>OU974073.1:13279318-13879318 GCA_918843875.1 Diadumene lineata
CTACTAACACAGGCTGCCCAAAATACGCCTTTAGTGTGGCAACATCTCTATGAAAATGAATGTCATTCCAAGCGATCTTGGGCGGAAAAATGTGTATTTCCCTGCGATCTTTTGCAGCTATACGATAACACAGGCAGCCCAAAGTACACAGGTGGCCATGAAGTGTCATCGTCTCAATGCAACTTGTATATTGACAATGATCCTTTGCGAGCTGTACAATATCACGCTCTGAATGGACCATTCTCTAAAGGATTGAGCAATTGATATTTTAGGTGAAATTGGTGGTAATATGGGAATATTTCCCAGTCATCCTTTGCGAGATTTATAATAACACAGGTAGCCCACATACAGGCTCTGAAAATGTCCACTTGATGTTTCAGGTGAGATTGGTGGTAATATGGGATTACTTCTTGGATGCAGCCTGATGACAGTTGTAGAGTTTATCTTTCTGCTGGTATCTTTGATAGCAAGTTTCTTCAAACCCAAGGGTCAAGTACGTGATACAGCTAGCCAGACTCAACAAGCCTGGTCCGTCCCTTAAAGAATGCGAACTGATCTTCACAATTTTCAGTGTGTTAATTTCTGTCTAAAGTTTACTCCTGATAGCTAGTCTAGATGTTAATTCTTATACATCATATTGACGATAAAAAGACATTGTAATTTAGAGACAGTGATAGCTCTGGTTTCGTATGTATTTCTAAATGTCTTCAAAATGAGATAAGGGGTCGTTCAGACACTAGAATCTACCTATATATGTCATATATTATAAAAACATAGATTCTCTTATTAAATCAATATAAACAACGTTTTCAATTTTAAACGTAATTTGTTTTTCCATCGATATGAATAGAATGAGCGTTCAATAAATTGAAATCATTGAAAAAAATGATTAATTCAGATAAGCTAAAATAATTTCATTTTTAATGGAATTACAATACTTTTAGATAAATATCAAAAACTGTAAGCTTTAGCAATACCTGTAAATTTTGAGGTCATGCCAATAAAGCACTCACTACCTTCAAACAGTGTGCCTTAAAAGTAGTCCCGGGGTAGTGACTTCTATACGCTCTTTATTGTACCCTCCCTCGCAAACACTATAGAGCAAACTGGTTCCATGATGATGAAGTGTCCCGGTTAGGCAAGAGTTCATGTGCTATACGTGAACTCTATTATTGCGGCAAAAGCTGAGCCAAAGGTATTATTTAATAGATAATCACCGAGGCACACAACATTCGTGGGTATAATGCAGGCAGCTGAGGGCGCAGCCCGATGCTGCCCGCATTATACCCACGAATGCTGTGTGACGAAGTGATTATCTAGTATAATTATTGTTCTTATCGTTGTCTTATTCGCTTTCGTTATATTGACTGCTAGGCGGAACTCGCTGCATTATTAAAACTAATGCTTTTAGCTAGAAGCATTATTTTTGATAATGCAGTTTGTCGTTTGTTGAAGTGTGACTTATGCATTCGTTGGGATAATACTGAGTAAAAACAATGGGTTGTGATGAGAACAATGATTATTATGAACTACTGATGCACAGCTGAGATAATTCACAACGGTGTTGCATAAAGGTTGCTAGACAACTACTTGGTCAGGTATGTTTATAATTATAATTATATGCACTCAACTCAAGTATTATTGAAATGATTGTTTTGAAGATTAAATCAGGTTAAGCAACTCGGTTCTATACAGAATTACAAGGACTTAAAGCTCTCTTGACTGGAGGCGGTGGGGCAATAATTTAAAGGTACGTAAATGGATAATGCTCGAAAATTAGCCTTTTCTAGTTCTAATTGTCGCTTTCTCAGCTTACGTAACGAACAATTTACATTCATACCCATAAACCTGTTTATTTCAGCCCTATCAACCAATTTTATTCTATATAGTAAATCATATAGCTTTCCCTCTAGTACAGTATGTACGTATGATAATATTAGTTTATTCGATTTGAACTTAATCAACAAATTGCTCCCATCGTGATACACAATTAAATCAAGATATTTCAGCTTGAATGAGCAAGGCACTTTTCATTTGTTAAGTCGTACTAATTACTGATTGCTCTGTTTCTTGAAATGCATGGGAATTGATTAAAGAGATTGGTTATATATATATATATTCATATATATATATATATATATGTATTCTTAAGGAAAATGTTATTAAATGTGGTCAGTAGATATTAACGTTCATATGTTTTCGACGGATGAAGTCATGATAGTAGACAATGGCGCAACCATGTACAGATCAACTTTAGATCGGACATAACTTCGCGGATGAACAATGATCATCAGAAGTCTAAGTCTAAATGTCAGAGTCTAATCGTTTTCAGAATTCATTAGTTTTTCTAAAAATTAGTGTGCTGTAATTATTAAAGAGAGTTATATTATTACTGTCAACTTTATCAAGCCTCGCTTGCCTAACCGTCCGTGAAAAGTCTATTTAAAATTCCACATTAAATTCACGGTTTTTTAAAAACACTCGTTTTTAACTTATTTTTCTATTTTATTATTACAAATTAAAAGACGTTGTCGGAGTAATAAGTAAGGCAATACCGGATTTCACGACCGAAGGGTATACTGCGGGCTTCCAATGATAATAAAAATAAGCAGTAACTTTATTCAAATCAGCTTCATTATCTCAAGTTGAAGATCTCTGATGGTGGACAAAATGGTATGCGTGTAAAAAAAAGCTATATATTAAAAAAAAAACATTACCCATAGACCTTTTCAGTCGTGTAATCGTCATCCGCATGAGCCGTCATTCTCACCGAGAATGTTTTTTGAAATAGGTGAATACATGAATGGAATGTCATGTTTTGCAATCAGGCCCGCCTCTATGGTGTTTATTTTCATTAACCCGTAAAGATAATAAGTTGTTTCATGCTTCTATGAACAAATGAAACCCGAGTCAACCAACAAATGAATGGCACTTCTCATATGAACGCAAGGGTTCATGAGTGACCGGCGGCCTTTGCTAATAGTCCTGAAGTGTGATGACGTTTTACCCCCGTCTCTATACCATAATAGTTTTTAAAATCCTTTCATATTCAAATTTTATATTCCCTCGAGAATACAGAAACAATAGTCATAATTAGTGAACAAAAGAAATGTGAAAAGGATTCTTGTCTAGACACGGGGGTAAAACGTCATCACGCTTCAGGCTTATAGACACTTGCGACAGTACATATAGTTGATATGAACTATCGACTAACTTTTTTATAATTAAAAGTGCAGAATGCATGGTCACTTAGTTGATGTTTGTTGAAATATATTCTGTTTTGATTAAAACCTAGATTGACGTGTATATTAGTGCTAACGGAACTCTGTAAACAATGTTAGTTCAAGCTGGCTTTTTGAATTGTGCATAATTAGTAGCTAGTCCCTACAAGCACCAAAACAAAGACTGAATAATGAATCTTTTTTTGATTTCACTTCTTTCAAAATTGCTCAAATTTTAGTTTTGCATAATAGTATGCTTTAGAATTAATAATTATCTTTAATTCAGGAGCACATGAGTACCATAAAAACAATTTCAATACCACCCCCAACTGTTAGTTAAATTACTCAAACACTTCTTGTAGTATGTTTTGATGAGGTATTATTATGTGATGTCAAGCTGAACTCCCTCAGACTCTCTCTTTCTCAGACTCTATTGATCGGTAAGTACTTGGTTGTTCAGTGGCCATATTTGAGGTTGAACTCTCTTTCTCAGACTCTATTGATCTGTAAGTACTTGGTTGTGCAGGGGTTGAACTCTCTTTCTCACTCTATTGCTTGGTCAGTACTTGGTTATGCAGTGACCATAATGATAATGATAATGATAATAATAATAATAGTAATAATGATAATAGTAATAATGATAATGATAATAATAATTTTCAGCCTAGGCGACACATTCTGCTGATAATTGTAAATACATTATGAAAATTATCATTATCATTATCATTATCATTATCATTATCATTATCATTATCATTATCAAGCTTATTTTGATTAAGCTTAATGTTGTAACGACTCCAGGTACACTTGATATAGACTTTTTTATTTTAACTGTTTACACAAAACGCTCCCAACTACAACTACGGACCAGGCCTACTCGGCCTGCATTACAATATATTTAAATATCTGGTGTACGAGTGTTAAAGACAGGAGGAGGTTCCAACGAATAAATAGAAACGTTTGTACACTGAGATGAAGAGCTCGATCGATTCCACTCTAGATATATCAGTCGAATATTTCGGAGGAGATTTTGAAGAAGCAAGTTACAGGAGGAAAGATCGGAGTTTTCTGTGGCTGCTTCTGTTAACTGACTAACCACAGGTAAAAGCTGTTGTAAGGCCATGATCGTGCTTTCTAATCGGATGGAAATATTTTCCCTTGTCAATGAGACATTATGTGTATTTTGATATTGTTCACAGGACTGCAGCAGTAATGAAATAGAGTTGAAAAACCCTCCCCAGCTTCCAACATTACTCGTCTCTGAAGCTGCCATTTTGAATATGGTAATGTTTGGACGAGAGAGACTGGGTTTGTTGCCAACTTTTCGATTTGTTGGCAAGAAAATTCCCTTGAATGTTGCCTACGTCTAAATATACATGTGTGCCCCAAGAAATGGGAATTGTTGAATTGAAAGAACTATCGCAAAATTGTTGAACGATAAAAGGAAATGTTGAGGTTCTATTAATTTTTGATTTTGAGTTGAAATTAATTTCTTGATGTTGACACTAAAAGAATATAAAGCTTTATAATTTTGACTTTTTTGTGTCTTGACTGTTGCGATATAACTGTTAATTGATTGAACTTTTCTCGTTGTTTTTGATGTTGAAAGAGCAAAATTGTTGAATTTGATTTAATTTATAGTGTTGAATGTGAAAAATTGTTGAATGTGATCAATATTTGTTGATGTTGATTATTTTATTCATTGTTGAATTTTGCACCATTTGGCCTACCATAAACAATCAGCGATTCGGTATCTTTTAGAGTTTAAAATAAAAAAATTGCCAAATTCTCACTTTTTGTTATCTTTTAGGGGTTGAATAGCACTGAAATTCCTGATTTGAGTATCTTTTAGAGATGAAAAATTTGCGAAAACACGCCCTTTTGAAAAACGTCTGGTATCTTTTAGGGAGTACTTTTGAAAAATTCCGACGAGCATCCCCGATCGTTTATCCCCGGAGTACCCCACCCCACCCCACCCCCCCGGGGGGGGGAAAAGTGGATTGTGCCCTGTATTTCAAAAACTTTAAACAATCATAGTTAAGCTTTCCAAAATGTGATACAGAATGAGGTCGTATTATAGAATGGTCTGAACCGTGATTATGAGTACATTAAATTGAATGGTCGTCACGGTGATGAAAGCAATTAATACAATTGCTTCACAAGAAGACCCGAAAAAATTCGGGCTTCATGACCTCATGAGCTCAAAAATGGTTTGATTTTACCACCACAAATAAACGAATAGGAATTCCTGGTAATCCCACGTCAATTTATATAGTATTCTATTTTCAGGTAACGAAAAGCTACTGCTGAACTACAATGAATTCACCATCCGATCAAATACAAACCAGCAATGATCAATCGAAATCGACTGCAAAGAGATCAGAAATATGGACAGATTTTTACGAGAATTCAACTCTTCATGGGCTCAGGAATGTGTTCGCCAGCGAATATCGATACAAGAGGATCATTTGGTTAGTTTTACTGCTTGGTGGTGCAGGGTATCTTATCTATTCTATGGTCAACAGCGTCGATCGGTTCTTTCAGTATCCAACCATTATTGAAGTGAATGAAGGTGGTACTAAAAAATCCCTTCCATTCCCAGCTATAACAATATGTCCAATGAACTATCTGGATAATTACAAGGTACATGCTCTGGATGGTGATCAAGTCTTTGAAGGTTACAAGTTAAATATCAGTGCATGCGCAGCTACGGCTAACATCCGAGGTGGAGCCCCTTGTGGCCACGCTTTAATCTGTGCATTTATGGATCACCCGGCAGCATATGCTCACCAGTGGTTACCTAATTGCACTGATGAGTATAAGCACGCAATTTCTGAAACTTTGACCCAGGCAAATATAACTTTTGATAGGATGGAGTTTCTTCGTTCGTTTTCCGAGTCGTGGCAAGAAATTCTTACTTATTGTTTTTTCGGTTTCATGCAAAACAATTGCGCAGACCTTAGACATTTCAAACTTGTTCTGCATCCTCAATATGGAGGACTATGCTATACGTTCAATGACGGGACATATCAAGATCCCCCGATTCAAAGTGATAGTGCTGGTCGTCAGGGTGCCGTAACATTTCTTCTAAAGCATCGTCCAGAACGTTACTTTTATCCAATATACACTGAAGGCTATGATGTTTTTATCCACGATCAGCAGACAGGTCTGGGTGAAACACAGGTCTCTACATCTAATGGAAAGCGAACGTCAATTGCCATCCAGAGAAACAAGGTTGGTCAATAACTAATGTCACTGATAACACCATGATTACCTCGGATTCTTTGTCTTCCGCGGGATTTACAATCCCGAATTTTCCTCATGCATAGAAATGAGGGAAATTTAAAAGACAAAGAAATCCTTTGTCTTTAACTACATTTTCCTCTTTTTAATACAGCTATTCATGAAAAGGTCGTCCAGTTGAAATACCTCGGGCGCAATAGTTTATTATAAGCTAATTCCAAAACTGAACAACACGTGCATTTTACAGTGAAGATACACGAACCATGAACACTTTATTCATGATTTGATTTTATGAGCTTTGTACTGCTTCAAACCCTTTAAAACGTAGGATTGCGCTCAGATGTACCGAGTTATCGATATAAAAAAATTATGAACGTATTTGAAGTCGATTTACTCAAATGACGCATGTTAGACTCAACCAATGTGCTACTTCGGATATCCTCAAAATACTTAGTCCATAACGAACGTCCAATCTCCATAACATTGTCCATTCCCTTGGGAAACATTCATTGACATGGTTAAATATGAAAAATGGAAAAGCAAGGAAAATGGAAGTCAAATACAAATTTCCTTCTACCATTGGTGTTACAGATCATATCACTTGAAAAGAGTGAAGGTGGTAAGTGTGAAAGAAGAACTCTGAAAGGCTTTAAGAAATACACCCACTTAGACTGTGAATTTGAGTGCCTAAGCAATGCTACCAAGGTATCATGTGGCTGCAGACCAGCTCAACCTGGAGGTATGTAAACCTTCTCAAGTGCGCCGGAGTGGAGGAGGGTTCGCATAGTTACATATTGGTGCTTTGGTACTAGAGGTTCCATTGACTCAACCGCAACCTTGTTTCGTCTCATTAGTGTGGCTTGTAACAAGGATCATTAGAGAGGTTAAGCAGCGCGACGCTGACGCCGACGGCGACGGACGTGACGGCTCGTCGCAACGCGAGAAAAGCGATTTTGGCGTCGGATTGACAACGCGAGTAAAATTTGTTGTTTTTGGCATTCTTGTTATAAAAATATGCAAGCTAGAAGACTTATTTACAATAGGAAACGTTATTTACATTCTTACAATCGACGAAAATTAGCAAGAAAGTTACTTTTTGCGGTTTTAGGGTTTTTTTTCGCATTTATTTTTTGTGTCACTCGGTACTTTCTCAATTCTCTTCATCGTCTGATTACTTCTTCCCAGTGACTGATTTATAGATGATTTCTAACTGCTTTAAGTGAAGATATATACGTAGAAAGGATTGTAAACGCATTTTTTTCTTTCAAAAATGAAAAACTAACATTTCACGTCATAAATCTGGTGTTACGGATCTGCTTAACTGATTTTAAACACGCGCCATTGCTGCGCGTGCAAGTCATTCTATTCCGTTTTGCGGCGTCGCCGTTAGCGTTACCGTCGCGCTGCTAACTCTCTATTGGTGGAGGGGGGGGGGGGGGGGGGAGGTTTATATCTAGCTTTTACCGTGGTTTAAAAATACTACGAAGTGGCTTTATGAGGACATCGAAATGCCGCGAATGACCGAAAACATACACATTTTATGCAGCTACACCAGAGCAACACTGATTTGGATTTTTCTTATCATTTTCCAAAATGATCCAATAGATTACGATGACTCGATAACCTGCTACAGTGTACATGCTAATTGTACGTACAAGTTAGAACGTAAGTACCAATAAGTATCGATAATTTTAAGCACAATGCAACACTTTTCAATTTTAGAAGCTCACTGTCGACCGCAATGCTTTTCGCGCCGCGACTGACTAGCAGCGATTTTCACGAGGATGAAAATTAGACCAGTTGATAGCTTTTCATTTGCTTCCACTCATTACACAAATAATTGGCTTACCTTTTTATAACATCGGATTGTGGCAATTATGATTTAACCATTTGTCCTTGTTAATGTCCAAACGTTTCATGAATTGACGTCATTGATAATTGATTCAAAAAAGATGTTCTAACTCTTTGCAATTCTGAATATTTGCGCGGTCCTCATTGACTTGCGAAGTCTAGTTAGTCTTCCGTTACTCCCTCTATGTAATCCATTCGAATCACTAAACCTTACAGCAATTTATTCATTTAGATAATTTTGAGTATAATGACTGCCCATGCCCTCTCAGTTGCGACGAAACGATCTTCAAGACTTCTACTAGCTATGGAATGCTTCCAAGCTCGTCGATTCCTGGAGTAAAGCTGATTTATGGACTACCAGACTATTCAGCGTAAGTATTACAATTGATATAAAATAAAAATAACTGATAATATATAAATAAATATAAATTAATTAATATACACATCGCATCCACATAGAGTGGCTATTATTGAGATCGACGTTCATACCACAGGGATCCCTACATTATTATTTTACACACATCTATATATATAATAATGTATAATTAGCCTAAATATAATTTATAACATTTCAAGATTGCTCTTTATGAGAAAACCTGGCCTATGGCATCACCCAAACATGACCTATCAGTTCTAATACTATGTTTGTGAATTTCAGGGAAAAATATGTCGCTGTGTCAGTGTATTATAGTTCTCATCGCAACACTACTCTTAGACAGAAACGAACCTTTGGACCTACTTCACTATTAGGTAAGCCTTGGCCGTATGATCGCAATAAAAAAAACATGATTCACGACAGAGCGAGCAGCCATTTCTCATAAAATACTTCTATAGTCAACAATACTGCAGTTTCCGGCCAGTCGATTCTTTGCGAGCTATTCGACGACTGAAGTAGAGCAAACTAATGCAGGAAACTGCCGTGAAATAAAAGTACACTTGCTATATAATATTTGCTGCTAAGCGACAAATTGTCCGTGTATCGCTCACAACCTGAACTCGATAAATCGGACAAATATGAAGACAACACCGTTTTTTTTTAATCCCGTTTTGTTTTGCAACGTCACATTATAATTCCCAGCGATCCTTTACGAGTTATACAATAACACAGTCTGCCCAAAATACACCTAAAATGTGGCAACATCTCTATAAAAATGAATGTCATTCCAAGCGATCTTGGGCGGAAAACTGTGTATTTCCTTGCGAGCTTTTGCGAGCTATCGATAACACAGGCAGCCCAAAGTACACAAGTGGCCATTCAAACAATACACTCATGAAGTGTCATCGTCTCAATGCAACTTATGTATTGCCAATGATCATTTGCGAGCTGTACAATATCACGCTCTGAATGTACCATCCTCTAAAGGATTGAGCAATTGATATTTTAGGTGAAATTGGTAGCAATATCGGAATATTTCTCAGTGATCCTTTGCGAGATTTATAATAACACAGGTAGCCCACATACAGGCTCTCAAAATGTCCACTTGATGTTTCAGGTGAGATTGGCGGTAATATGGGATTACTTCTTGGATGTAGCCTGATGACAGTTGTAGAGTTTATCTTTCTGCTGGTGTCTTTGATAGCAAGTTTCTTCAAACCCAAGGGAGAAGTAAAAGACACAGCTAGCCAGACTCAAGCTTGAAGTTTTACATGAACCATGCAAAGAGCCTTAATAATGGACAACCATATCAACTCTCTCTCTCCATTTTAGACGTAATTATTGCATCGGATTTAATTACTGACATACAAATCATTTACATTATTTAGTTTTTCGGTTTCCTTTTTTTCCTTATGATTTTCTTTCTGTTAGTCTTTCCCTACATTCTAATTTTGTTTCTTTCTGCACACATACGTACTCGGTCTACTTAACTGTATTTCTTTCTTTTAGTCTCCCTTTCTTCCAGCTGTTTAAATTTCAAATAGACATCTCGCCTTTCTTTCTTATATTTATGCTCGGTCACGTTATCTAAAGGACTGCATAAATATGATAGAGTCGTTTTCTCATGAGTGGGAAACGGTACGGTTACGATACCGCTACGATACGTTTTCTTAGAGACTACGACTACGATACTATACAGTAGTGTGTCTCACTCACCTGTTAACATATTCATGCGTTGGAATCATCAATGATTAAAACCTTTGTTGTATTTAACCGCAAGTACATGACTGCTGACTTGTGTGGTGGCGCTGGCGTTCGCGCCAAAAATGTCAACAATTTTAAAAATTTTATTCATATGAACTTTTTATCGTGCGCATAGTCAGTTATAACGCAATTGTAACGCTGTCAATACTGCATTGCGTGACGTCTGGTTTTAAGTACTGTAAAAATAGACCAATAACATTTAAGAGTTACTGCCCGGCTGCGTTACACATACCGCCGCAAGTCACGTATTAAAAGCGTAAGAAATACTACAACTGTAATACAATATTAAATATGCGTGAGTCCAAATTCGCGCGAAATATTGCGTTACTAGTGTTATGCGTAACATGCCGCTCCCTTTGCTATTATTAATTTTTATCAATCCAATAAAACATGTCAGAAGTGATCTATACATTTTAATATAAAACAACTTTTTTATTGAAGGAATATTACTTGCTAATATCAAAAGTACAGACACTGTTATCAAAATATACTCATTATATGACGATACCTAGAAAATTTTACAAGAACACGACGATTACATTTGCCGCACGTTTTAAGCGAAGTACTGCAATAATAATCTCCAGTCGGGGCGTTGTAAAAGTGTCAAAGTTCTTGCAATGTTTAGGGTAAGAACTAGCAAAGGAACATAGAAAGTGAATAGTCCTAAGAAATTCAAGTGTTCGAAGAATTTAGAAGCATTTACGGTGAACAATGGATGGACCAGATTCATCGTATTCCTGCTTGGAGATCCACATCTGTTGGAAGGTGGACAGTGAAGCAAGGATAGAGCCTCCAATCCATACAGAGTATTTTCTCTCTGGTGGAGCAATGATCTTGATCTTCATGGTTGGTGGTGCAAGGTTGGCAATTTCTTTCTGCATTCGGTCAGCAATACCAGGGTACATAGTGGAGCCACCAGACAAGACGGTGTTAGCGTACAAGTCCTTACGGATATCAACATCGCACTTCATGATGGAGTTATAACAGGTCTCATGGATACCAGCAGATTCCATACCAAGGAAGGAAGGTTGGAACATGGCCTCTGGACACCTGAATCGTTCGTTTCCAATGGTGATAACTTGTCCATCGGGAAGTTCGTAGCTCTTCTCAAGGCTTGAGCTTGCTGCAGCAGTCTGCATCTCTTGTTCGAAGTCAAGAGCAACGTAGCAGAGTTTCTCCTTGATGTCTCGGACAATTTCACGCTCAGCGGTGGTGGTGAAGGAGTAGCCACGCTCTGTCAAGATTTTCATAAGGTAGTCAGTCAAGTCACGGCCAGCCAAGTCGAGACGGAGGATGGCGTGGGGGAGAGCATAACCCTCGTAGATGGGGACTGTGTGTGTTACACCATCACCAGAGTCCATGACAATACCAGTTGTACGACCAGAGGCGTACAGGGACAGGACGGCCTGGATAGCTACATACATGGCAGGGCTGTTGAAGGTTTCGAACATAATCTGCAAAAATAAACACAAAACTACATAAGCGATATAGTCGAACAGACAAACAAAAAAAAAGTAAAAAAGAAAATGAAATATATTCCGTTCACAAGATGAAAATGATTTAGCCCTCGAACAATCTCGTCAAAAGTCCACACCCTTCCCTTTCCTTGTTTTCGTAACTCTTGCTCTTTCCGTTTTACTCAAACGATCGATCGAGACATGTTAAGACTTTATGCAAATTTCACAAGCAAACAAAAAAATTAAAATAAATCCATGTTCAACGCAAATACATAACAATTTTCGTCATATTAGAGTCAAAATGTCCAAATATTTATTCAAGACTTTCGTATTTCTTATCACAGATGTCATAGTCAAGATTCGGGCGGGTTCCTCTGCGTGGAATCTGACCAATCAGATCACACTTGACCATATATGGTTCCAAGGGAAAAACTGTGCGTAAATAACCGCAAGTTACAAACAAGGGTTCTCGAATTTCGGAATAGAAAAGAATTTCAAGCTTCGCCTTGCCAAGCCTAAAATATGCACTATTTTATTACTTTTATTTCAGTCAAACTTAAATTTTCGGTGTTTTACTGTTTAAAAATCGTTTTTGATTCTCGCGTGTTTTAGTCGATGTAATCATTACCGATCGATGATTGAAAATAACCAGGTCACTACAATTCAAATCAAGATATCACTTTCTTTATAAATACGCTGAGTTTTCAGCACTGAATGATTTAAAAAGTCAAACTAGTCGGAAAGTGAAACAGATAACAGTTGATAAACCACGAATCTTCGAATTTTTGTGAATAATGAATACGAATAATGAATACGAACAGATAGATATATATATTCAAAAGCCGGCTGGCTATATCAATCATGTAACTATAATCGAACAAATCTTTGAAACCAAAAACTCATTTAAATTTAAATGTATTCAAATTTGCTGCATTAACGGTTTGATTTTTAAGCAAACAAATCAAAAAGCTAATAAAAAAACATCAAGTACTCAACTTATTTTTATAATATTTTCAAAAGAATTTCATTTTAGGTGTGGCAGTTCGAGTTGATGTCCTCTCTGTCTAGATTCAGAACTGATCTTTCGAAATAAAACAATTCGCTTACCTGTGTCATTTTTTCTCTGTTAGCCTTTGGGTTAAGTGGAGCTTCTGTGAGTAATACGGGATGTTCTTCTGGAGCTACTCGAAGTTCATTGTAGAAAGTGTGATGCCAGATCTACACAGAGAGAAAAGAACCCAAAACTTAGTCATATCTGACGACTTATTTGCATATTTTTAGAACAGTAATTGCATTTACCTTTTCCATATCATCCCAGTTTGTTACGATGCCGTGTTCGATGGGGTATTTCAAGGTAAGAATACCTCTTTTGCTCTGTGCCTCGTCACCGACGTATGAATCTTTCTGTCCCATACCGACCATAACGCCTTGATGGCGAGGTCTTCCTACGATTGATGGAAAGACGGCTCGTGGAGCATCATCTCCAGCGAAACCAGCCTTGCACATACCGGATCCATTGTCGACAACCAAAGCAGCAACGTCCTCTTCAGCCATTTTGTTATATTTGAGTAAGGTTTAACACTTAGTGTTCTACAAACTGGAGTGTACTTCGCAACAGCAGCTCAAGCAATGGAATAGTTCTGTACAGCCGGTTATATAGTCGCCTAAACAATACCTTTACTCTCATTTGACCATATAAGGTCAAAAATATGGTTCCAGTTTATGAATGCGGCGTTAGCCTGTCAAACAACACGAGCCGACAGTAATGCCGATCAGCGGAGATATCATTGAAAATCCTCTTAATGTCTGAATTTTATAATATCAAATCGATTAATTCCTCGATCACTAGAATTTTCTCCTCTCCTGGACACCAAAAATCGATATATATTTTATACACTGAACAATATTGATATTATTGATGTTTTAATGTTTTTAAGCAGCCAACGCCCATGGTATTTAAAGCAGACCATGAAAACATGATTCAACATGAAGAAATGGAAAATAAGATTTATACCATATACGGTGCTGATTTTGTACTTGACTTTCGTGCTTACTCGCAGACATTCAACATAAACAAACATCAGCAATATTTATCTCATTTAAAAATTAAATGCTAAACTCTTTTTTAGATATTTTTGAATTTTGAATACTGGGATCTGTCACTTCAGCAAGCTGCATTCGACTTTACTTCTGGTCTTCTGTAGAGTGAAAATTAACAAACGAGTCGTTTATACCGATTGCTGCTATCGCCGTCTAAAGTTTTAATACACACTCAAATTATTTTTCACCTCGTAACTGTGACTTTCCCTTCTACATCGATTACCATAACGCAAAGGAAAATTAATACTGAAGTGTGTGTTTGTATTGTTTTGAGTTTTATTGAAAACACAGATGAAATTTGCATAAACAAACTAACTTCTTATCGAACATTATAAAAATTGTATTTGTACGACCCGACTTCCGGTGTTTTAATGAAAACTAATAATAAAAGTCAGACATAATTCCACGCAGAGAATGGATGAAATTCAGTTATTTCAAGTCTAAATTTTCCAAACAAAAATGTACAAAATTACACATTACAGAAAATCAGTTTTTTTATTTAGACAAAAGTAGTAAAAGATACGGCAAAATAGCAGATGTCTGTTAATCAAAATTCACAAATAAAACGACTACATAAGACTTTAATACCAATAATAATTACCCTTGCGTGATGGAGAAATCATTAGTAAATCACAGGAATTCAAAGCACTAAAATTCACAAGCACAAAAAATTTACAATTTTATAACCGGCGTGTTTGCCCTTTAAAAACATGACCCAAGAGTCACGCATTCCATATAAGGAGCTGCTTTCCCACCACGGACGCCACCTTATAAATATGTTTCATATACACTCGAATTCCTGAAGATTTTTTGAGTCCTTTTTTAAAGGGATAGAATTTAAAGAGTTTAGCTATGGATAACTGAGGTCATTCATGTCTTTTCGAGGCCAAAAAGGTAGTTTTTTTGTAGACACATGCGATGTTGATGAGTGTGTTCATGTCGTGACTGGCCTCAGGGAGTAGTTTGTCTATAGTCTCGATGATAATAAGCCACACCAGACACAACTTTCCATTTCAATAACAATGTTTAATTTTTAAAGATTTCGTGACCGTATTTGCGGTTTATGTGGAAGGATTTTAATGTCTGATAAGCGAAAACACCACAAAGTGATATAAATCAACCCTTATATGGTTTTCACGCTGTATCGGTCGAGTGTTTTAAAATGTATGATAGCAACAGTTGTTCATGGTAACAAAATGTTGTAGAGCTAACAGATTTGAAAATACAATAAAAAATATATCCTTGATGATTTTACCACTGCCTGGTGGAGCAGTTTTGATCTTATCCCAGCTCGTCCTCGTTGCTCCAGACGTAAAACCAATCATAATATTGGTAAATAAATGAATGTGAATGAAATGAAAAAATTTAAAATAAAATTAGATAATACTGCAAAACACGCAAATCATATAAACCAAAATATTTTCCTCTTGTTTCAACTTATAATTTTTTTCCTTCACTAAAATAAGTTATATGTAAGTTAGTATTTTTTATAAACTATCTGTATGTGTTAGTCAGCTATAGTATTAGCTTTTTTTAATCCCATTTTTTCAGTCAGAAAAAATCTCGTAAGGAATCGTATATAATACTTATTACCCGTTAGCAGTACATGTATTCAACGTATATATGCCAAAAACTATCTACAAATTATAATTTACACAAATCTTAATAGTTTAAAAAATCGATTCAGTTCGGCTGCTGTCATCCATATTTGTACTTAAAAATTCTGTATCTTTGTATAATTTCTTTTTGCGGCACAACAGTGTTATTTCAAGTGTTATGGATATCCGATTTACAATTATGCATGACCGTGTTTCCAAACGGTTTGGAGATAGCCCATAATTAAAATTGACGAAGATAAGAATATTTGGAGATTTTTGTTCTAGTTGAATATTTACAAAATATGCGCGACAACGAGGCTTGACGGGCACCCTATGCTTTGCTCCACATTTATCTTCGCAACAAAATTTCAATAGTTCAAATTTAATTCCCATAAATTGGTATGCTTTAAGAGTTTATTTTTGCGAATGTAATTAGGAACAATTAGGGATTATCGTGGCTGCTGCATGATAACAAAAGAGATCGAAAGACGCTGTTTACATATTTAATAATCGTCAGCTTTTTCACTTTCATAAACTACATAAATATTTGCATTTTATTTAAAGTTGTCAGACCAAGCTACAACGACGGTAGGTTGGATACGACAAATCCCGTGGGGGTAGCTTAAGGAATTTTGTAGCCGGAACTGAAACGGCTTCGTGAGGGTGTGAGTAAGGCAGCTTAGTCATACCGGAAGTAAAACCTACGTGTGCTTCTTCCTATCGATCGGTTCAATCTTATATCACAGTTGTTGGTAAAGGAGAAACTTCTAGAAGTGATCGATGCCTGATCGATGAGAGCATTTGTCACTAGACGTGATTATATAGCATTCTTTTCTGTTGACTGTAGTTTTTATCCTAGCTTAGTTCTAATCACTGCAGCTCACTGAGGCTCGGGTTGAGAAGAGGCAAAGCATTCCGGCTTGCGGTGTGCCGAATTGGGCTACCGAAAAAAAAAAGTGGATTTTCCAGATTTGCATTCTGGTCAAAAGAGAAACTTCAAAGTAACCTAAAATGCTTTTTTAACCCTATTTTCACTTGGAAACGTGCTCATTGCGTCTCCCTTTTCACTTACTAACGCCCTGTCTCTTTTTTTCAGATGTCTTTCTCTTATTAAGCGGGCGTTACTGCGCCGAATTTCTAAGTCATTACTGAAATGGTTGTAAAGCAAAGATCGACAGGGGTGATTAAGTGACTCACTTGTACACTACAGGCGACAGGCGTTGCATTAAAACACTTGACTCCAGGTCGTCTTACTCTCAAGAGGTTCCCAGGCATTGGAACAGATAGTTACCATGACAACTGATATCAACAGCAAAACTGTTAGATTTGGAAAACCTGATTAGATTACAACGATTGTCTTTTTTGGCATTTGCACGTAGTCATTGAGAAACAAACAAACAAAATATTCAACAAATAAAAATAAGGAAACAAAAAGTAATGAGATAAAAACTATAAAAATACCAGTGTGGGCTGCATCTATGTTGTAAAGATATGCGCAACATCATTTACGGTGCTTTAAATTATGTACACCTCAAAAAATAAAATAATAATAAAAAATAATAATAAATTAAATTAAATAAAAAAAAATAATAATAAAAAATAATAAAATAAAATAAAAAATAATAATAAAAAAATAATAAAATTAAATTAAATTAAATTAAATAAAATTAAACAAAATAAAATAAAAAATAAAATAAACAACTAAACAAAAAATAATTTTGGTACTTAAAATTATGGCTAACTATAAAATAACTTTGATTTCTGCAAAAAAATTATGTTTATGTCATATTTGATAATTTCAAAATGTACATATTCATAAAATGAAATTTCAACTTCAAGTAGATACAACAAAAAAACACATACAAACAAACAAATTATAAATTTGCATACATTGTATAAGGTGAATATTTTGTTAAAATACCAGCCTAACATAGTATTCATTTAACATCTAAATATTGCTCAAAACAATAATAATTTAGATGGATATGCAAATAATCCAAAAGCATATGGTATTGCAACTGAAGAATTCTTTTGCAAGCAATAATTTGTAATCAAAGTAGACCCTGGTGTGCACACCTATATCAACTTGCATTTGATTTCATTTTGATTTGAACTCGTGTGTGGTTGGTTACAACATTTTATTTGAACAAAACATAGCTTAAAAGATTATTTCAAAAAACATATATTTTTTTACAATCTGTTATTCATATACTAATATCTTTTCTAAAAACTATGTACAATAAAACCGTGCCCAAATTGAACTGATGAATTGAAAAACATTAATTTATATTGATAGGCTATGAAATATTAACATTACAAGCATGCTTATGGGATCATAGGTCATTAAAATGGAATGATGTCAATTCTTGCTTGAACCTACCCCTTACAAACTATGACAATCAAATTAATCTGTTTTAGGGGTAATACTTCATGTATGATGTCATCAAGTGGCATGTCAACCAGTCAGATATAAGTGTTAAGAGTACTACGAAATGTGGGACACTTTCATAGGTATTTCATATGGTTCAACCTTTGAAATGCAATTTATTTTTATGGGTTTTTCTTAGCTTTTAGAAAAATACTTAGAACTGTGAACTGATTTTATAGATAATGCTATGAAAGCTACAAATGTATGAAAAAATAGCCATTTCACAAGTTTTAAAACCATATGAAATACTTATGAAACAATGTCCAGGTCCTGGCAGCATTTTAAATGTTTTCATGGGTATTGTAGTAATAGTTTATAAATGTAGTACCATAATGTATGCAATAGCTACATAAGCCCTCTAGAATGCATCATCAAATTAGTTGATCTGTGTGGCATGAAAATCTGAAAATGCTATTTACAAGTAGTAGAATCATTGTCTTATGAGTTGAAAACAGTACCATGTTGTATTGTAACAAGTTCAAGGAAAACAATCACTCGGTCATATGCTCTTATTACAGCTATATCCGGACTACACTGTTTCCCTTTCAATTTAAAACAACTCAGGGTGGTAGGTTTGTACATAATGCACTATCATCGACTGTAAATCCTCCCATTATCAAATAATCTTTATACTTAGTTGTTATTAATTTATGTAGAAATGTGACCTGTTCAATTGTGCTGCATCCTTTGTCAATCATTGTAAGCAGCTTGTCATTGTCCTCAGAGGTGATTCCAATCATATGAAGAAATCTCCATAGGATGCACAGTGACAGCCAGCGCACTTCCAGAAATGGTACATCTGAATTAAAACAAAGAAAACAATATACTTGGATTGGATTATTGAACTGAAAGGGAATGTTGCACTGGAATTTGTTTAATCAAAACACAACTAACAAGGTTTTTTTAATTTCTAATTTTACCAGTCTGACTCATAATAGTTATTGTACCAACTGCTTCAGCTTCACACTTGTAAGCTAGTGGTCTGACAAATATTTATAATACAACACCAAATAATATAATATATGATATATATAATATAAAGTGCATCAAGAAATTTAGTAAAATGAACTATTGGCACCAGGGCATAAACAGGGAGACTTTCCAGGATGATGCACATCTGACATAAAAAAAAACCTACAGTCAGTTTTTCTGAGCACTGATTTAAACAACAATGGGTTTTGTATTTGTCAAGTTTGCTTACCATCAGTTAGTGTCATGGGTGGCAGGAGCTCTAGCAATATTCCAAGTATTAACCGTATAGAGTTTGGTAATCCCAGCATTGTCCTCAGAAGAGTATCCATATTAATGGCTTGTAACAGTTTAATGATTGTGATATTTTCTCTCTTTTTTTGTGATGTAAAATATTGAAGAATACTTAGTAGTCTAGTGATAGCTTCTAGTCTTTCTTTGTCACTAAGTATTCCCAACCAGAGAATGGGGATGTGTAATACTTGTGTTAAACTGTCTGCTGCAACCTGGAAAAGGTAGGTAGCCAAATAATCAAAGTAAACACTATAAAATTGCAGCTATTTAGTAGCTAATTAACACAGACTATTATTAATTCAGAACATAGTAATTTACTAGGTTATTAATGACAATTAGTTACTAAATGACAACTTTTATTTTAAATGCTATAAAAGGTGGATTGATTTAGTGCTACTCCAATGAAATTAATGCTACTTTTTCAAAATCTTTCAAACCTTGATAGAAATAATTAAAAGGTGCTGTACAAAAAGTAGCACTTTAAGAATTCCCTGAATGATCTGACTCAATGTTAAGACTGATATTCAAACGCTAGATACCTGATAAATAAATGGTGTTACATCGCTTCTTGGTTTCTCCAGGATATTTAGAAATGTTTTAATGGCAAGCAGGATGAATGGCGTGGCCTTTTGTGGAATGATTGCCAACCAGTAGTTTGTTATATAACACAGGGATGAACATGCCACTATTTCACATAGCCCTGTACTGAAAAAACACAAAACAATAATCAATTAGAAGTACATACAATGGTTTACCATTGATGATAATCCAGGTTTAACTGGGTCAAAATCACCATGGTTGGATTCAATATGTGGCTCAACCACCATGGGGCTACACCACAAGGGTATTATTTAGTATGGGCTAAACCATAAGGGGTCTGAATCACCAGGGTCTGATTTAATATGGAGCTCAACCACCACAAGGGTATTATTTAGTATGGGCTAAACCATAAGGAGTCTGAATCACCAGGGTCTGATTCAATATGGGGCTAAACCACCTTGGGGCTACACCACAAGGGCCTTATTTAGTATGGGACTAAACCATAAGGGTTCTGAATCACCAGGATCTGATTCAATATGAGACTAAACCAGTGTAATTTACACAAGATATGTACCTTTCACCATCTGATGTCATAGAGCCCTCTATCGTTGTCATAAGATTTTTACAGATTATCGTCACTATAAGCAAATTAAAAACATACATTTAATAGCACAAAATAAAAGAGATCAATGAAATAAAAGTAAGAAGGGAAAAAGTCAAATAAATTAACGCCAGTCATGATGAGGAAGATTTCTTGAAAATGATTTTTATGCTTGTAATATACACTAGATTACTATACTAAGAGAATCTGTTGTACCATTTTTCGTTTTTAAAGTGGAGAGTATTCTATAATTCCTATATGATATACAAACACTGATCTTAAATGATCCCCAATCCAATCCCCAGGATTCCTGACGGATGAACCTAACCCTGCAATCAAACTGATCTTAAACATAAGATCCTGAGATACTTCGCGTTAGTTTCAGACTTTGAAACAATAACAATGACGCGGGCTTCCTGTATGTGTACCTTGAGTTATAATGTGTTCGCCATTTGGATTTAGTTCTCCACTGAACACACGAACAAGGCTACAAGCCAACGAACGAACCCACAGATTAGATGAAGACATATACTGTAATAAGGAATTCACTTGTACTTCAGCGATCGAACTATTCTCTGGAACGAGCCAGGACTGGTTAGCTATCGCCGTCAGCCAACGACACTGAACATGAAGAGGAATGTCAGACTTAAAAATGACATTTGTCGAGAATTTCTCCACATCTTCCATCAGATCGTGAACTGTTGCTTTTGTTGAAAGATTGGTATACTTTGAGCAAAACAAGATCACTTCTCGTTCAGTTTGATGTAAGTTTTCAAAAGAAAAATCTTTGCTGTTTTGAATGTTGACAGCCATCTTGGTTTGCCTCTCACGTGTGACAACAACTTCCCGCTCAAATTACTCGTTGGACACTCGTCACAACTTCGGATAACCTTCGGAATACACCAACAAAAATAAAATTTGGCGCGAAACGTTGTCAAAGCTCATTTCTCGCTAAAAAAGCGAATTGTAAGATGGATTTAAGTGAATTCGAGAAAGATAATAGCAAAAATTGTAAAATTAAGTCTGAAATACCTGAGATTACGCGTTCTGAGCCGTGTTGTGTTGGAATAGATGAAGCAGGCCGCGGACCAGTGCTTGGTAAGTGAAACAAATATGGCGGCTTCTATTGTGCACTTCAATGGTTTTTTGCCAAAAAACATGTATGTAGAAGGAAGTAGTTTGTTTCATTTTTGGGATTTTATGTTTTATAGGTCCTATGGTCTATGGCATATGCTTTTGTCCACTATCAAAGGCAGAACAATTGAAGGAGCTTGGTTTTGCTGGTAAGTTCATATGTGGTTTAATATTGATGTGATCAAACATTCTATCGATTATTTATCGATTATCTATGAATCTGTACTCAGAATTCTGTACATTCATTTACTTAGGGACGGACCATTAGATATTTGAGGGGGGTGGGCAATTTTTTTTGTGCAGGATATTTTTTTCCCATTTGATAGTTGTGCAGGATATTATCTTCCTCTCTGCTCTATATTTTTTAGTTGCACATCTGCCGTGCTCAATTTTATTTCTCTGTTTAAGGCTTTGCGCTATATTTTTTTGGTACTTGTCCAACCACCCCCCCTCCCCCCCTCAATCACATATCTAATGGTCCACCCCTTAGTGATGTAGCTATCCACTCATTCGTCCATTTGTCAATTACTCTTCAATCTACTCATTCATTTTTTTCACTCATCCATTCATCCATTCATTCATCTATCCATTCATCCATCCATTTCATATGTCTGTTATTAATTTGTTTTAGATTCCAAAACACTAACAGAGGAGCAGCGGGAGGCATTATTTGACACACTAGCTAAAGACAACAGTGATTATATTGGATGGATCATTGATATCTTATCACCTAACTATTTATCAAATGCTATGTTGAGAAGGTACTGATTTTTTCCTCAGTGCTCAATCCATGTTGTTTACATAGAGGTCAGGGGCAGATGCAGCCCCGACCCCGGCACCGGCCCCCTTTTGGGAAAAACTCAGTTATTTCTTTAAATTTTTTGGATTCGAGCAGTCATTTTGTGTCATTTATGAGGTTGATTTTATCATAATAGTTATAATTAATCTTACAGTACTGGTCAGTCATGATGTATTTTTATACTTCTATGTCTACCTGCCAAAGTGAATTGATTTACTATGTAAGCATGGAACATAGAAGTACAGGAATACATAGTCACTGGACATGTCCTAGTATATGTCTGTAGAGAAGACCATTGATTCAGTGTATTTCTCATTGGTTGTTCTTTCTGTCAGGACAAAATGCAGTTTAAATGAAATATCACATAATTCTGCCATTGGTCTGATTCAAATGCTGCTAGATTCAGGTGTCAACATACAAGAGGTATTTTTTTATATTATTAAATATAATGGGGATGAACTATATAAGAAATTTTGTATTTTATATTATTATAACAAAAGTGTTTAGTGTTCTTTTTGTTAGTGTAGTCTTTAGGTAACATTCATAAATCAATTCAAACTGGGCCGAGTCTCCAGCCATTTTAAACCGTCTTTGATTTCCCCAATGCTAAATCACTGTTGTATAAAATAAAGCACAGACATTTGATATTTTTTGGCCCTAGCTACATTCCAATTAAAGGGTTCAAAGCGAAAATGGATTAAGTATATATACTTACATATATAGTAAGTCTATGAGTCGATTTTCTCGTAGAACAGCAGGGATGGTGGTATGATGCGGAAAAAAAATCAAAATTATGCGGAATTTCTGATAAAATTATGCGGAAAAAATAATTGATTATGCGGGAAAAAGAGTTGATTATGCAGAAAAATTGCGCAATATTGCAAAACGTTATGCAATATTACAGAAAATTGTATAAAACCATTTTGTGAGCATTTTAAGTTTAGAATATTTTTTAAGTCAAATGAAAACATGAAAAACATATTAATGATTTATTAATATACAGATCTGACAGCATAACCTCTTTCATAACAATAAGCTTTATACCATCTATAGACATTGTCCTGAGAGAAGTTTTCATTAGTACCTTAATTAACTGAAAGGTTTTCTAAATATAAATATTTAGGCAAACAAAAAACAAACAATATTTCTCAGTTTATGATAACAACTCCAAAAGAAACATGCACATACTTACAAAGCTGTGTTCAAGTATTCAATTTTGAAAAATAACATGAACTGTAAAATAACATTACCGTAACTGTTTCATACTGATTTATTAAAAATAGCCTTACTCAATACTAGTTCAAAAAGTTCAAATAGTTCTCAATCATGCTAAATTTATTTTGTGTAGTCTAGTTTTTAGCCAGTCAGTCATATTTAGTACATAACTATTACATAACACCCTATTTTCTACTTTTCTTTAAATACTGGTATACTTGCTCTACTTCTGGTAAGTCAGGAAATGTGAATGGGCTGAATCCCATAATACTGCATGGCCCATAAATAAACTTTATCCATCTTACAATAGAATAATCAAGCATAAATCTGGAATAATTTATTGTAATTAAGCACATGAAATTGTTCAGATATATAACAGCAAAGCTCATTGGATCATTTCAACCAATTAAAATTGCCGCTAAAACAAAACTAGTTCTAGTCTACGCTCTGCCATTGCGAGTGACGCCTTGTTGATAAACGTTAAATCGCATTAAATCGCAGTCTCGATTGTGCTATGTGGTTTTTCATGTTTTTTTTTCAAGTTTTTTACACAGAAAACGGATGTATTCTTATATATTTTTAAATATTATTGATATTTAACTTGTCCTGCAATTAAAAGTGTGTAATTTTTGGCATATGAAAGCATTTTGGTAAAGCGAAAAATTGCGCGAGTCTGGCTTGTTTTTGTGGAGTTTTTAAGGCTCTTCTCGAGATTTGTTTACAAAATAAAACCTTTCTTTTCTTATTTTTTTCAAGAAGTAACAATATTTTGCTTGTTTTTTACTCAAACTTGTGAAAATTTTGGCTTATTATGCGATTTTTTTGCGATTACGCGGATTATGCGATTTTAGACCGATTATGCAAAATCGCATAATCGCGTTATACCACCATCCCTGGAACAGTGCTCGATACATTAAGTAGAGCTAAATAATATTGCGCAAATTGAAAAAAGAAAGACGCAACTACATAGTCCCTACAAGCCTGTCTCGTGAAACAGGCTTGTAGGGACTATGTAGTTGCGTCTTTCTTTTTCAATTTACACAATGTTATACTTAATATATATTAATATACTTAAGCCATTTTCGCTTTGAACCCTTCATTATTGCATAGGAATTTTACCCCCACTTTGCTTGGTTGACATTTCAAGCTCAGGTACTATTAGAATATTGTGTTGGACATAAATTTCCATTTTGTTCAGATCTTTGTTCTGTTTTTTTTCTCTACAGATATATGTAGATACTGTTGGTGTTGCACACAAGTATCAGGATAAACTACAAAAGATATTTCCAGAGCAACAAATCACTGTCACACCAAAGGCTGATGCTAAATTCCCTATAGTCAGTGCTGCTAGTATCTGTGCTAAGGTGAGTATGGTACAGAATAGCAAATCACACTGATGCCAAATTCCCTATAGTCAGTGCTGCTAGTGTTTGTGCTAAGCTGAGTATGGTACAGAATAGCAAATCACACTGATGCTAAATTCCCTATAGTCAGTGCTGCTAGTGTTTGTGCCAAGGTAAGTATGGTACAGAATAGCAAATCACTGATGCTAAATTCCCTATAGTCAGTGCTGCTAGTGTTTGTGCTAAGGTGAGTATGGTACAGAATAGCAAATCACACTGATGCCAAATTCCCTATAGTCAGTGCTGCTAGTGTTTGTGCTAAGCTGAGTATGGTACAGAATAGCAAATCACACTGATGCTAAATTCCCTATAGTCAGTGCTGCTAGTGTTTGTGTCAAGGTGAGTATGGTACAGAATAGCAAATCACACTGATGCTAAATTCCCTATAGTCAGTGCTGCTAGTGTTTGTGCCAAGGTGAGTATGGTACAGATTAGCAAATCACAATGATGCTAAATTCCCTATAGTCAGTGCTGCTAGTGTTTGTGCTAAGCTGAGTATGGTACAGAATAGCAAATCACACTGATGCTAAATTCCCTATAGTCAGTGCTGCTAGTGTTTGTGCTAAGCTGAGTATGGTACAGAATAGCAAATCACACTGATGCTAAATTCCCTATAGTCAGTGCTGCTAGTGTTTGTGTCAAGGTGAGTATGGTACAGAATAGCAAATCACACTGATGCTAAATTCCCTATAGTCAGTGCTGCTAGTGTTTGTGCCAAGGTGAGTATGGTACAGATTAGCAAATCACAATGATGCTAAATTCCCTATAGTCAGTGCTGCTAGTATCTGTGCTAAGGTGAGTTTGGTACAGAATAGCAAATCACACTGATGCTAAATTCCCTTTAGTCAGTGCTGCTAGTGTTTGTGCTAAGGTGAGTATGGTACAGAATAGCAAATCACACTGATGCTAAATTCCCTATAGTCAGTGCTGCTAGTGTTTGTGCCAAGGTAAGTATGGTGCAGAATAGCAATCACCCTCACAACAAAGGCTGTTGCTAATATGGTAGAGCAATAACAGCTGAAATCCCAAATTCAACAAGACTAGTAAACAAAACATTTGAAATAAATGACAATACTATGAATTAAGATTATTACAAAGACTTTTAAACCATAATACAATCAATACAACATGGAGTTTCAGACAACTTTATAATAATTCATGAATATGAGGTGCAGTGTCCAGACTTTCTGTAATTAACTGGTCTGTATATAGTCAACACTTGCCTTATGGACATCCTGCGTAGTGAGGTACTGCTATTATGGACAACAGATTATTATTTGCCTACAAAGAGTTATATAGAACGATCTGTCGTTATGACCTTAATCGCTTCCATGTTTATTTTCCCATTTCAGACCATGTGATGTCACTCTTGGGAAATCATTCTTTCAGTTGTAAATATTTCAACACATTTTTCATAAAAGAACCATTCCCTAGAGAGTGTCACATGGTCTGAAATGGGCAATTTGCATACGAAGCGGTCTATTGTAGACTTTCTCTATTACAGACATCAGCCTGATGGTGCCTGCTTTAAAAACAGCTGGTTGTTCATGTATTTGTATTTCATCTTGCCATAGGTTGGTAGAGACAGAGTCATCAAAGCATGGCAGTTTCAAGAGGGTTTAGAGTCGGTTAATACTCAATGCGGTTCAGGATATCCTGCAGGTAGGTTCAACAAGAATCCTGTAGCTATAGATGCAATGTGATGGCTGGATGGAAACATAAAATATACTCTTTAAAATGACAATAAAGGAAATATTTGAAATAGCTAAAACATTATTTTTTTCAGATCCAAATACCAAGAAATGGCTAGCAGACAATGTCGATAAAGTGTTTGGTTTTCCAAGACTTGTACGGTTCAGTTGGCAGACTTGTAGTACCATATTGGATGACAAAGCTGTCAGTGTAACATGGTATGCTAAATAATAATAATTCCCTTGTTCACTTTTCCTCCTGTTTAATGAATGAATCAATAAGTGAGTGAATGAATAAGTAAATGAATTGATTGACAAAAGTTGATGAAATGATTTTCTTTTTTAATCCTGTCATTTTGTTCACCAATTTGCTTTCTTGTTTCTTCATTCAGGGTACGTCCACACTAACCCAAAAAAATTTAAAAAACATGGCTTTATTTATTCAGTTAGGCCTTTCGTCCACACTAAAACACATGAATGGAAACAATTTTGGGCTAATTATATTGTTTAACGAGCAATTTTTGTCACTGTATCACAACAAAAGTTGGGTTTTCAAATTTATCCAGCGTAGTGTAGCCAATGTCTCATTGATTGGGTTTATCTACATTACTTGTGCATTGATTTATCCAGTCATTAATTAGGCAATCCTTTGTTCAGTTATATTCCAGTCACTGATCCATTCATCTGCTTGATTTTTCCATCACTCTGATTTTCATTCTTTTTAATAATCTTCAATTATAAATTCCTTCAATCTTTCATTTGTGTATTCAATCCAATGAGTGGATTTATCTGCAAGGCTTTAACACATTTGCTTAATCATCCATTTGTTAAATCATTTTTTGTTCAATTATCCATTCATTCATTCATTCATTCATGCAACTATAAATTAATTCAATCATTCATTCGCTAAATTATTCATGCAATTCTCCATTCATTTAATCATTCTTTTGTTCGATTATCCATTCATTCCACCATCCATTCATTCAGTCATCCATCCATTTATGCATTATTTAATTCTTTCATTTATTAATCCTTTCATTTCATCCATCAATCCATTCATTCATTAATCCATTCACCCAATCATCCATTAATTCAGTCATTCAACCATCCATTCATTCATCCGTTTATTCTATAATTTATTCATGTTTCATTTTACTCTTGTGCATCAGGGACGATGATGATATAGATGAAGAAAACGAGGCAGCCAAAGGAACAGCAGCCATAACATCCTTCTTCACTTCTTCCACAGAAGTCCTCAAGAGACACAAATTTTTCTTGGATAGAAAGTTAGATTCCCTAGAGGCATTTTAGTGTAAATTACAGGTGAAATATTTGTTGAATAATTGTAAGAAATGTTTTGTTTTCCTTGTTCACAATTCTAATAATCATGATCAATTCTGAACAATTTGTTGTTTTGCATTCATTCATTAATCCTTTTGCTTAGCCGGAGTGGAAACTAGTTATAGGCAATCAATAAGTGCAATCTTGATTTTTGAAATGCAAACAAACAAATCATATCAAATTTTTCCCTCAAGAATGTTGTCGTTTTCTATCAAGCCTCACGTATTTATTAGGATTGCGCCCATCATATTTGGGCATTGGAGTAAATCAGCAATGCAAAAAAAGCGGTTTTCTCGCAAAATCCCTCAATTGTTTTTACAGTTTTTTTAGTGAAAGCATGCACAACAAGTCAGCCATTTTGGTTTTCGCCGAAAAGAAACTGTTGAACCTAAAACAGAAACCCAGTTTATTTCACCACAGGTAGCCAAAAATCGACAAAAAAGTTTGATATGTCACAGTATTGGAACAAACAGACAGACAGACAGACAGACATATTTAATATAATCCCAATTTTTTAGTGTTAACTGTTGATCATATAAATCCATATCAGTGGATAAATTCTAAAGAAATTCTATAGGGTGGATTGCGCGTTTTCATTTTTTGGTTATAAAAATAGTGCTAAAGAAGTGAAAGATCATTGCATTTAAAATTTTGCGACAGTGTTTATCCTGATGAAATATATAATCATGGACTCTACCTATAGAGTAAAATACAAACACTGCAATCATAAGATGGTGGTATTCATGAATTTGAAAAACGCGGGAATTTCAACATGTGACTTTCTTAACGCTCTCTAACTTAACATCGAGTATTCCCGCGATGAATTCATCAGATTTGTGCTTCTCGTTTCTCAACTTGCATATCAGAGTAATTTCATTGGGGGTAAGCGGTGCCTCTGGACAGGTCTTCAAGATCTTTTCGACTTGTGCGATGGTCAATCCAGCTACTTTGGTCACAATTTGCTGTGCGTTGTACCCATCGTTCTTGTAATTGCAGACTTCATTCTTCTTGCCTTGGTTGTTCATTATGCAGTCTGTGTCAAACCCTTGCTTACCAGCGTCTTCGACGACAAGTTTCTGAACGTCGCTGAACTGCGTGTATGGGAGACCGTTTTTGAAGATACAGTATTGATTATTTGAACCAAATGCGTTGGCTCCACGGTTGAAGAGATCTTGCATACTCGACGTCCCCTTCTTGCATTCGTCTGTGACGTACTTAACTAGTTGGATCTTTGTTAAGTAGCAAGCGTAGTATATGGTAATCCTCTGTAGTGAAGGAATGAGCTGTAGTTGAAGTTCGTACATTTTCTGCTGGTTAGCTGAACGGATTTCTCTAAGAAATTTAGCTAGGACTGGCTCGATAGATCGGAAATCTTTTGCTTGTGGCGGTGAAAATTTTGCCATTTCGATAAAGCTTTCAAGGATGGTCTTGAGGTCGTCAGATACGAGTTGCGACTTGATGAAGACGAATCCCTACGGTTGAACAAATGAGTTTAAGTTTATCTTTTCTTTATTTGGCGTACTTGGTTTTTGACATTGTTATCTGCTATTTTAATCTATTATTTATTTTCTATGCACCAAATTAATTCTCATGCCATTTATTCGTCCTTTCATTCACTCATTCTTCCATTCATGCATCCATTCATTGATTCGCATTCATTCATCCAACCATCATGTATCCATTCTTTCATTCATTTCGGTCCATGTTCATTGATTCACTCATCCATCCATCCATCCATCCATCCATCAATTGGTTAACAACACCCTTTGTTGTATCATGTATTACTACTTGCTCCAAGATTCCTTTATCCATCAATCTGTCGTCAATCAGTTGCCATCCTCAGTAACTCAAAGACATTCCTTCCGAACTCTCTTCGTCCCCCCCCCCCCTACCCCCCCACCCACCCCCCACTGTTTAGTGTATCATAATTCTTTGTGTGCGCGAACGTACCTGGTGCAGTGATTCGTATTTGTATTTATACAAGTCAACATACAATTGTCTTGACTCGGTTTCTGCCTCGCGAATTTCTCTAACACTTTTACTAGATTCACCACGGACTTTCTTGCAACCTTTGATTTTTTTAATGATAGAGTAAATATCCCATGCTGAAAACAAACACAAATACAGTAACAAGATGATATTAAGAAGCGTAGCGAGAAAATTGTAGTGAAGCAAAGGAACTAATCAGTACCATCACTATTAATAGAGTTTAGTTTTGAATTCTCTTTTAAACAACCTCAATATAGCCTCAATTATGCGTAAAATATTTAAAGATGATTTGAGCCTTTTTGCACAGATACTCCACTTTTCCTTGGGCTGTTACTAGATAGAAGAATTTTATTTTACATCTTCGAGGCTAAGGCTGTGTAGATAATCGAAATCGATCTATAGCATAAACGCGTGACATACTACTATAGCTCCGGCGTTTGAAGATGCTAATCTTCGGATAAAAGTTACTATAAAATTTGTATAGAATTGTTCCAGTATTTAAGGCCAAATTAAAAGGTGTAACTTGTTGGGCGCTATTTCTTGTTAATGGCAAATAGTAAGACTACCAGTTCTACAACCAGACGCACGTGTCTTAGGAGTTGTTGTGTACTTGTCGTTTGGCTATAAATCGTCCACGGCAAATAACATCTAGTAAATTGGCCTTTGTATGGACTGTATTATTTTCCTACCTATCGACACGACACTTAGTAGTCTGCCAGCACCTTTCATAAACTTGCCGTACTTGGCTCCAGCGAACTTTGCTTTGAAGGCACTCTTCGACGTTTGATGTATATGTTTTGACATTGATGCTCGTGAGAAACCAAATAACTTTTGTGCTTTTGGAGCGGCATTGGCCAACTTTGATCCGTAGCTAGTCTTCATGACGCTGCTTATCTAATAACATAGGATAGTTGCCCGCGAAAGTTAGTGAAAATTCAGACTTCGCCTGGTAGGAGCAAAGCATAAGCAATCAAATATATGTACTTCTCTTGTGCTGCCCTCGCTTGTGAAGTAGACGCAACCAAGGCAGCGCAAACATAAGCACAATCATCACAACTTTCCGTTCTTTTTTGTTCTTGCACTTATGCTTGTTTCAGGCTATTTCACAGTTGGGACAGAACTTGCGCTTACTATTTCACAGTTGGGACAGAACTTGCGCTTATGCGTACGTCTATTTCACAGTGATGATCGGGCTTTAGTCTACGAAGACTTGAGGAAATGCGATAATTTACTGTTGTTGTTGTTTTTTTTTTAATACGCTTTGACGCATGAGCAATTCTAGTCACTATCGATCACCCATCACCAATTCCTTCACATTGTTCTCCTCATCCCATTACCTGTCTTATTTTATAGTGTTTGAAGGCCGATACTGCCACAGGTAGCCCTACCATTCCCACAATTCCCGACAGGCGCATAGCTGTATCTTCTGCATTGTCAAAGGGGGATTGAAGTTGGTCACTTAGTTCTTGATAGGACAGGCCAGTGGCGGTCTTGTTGTTAGCTTCGATCGCTTGCTGGAAAAATTAAGAACATTTCAGGTTACTTGTGTTCTTCCTGATGATATTGAATGGGAGTGGAACAGTTTTGTTTGAGGTGGTGGTGGCGGTGATGATGATGATGGTATCGATGATGATGATAGTATTAATGTTTGTAGTGGTGATGATGGTGGTAACTGATGGAATTGATGGTCAGGTGGTGATGATGATGGTATCGATGATGATGATGATAGTATTGATGTTTAAAGTGGTGATGATGGTGGTAACTGATGGAATTGATCGTCAGGTGTGATAATGGTATTGATTGATGGTGATAATGGTGTTGATGTTGGTAATGGTGATGATGATGTCGATGGTATTGATGATGGTATTGATATGGTGGGGTGGTGATGGTGATGGTAGTGGTAGTGGTGATGGTAACAATGTTCTGTAAAGTACGTACTTTTAGTTTCAGTTTCTCTGTATTGAATCTCTTGATGACGTCAGGACCGAGTGTCTGCACTATTACATCCTCTACGATCTGGATTCGCAGTATTTCCAGCCAAATCCTTGCATTCAAGTTATTGCTAACGTCGATCCAATGTTTAACTGCATTGACTTGAAATAAGAAAGAAAGAAAAAACAATTAACTTGAAAGCAATTTTTACTCAATAACTACAAAATTCGTTATATAGCGACCAACTAATTCTCAATTTTGTTTTGATATTTGCATCTGTCATGACCTTTCATCATTTTTAAATTTCAAATTGAAATCAGCTCCGGTAAAAGAGAGAACGGCACAGCCACTGCTCTATCACCCATGCATTCAATCCTTGGTCGTTTGATTGCTTAATGACTCGGTGTACTGGGGCCGATTGTAAGAAGCCTGAATAGCGCCATCATTAAATTCTAAAGAAATCCCGTATCATAGGCTGGATCACTTTTGCCATTACTTGATAACGTTTTTCAGGCTGTGTCCAAGTGGCCCCTGTTTTGTTCGTTTTGTATAATAATATGAGTACTATCAACTACATGATACTTGTGAACTACCTTCCTCCCATTGTTTGTTATTTGCATTCATGTACTGAGCTACCACCTTTTTCTTGTGATCGAACTCACGGACATTCTTGCAGATAGATGGATAAAATACGCAACATCCTTTGACTTTAAGAAGAACATCAACGCCAAGGCTGAGAAGACCGGTGAACACAGCTGCAGCAAATAAAACGGGTATAGCACCTGGAGGGTTGAAAGTAGACGTGTTATTAGTGTTTTTTGCTTGTGTGTTTAACCGTTATGGAATATGATAACAGCGTAAAACAGTGAAAAACCATGTAGGAAAGTAAGACTCATTCCATGACGAGAAAGGTTTTTAACTGACATTGATGTTAGGTAAAATAGTAGGTAACCCCACCCTTAATTTAAGACCAGCTGTATGCTGCTAAAGAGTTGGAGTGGTTTTCATAATAACCGTGTAATAAAGTACAACGTAGTGTGATACGATGTAACTCCCCAAAAACAAATGTGAACAAACTGTATATAAGTCCTTAGGTGTATTTAATTTCACATCCTGATACTTAATATAAACTTACGCTTTTCAACATCGACATCACTTGTTGAGTTATCTGGAAAAGACAATCAAAACACTGATCAGTAGTCCAGTTTCATGTTCTGCTGACTTCATTGCTCAGGCTAAGTCTCGATAGTGTGTGACTTATACCTTTGTAGGAAGTACATCACGTGAGAGTAATGCACAATCGAACAATATAAATACCAATGGTTTTGTAATGACTCTTGTCACTACAATTGAGGCTTAAGCCTGGTTTCCATATAATCACAAACGATCGAGAACGGTCGCAAACGATCTGGAAAAAAAAAATAATTTTTGGGAAACCAAAGTTTTTCGATCCTACGACCGTTTTTGAATGATTTCGATCGCGATCATATATGGATCGAAAACGGTCGTAGGATCGAAAAGCGTTGATTTCCCTATGATCGAAATTGTTTTCGATCGTTTGCGACCGTTTGATCGTTCTCGATTATATGGAAACCATGCTTTAGCCTGAGCAATGAAGAACTTACAACTAGTTTAGTGAACGTTTTTTAATACACAGGTATCCCATGCAATCGAAAATACTTACCATCCACATCAGTAGAGTTACGATGCAAGACGACTTCATTGTAAGCCTTTTGTTGTGCACTGGGCATAAAAGTCTTAGGAATGTTGGGTATTTTATCCGTATAGAAATTTAACATAGCATTAGCCTGGATCACGTGATTAAACTCATGACCAACGACCAATAGGATGAGGAGAAAAGACAACCTCTTTGAACTTTGCTGCCTAGCCTGCATCTAAAGAAACGTGAGTAAAGATCGATAAATTTTGGAGAAAATTGCTGTTTGCACAGTTGAATTGTGAATATAAAACATTTTACAATCCTTTTAAACTTTCAAAGGTGAAGTGTTAGTGGACTTTTTTTTTTGAAGGATATGATATGCATTTTTAGGCAATATGATCAAATAAGCCGCAGTAAAATGTGTATCAATACCCGAGTCTGGTTTCCACCAGCAACGCAAGCCAAGCACAAGGATGAACAAGAACCTCACACATCTTTGTGCTTGAAATTGTCGAAGTTGTTTCCTTGCGCTTGCCGGTTGCTAGTGAGAGCCAAGCTATATTATAATTTGTAATGTTTCAAATTACTTAATTAATAATAACTATCTATAGAGGGTAGCACAAAAACGTTTGAAAAACTTGTGGCCCTCAAGTTAAGTAATGAGTACGCTTTTGTTTTTTGCTTCTAATTATTGAACTCATTTGGTCCGAAAGTATAATAGCAAAAAACTAAATAAACTAAAGACAATTTGGTACTTATTGAACTATCTTGTTAAAGTGACTTCATTGCTTTTCCAGTCTACATATGTTCTCTAATATAGCTGCGATGTATACATTTTAGACGAGAATCAGTCTACGAAAATGCAGTTCTTATTTTTTGTTTAAAATTATCAAATCAGCCTTAAAATTGTGGGTCGAAGATAAAAGCAAATAAAAATATACCTCAACAACATACCTTGGCGTTTTTTGATTTATGATCTACTCGAAAACGGTCTTGTAAACACTACCTGCAAAGGACGCGACTTATTTATTTTTATATGTTGAACTACAAAAGACTTCATTCATTAAATTGAAATCCATTTAAAATGTTATTTGCTTGGGTGAACACAAAAAGTAGAGTATTTTTCAACTTTGTGTAGCTTTTGAAATCCGTATTCAAATTGTCATTATCAAGGTTAATCCTATTTTAATATCATTTCTTTTTAATATATATCATTTTATTGTCAAAAACTCTGGGGTATTATATAACGTTTTTAATCTATCACTTCAACTTTGAAAAGCGCATTCGTTTACAGAATGACAAATCTCAAAATATTTTTGTGGGCGTTTAGCTAGGAACAAAAAACACAAAATTGTATTAAGGTAACTCTGTGAACTGTGGACGTAAAGATTTGTCCCGGCCGTAACCCTGAACCTATTAAAAATCCCATATGTAACATCCTGGATCCTCCCCCCGTTTTCGTTTTAAAAGTAACACTTAATTTATCTTCCTTTACTTCTAAAGTGAAACAGTTCTTCAAGATCAGAAGCTCTTGACTAAACAAACAAATATTGAGATTGCTGTCACGATAACGAAATGTCCATGTCGCTAGTTGAATGAAATACAAAAAAGGGGCTCAATTTCAAATTTAAAGATAAGCCGCTAATCGAAGGAAGTTTAAAAAAACGTTAAATTCTTTTCTATGATTTTTTTAGGGGAAGGTTATTAAAAAAGAGGACGCAAACAAAGAGCAACCTATATAAAAAGCAACCCCTATAAAGTAGATGAGTAGAAACAAGTGGACGAAACAATCTAGGAAAAGCTGCATTTTAGAAAACATTGTTCACGTTCTTAAACATAGATTGGTAGATATGTCTCAAATTCCCTCTAAATCAAATGAAATGCCTCAAAATTACTTTCTACTTATAGAAACGCTCAGTTATTTGCATGACTTTAAAATCCTAAAACAGTACTTCAAAATACAAGTACTTTCATTTCATCTCCAGTTTGTGCTCAAGCGGAAATTCTTTATTCTCTATATATCAACACGTGAAAACATATTATGATATTAGGACAACCGCAATTTCTTTTGTTCCTTTTAATAGATTTTTACGCTGAAGCTTGCCCATTTAAAGAGCTTGATACACGCTGCAATTGATTGCATACACTGCAAGCAAGCGAAGAGAAGTACTTAAGGTATGTTAGTAAATTGAGTCACATTTTTATTCTCATTGTTAATTCCCTTTTTTATTACAGGTAACATGAATAGTTCAAGTTGTATATTGTTGTGATTTTGAACTGATGAACGCTTACCAATCGTAATTAGAAATAACAGTTATATATGTGGAAAGAGACAATCAATACAGAATTTCTACACATTTCTACTAAAGCTGTTTGTATTCTATGTAGGTGTGTTCAAAATGCAGGGGCATTATTCCAAAAGGCTCTCTATTCTACTGGTACTATTGGTACTGGGCTATGAGTTTAATCACGTGATCATGAGCAGCGCCCTGCGTGGTGACCAAGGCGAAGAGAGATTGGAGTACAACGATGAAGACGGAAGATCTCGTGAAAATGTTATTACTGACCAAGAAAACGAGCAAACAGGTTAATCATTCATAGTTGAAGCGAAGGGGGATTTAGAGGTCATGCAGAAGTTACTTATAGGTACTTGACAGTGAAGGGGCGGTAGGAGGGCTTGGGCACATAATTTAAAGGGGGTTGCATAAATTTCTTTGTTCACTTATTTTAGAGAGGGCTCCTTATCTTAGAGTGGGCTGCGGGAAGTCCCTCGGTCACCTTATATAGATGAGGCTGTATGAAGTGCCCTGGTCACCTTACATAGAGGGGGCTGTAGGAGTGCCTTGGTCATCTTATTTAGAGGAGGCTGTATGAAGTGCCTTGGTCACCTTATATAGAGGGGGCTGTAGGAAGTGTGTTGGTCACCTTATATAGAGGGGGCTGTAGGAGTGCCTTGGCCATCTTATTTAGAGGGAGCTGTAGGAGTGCCTTGGTCATCTTATTTAGAGGGGGCTGTAGGAGTGCCTTGGTCATCTTATTTAGAGGGGGCTGAAGGAGTGCCTTGGTCACCTTATATAGAGGGGGGTGTAGGAGTGCCTTGGTCATCTTATACAGAGGGGGCTGTATGAAGTGCCTTGGTCACCTTATATAGAGGGGGCTGTAGGAGTGCCTTGGTCACCTTATATAGAGGGGGCAGTAGGAAGTGTGTTGGTTACCTTATTCGCAGGGACTATAGGAGGTCCATAGGTACCTAATTGACAATGGGCTGCAGGTGTTGGCAGGAAGTGCCCCGTACTCCTATTTTGATATAATGTATACAATTCTATTTCCTATGATTTCTGAATACAACTGAAAAAACAAATCAGCACAGTGAAAGAAAAACTGAGTACTGATGACATAGTTGTCCTTTTGCTATTTGTAAGCCCACCCCTCCCTGACGAAAATCTTAAATAGCATTTTTAAATGAAAAATTTCAAAATACATCTGGCAATTTTTGCAAAAAAAAGAAGAGTGAATTTATACCATGCACGTTTTGGTATTTGCAGGTCAGTCAAATACTCTTCAGGATCAAAACGTCAAGAAACGTGAGTACTACTGACACTTTCACGCTTTTGTTATTAAACTTTCAATACTGACACCAGTAGCAAGAAAAAAATATAAATAACTATCAGAAAGCCCAGATATGAAATTAGCATGCATCACAGATAAAGTCGAGTATAGATTGAACATGTGCCTGCACTGGAACAGAAATAGCAGTGAAGCTTCTAAAAAGAATCCATTCTGAAAAATGGGTTGGTATGCTCTAGCACTAACCGAACGAATCAAAAATACTCCAGTTTCGTGTCAACGCTGTACAATTTGACAAAAGGCGTGTTTGTTCATGGATTATCTCGATTCCGATTTGAAATATTCACAATTGACAGCTCAACACAATCGAAAACATTTTTAAATATTATCTAAACCGGGACTGTCCCTGCGCAAATGCACTTTTTTGTACCGTACTGCTAAATAACACAAAACTGGAGTGATTTCGTTATATCAACACAGCTCAATTTCTTTAACTGTTTGATATTAAGGTGGAGCTCTGTTCGCTGCTAGCGTGGCAACGTCTCTATTGAATATTGGTCTTGATGTAATTCTCAAGGTAAAAGGCTGCTGTTTTTTCTACAAATCTTTATGTCGTGACGTCAAAGAGTTTGATCGAAGAAAAAAGACTGTGGCTAACTACATGAAAATCAACAACAAGATATGGAAAGATGGTACGAAAATGCTTTTAACTCGCTTTCTTGAAAGCGTCGGGCTACGTCCACATTAACCCGGATAAATTTAATTTTAAACTAAATCAAATTTAACACAAATTTATTTATCCGGCTAGGCCTTCCGTCCACAATAAAACGCATGAATCCGAAACAATTTTATGCTAATTCTATTGTTTAATGAGCAATTTTTGTCACGGTTTCGGAACAAAAGTTGCGTTTTCAAATTTATCCGGCATAGTGTAGTCATGGTCTTAAATAACAAAGGTTTGTTTATATTGCTGAGAGTGTATTACTCTTGGAGGACTGGAGTGTTTAGTGTTTTAAATGTATTTGAGAGTGCAGTATACTCTTGTTGGAGTGGTTTCTGTTGAATATCGCACAAACATTCATTTTGATATCATTTGTGTGAAAATGCTCGTTGATTTATATTGAGCATGAGCAGTTGCGCTACAAACCTACACAGTTTTATCCCACATTGAAGGAGCACTGAACAGGAGTCTATACTAGTAGAAGACCACTATCTTCTAGTGAGATCTATGATGACATCAGTTAAAAAGGCTCATGCATGTGACCAAATAGGCAAATTAGATTAATATCTCATCAATTTTACATCAATCGAGTTTTTGAAAAGATGGTAATTCGTCCCCCTTTAGTCAAAGTATACTGAGTTGATGTTGTGTGAATGCTTATTTAATTTTATACTAATGAATGTTTCAGTGGATACTCTTAGAAAGTGGATAGGGACAAGTAATCAACAGAATGGTAAAATATGGCTGGAACTCAAACGAATTCACGACATACAGACCGAGATTGTGGAGATACTGAACCCTAATATCATCAAGGCATTCTACATTAAACAGATGGACCTTAAGGTGAGGATACAACTAGTAAAAAAACGTTGTTGAAGGGATTGTCAGGTTATAAGGTCTTATAACGATTCCACACAGTTCTATTGTGAGCAGTCACTCACTCAGTCAAACAAGCAATCAAACAAGGATCAGACAGGCAGTCAGTCAGTTAGTCTGTCAGTCTGTCGTTCTTTCAGTCAGTTACTCAGTCAGTCAAACAAGCAGTCGGTAATAATGATAATAGTGTTTATTTATACACGATATTCGATGTACAGCAGAGTGTCAGTCAGTCAGTCAGTCACATTCAGACAGACATACAAGCAGGCAGGCCGGCTAACCGTCAGACTATCAGATAGTCAATCACTCTGGCTAGCTATCAGTCAGTCATGTAAACAGACGTTTTTTTGACAATGTTTTCAACTTTCAATATTTGATCTTTCTAGCGCGCCCTTGATAAGAACGACAAGAAAGTATCAAGAATGACCTACCAACAACTCAGCGATCGTTTTGAGTCTCCATTTGACTCGGCTAAAGGAACGGCTATGCAGTTATCGGGCATCACAGGATTGGTCGGATTCAAGATTGCTTCATCTGCGTTTAAATTCTACAAGATAAGACAGGTATTTAAGCCATGTGGGATGCTACGAAAATACGTTTGAGCATGCGCAGCAGTGTTATACTATCCAATTTGATATCACCGGCAATTATGACAGTCAAGTTTCTCGAGTCTGCATTATCGCTTGATGAAATCTAAAATTAAAATAGTGTCGATAGGATGTGGAATTCCTTTCTCGAAAAGAAAAACTAGAGCTTTGTGTTACATGGCGAAAAGGAATACCGGGAGTACTGGGAAGCACGCAGAGTTGCAATGAATACTCGCAGTTTTTTTATCGTATTGGATTATCTTCAAACCAACCCGTATATTTATTGATTTATTATTTGATAACCAAACGTAGATTTACTGTCAGATCAGTGTAGGTTTCTCGATTTGTGATCTGATTATCGACCTATTCTTCTTTTCAAGATTTCCAAGACATTACGCGCTAGTTATGGAGCAAAGTTGATCAAAGCTGGCCCGGCAGCAAAGAAGTTCTTTGGTTTCTCTGGATCGTCTCTAAATAAACACATCAGACAGACTTCCAAGAGCATGTACAAAGCCAAGTTCTCTGGTGCAAAGTATGGCAAGTTTATGAAAGGTGCTGGACGAGTGATGAGTGTTGCATCGATAGGTAAGGTGTCCTTTTGACTGTGGAGCTTTGTTATCATTTTGAGAGCGAGAGATGAAGACGAAGACGAGTTACCATAAACTTAGTTGATGTACATAATAATTAGTCTTTCTGTAGGGTAACGTTTTCATTCGTCTTCTTCGTTAGTATATTCTACCATCAATACCAACATTAAGAGTGACGTCATCACAAATACCATTTACATCGTCAATCACCATCACCATATACGCTGTCAATCATCTACCATCATCGTCTTTTTCGTTAGTATGTGGTACCATCATTACCAGCACCGTCATCGCCCTCACCATATACACTGTCGATCATCTACCATCATCGTCTTTTTCGTTAGTATGTGCTACCATCATTACCAGCACCGTCATCACCATCACCATATACACTGTCAATCATCTATCATCATCGTCTTTTTCGTTAGTATGTGCTACCATCATTACCAGCACCGTCATCACCATAACCATATACACTGTCAATCATCTATAATCATCGTCTTTTTCGTTAGTACGTGTTTCCATCATTACCAACACCGTCATCACCATAATACACTGTCAATCATCTACCATCATCGTCTTTTTCGTTAGTATGTGTTACCATCATTACCAACACCGTCATCACCATCACCATATACACTGTCAATCATCTTCATTAACACCATCGCCATTGTCTCCATTTCTCATCATTATATAAACCATCAATATCATCATCATCATCATCATCATCATCGCAGTCTAATTATAAATATCATGTCGATCGCCGGCATTACCATAACCAAATACACTGTCAATCATCTTCATCATCAACACCATCATCATCATCACCATAATATGCACCATCTGTATCATCATCATCATCCGCAGTCTAATCATCAATATCATCTCAATTGCCGTCATTACCATAGCCATATACACTGTCAATCATCTTCATCATCAACACCATCATCATCATCATCACCATAATATGCACCATCTGTATCATCATTATCATCCGCAGTCTAATTAACATCATCAACGCCGTTATTACCATACCCATATACACTGTCAATCATCTTCATCATCAACACCATCATCATCATCACCATTATATGCACCATCTGTATCATCATTATCATCCGCAGACTAATTATCATCGTCAACGCCGTTATTACCATCATTAGTCATGATCTTAGTCATCGTTATCATTGTCATTAACACAAAGATAAAGTGAAAGTTGAGATAGACCTGCATTTGTACCGGGAATTGCCCTATTTCACTATGACGTCATGGTTTGTTTACATGAATAAGAACAGACCTAATTCGTGCGAAATAGTTTTTCTCTAGCACATTTTGCTTTGCACGTGAACGTATATTTTGTTCTTTTATTATAAATCGATTTTTAGCATATTTGTAATTGAATTAAGTAACAATACGCGTAAAAACTAGTGAGGTTTCTATTGTTCTGCGGCAAAAAAACTTCCCCACGTAGAAATTCTTTAATTTTCACTATATTGATGTATCTAGCTAAGGGTTACACATTTCTTAAGTAAAATCTACAAAATGCTGTTTACAAGACAGTGTTTCTTTTGTGTTTAATGGTTTTGTCCAATCAGAATTGCTCAAAACAATGGCTAGAAGACGCTTGCTTTTCATAGTGAGTCCCACGGTAAAATTTTCTCATAGAAAAAAATAAGATCGCTTTAATAAAACTGAAATGTGATTTTGAATAAAATATAGAAAAAATATCCCAAAAGTGTGAAAAAAGGCCAATTTTCTTGTTTTAGCCAATCAGATCAAGCATTTAAACAATACACAATTAACACCTTTATGCATTCCATTGCCGTTTGCTACACTAGTTCTTACTCGGAACGTTACTTAAACATGCTGTATCCCCTATTTGTTTTGATGTGAGGTCATAATGAAATAGGGCAATTAAATGGGAAATGTTGTGCTGGACTGGGATTCATAACTAAAAAGACGATCGATAATGAAAATGGGATTGAATTTTTTGTATTAACCTTGGGTGAGAGTTGTTGTTGTTTTTCAATAGCAATGGACATCTACTCCATCGTTCAGAAAATAATGAATTGTAAGAGACTCAGAGATAATGCTAGAAGAGGAGTACGTTCGATTAGGAAAGCAGAAGCAGAGACGAGAAAAATGCATGGTGATCTGGTCCGGTATAAGAGCGAGTTAGAGATTAGGGTAAATAATACGATCACAATAAAATAGTGTATCATCGTGAAGTTGTTGAATGAATGAGGTGGATCAGTATAAGATTGGTTGAATGGTTGAATGGTTGAATGGTTGAATGGTTGAATGGTTGAATGGTTGAATGGTTGAATGGTTGAATGATTGAATGATTGATTGAAGGATTGATCAATTGATTGATTGATTGATTGATTGATTGATTGAATAATTTTTTGTAATTGATTGAATGATTAATTGATTGGTTGACTGGTTGATTGATTGGTTGGGTGACTGATTGCTTGATTGATTGGTTGATTGATTGATTGACTGACTGTTATCTTTACGTACTAGGGAGTCACATTCATCAAAGCACAGCTCACATCTTCCGATCTTCGCGATATCCTCCTAAACTACAAAAACCTTGCAAGTTCCGCTCCGAGAGAAGCCCACGATATGCGATCCGCGTCTCCGATCATCGCTCGATTTCTTTCACAAATTAGAAATGCAAACCGACCGAGGATTAGCACTCTACAGAAGCAACTAATTGCTGGCCTGCAGAAAATCACAGTGTACTATCGATGCTACTTGCGCAAGCTTCAGCTTGTAAGATATGCTACCGATAATTGCAAAAAAGGAACAGCAAGCATGAAAGACCTTTACGACACAGGAGTACGCTCTTTTGGCGCCAACATGAACTACTGCATCATTAAAAATGGTCTTAAATACACACACTTTAGAGATATCCAGAAACTAGTCGTTGAAGAGGCGAAAAAACAACGCTTCAGCACTGACTGTATAATGAACAACAAAGACAAAAAGAACCAAGTGTGTAGGTACAAGAATGACGGGTACACTGCACAACAAACGGCGTCTAAAGTACCAGGCATGAGCGTGACGCACGTCCAAAGTATCTATAAGTCTTGTCCTGAGGTACCCATTTCACCACGCAAGAGAAACCAGATCTGCTATCTTAGGAAAAAGCGTTTTTCTGAGAGCTTGATATCAAAATTTGTTGGGATTTCGGTTTCTCGTTTGAAGACGGTGAAGTGTTGATTCCAACAATTATCTAGTGTCATCAACCTTAAGTAGTCAAAATATCTGTAATGAACATTGATTAAGTGATAGATAGATAGATAGATAGATAGATAGATAGATAGATAGATAGATAAATAGATTGATTGATTGATTGACTGACTGACTGACTGACTGACTGATTGATTGATTGATTGATTGATTGATTTGTTGATTAATTGATTGATTGACAGATTGATTGATTCATTGATTTGTTGATTGATTGATAGATTGTTTGATTGATTGATTGATAGCTTTCTTGATTGATTGATTGATTTCTTGATTGATTGATAGATTTCTTGATTGACTGATAGATTTCTTGATTGATTGATTGATTGATTCATTCATTCATTCATTCATTCATTCATTCATTCATTCATTTATTTATTCATTCATTCATTCATTCATTCATTCATTGCTTGATTGATTCACTGAATGATTGATGCTTTGAATTTGGAAAATGTTAATCAAGTACAATTCTAACTAATAATTCAGTACAGTTTTCATTGTACACTTGATAATTTCTTTGTTTTTTATTGCAATGATTACACGATCTATATGTTTTGAAATAAAATATTTCTATAATTATCGCTTGTGGCATTTTATATTCATACATATGCCTTTAATACCTACATAGAAAGCACTATATCATGACATCATAAGATACGAGTAAGCAGAGTTGGTAATTAGCATATAAACATTATACCAGTTTATAAAACAATTTTAATGCGCTAAAGCTTTTCCTTTTAATCGATTTTAGAGCATTTTTGAGCATTGTGCATGGACTATATGTGCCTTTGCTTTTGGTCAATTTTGACATGATTTTCGACACTTTGCATGGACTATAGGCTTTGCTTTTCGTTGATTTTGACGTGTTTTTGCGCACTTTGCATGGACTATAGCCGTTGCATTTGGTCGATTTTCTCATGTTTTTGCCCATTTTGCACAGACTATAAACTTCGCTTTTGGTCGATTTTAACGTGTTTTTGCGCGCTTTGCAAGAACTATATTTGCTTTTCGTCGATTTTGACGTGTTTTTGACCATATTGCAAGGACTATAGCCTTTGCTTTTTGTCGATTTTGACATGATTTTGGCCTTTTTTCATGGACTATACCCTTTGCTTTTGGTCCATTTTGACGTGTTTTTGACTATTTTGCACAGCCTTTCCATTTGGTCGATTTTCACATGTTTTTGACCATTTTGCAAGGACTATAGCCTATACTTTTGTTCCACTTTAAAATGTTTTTCGCTTTTTTTGCATGAACTATAGCCTTTGCTATCGGACCATTTCCATGTGTTTTTGACTATTTTGCATGGACTATAGCCTTTGCTTTTTGTGGATTTTGACCTGTTTTTGCGCACTTTGCATCAACTATAGCTTGGTCGATTTTGACGGGTTTTTTCGCACTTTGCATGGACTATAGCCTTTGCTTTTGGTCGATTTTGACGTGTTTTTGCGCATAATGCATGGACTATAGGCTTTGCTTTTCGTCGATTTTGACGTGTTTTTGACTATTATGCATGGACTATAGCCTTTGCTTTTTGTGGATTTTGACCTGTTTTTGTGCACTTTGCATGGACTATAGCCTTTGCTTTTGGTCGATTTTGACGTGTTTTTGCGCATAATGCATGGACTATAGGCTTTGCTTTTCGTCGATTTTGACGTGTTTTTGACTATTATGCATGGACTATAGCCTTTGCTTTTTGTGGATTTTGACCTGTTTTTGTGCACTTTGCATGGACTATAGCCTTTGGTTTTGGTCGATTTTGACGGGGTTTTGCGCATTATGTATGGACTACAGGCTTTGCTTTTCGTCGATTTTGACGTATTTTTGACTATTTTGCATGGACTATAGGCTTTGGTTTTGGTCGATTTTGACGGGTTTTGGCGCACTTTGCATGGACTGTAGCCTTTGCCTTTGGTCGATTTTGCTGTGTTTTTGCGCATTATGCATGGACTATAGGCTTTGCTTTTCGTCGATTTTGACGTGTTTTTGACCATTTTGTTTGGACTATAGCCTATACTTTTGTTCCATTTTCACATGTTTTTGGCTTTTTTTTGCATGAACTATAGCCTTTGCTTTTTGTGGATTTTGACCTGTTTTTGCGCACTTTGCATGGACTATAGCCTTTGCTTTTCGTCGATTTTGACGTGTTTTTGACCATTTTCCATGGACTATAGCCTTTGCTTTTTGTGGATTTTGACCTGTTTTTGCGCACTTTACATGGACTATAGCCTTTGGTTTTGGTCGATTTTGAAGGGTTTTTGCGCACTTTGCATGGACTATAGCCTTTGCTTTTCGTCCATTTTGACGTGTTTTTGACCATTTTATATGGACTATAGCTTTGGCTTTTGGTCGATTTTGACGTGTTTTTGACTATTTTGCATGGACTATATGGATTGCTTTTCGTCGATTTTGACGTGTTTTTGACCATTTTCCATGGAGTATAGCCTTTGCTTTTTGTGGATTTTGACCTGTTTTTGCGCACTTTGCATGGACTATAGCCTTTGATTTTGGTCGATTTTGACGTGTTTTTGCGCATTATGCATGGACTATAGGCTTTGCTTTTCGTCGCTTTTGACGTGTTTTTGACCATTTTGTATGGACTATAGCCTATACTTTTGTTCCATTTTCACATGTTTTTGGCTTTTTTTGCATGAACTATAGCCTTTGCTTTTTGTGGATTTTTACCTGTTTTTGCGCACTTTGCATGGACTATAGCCTTTCGTTTTGGTCGATTTTGACGTGTTTTTGACAATTTTGTAAGGACTATAACCTTTGCTTTTTGTGGATTTTGACGTGTTTTTGACCATTTTCCATGGACTATAGCCTTTGCTTTTGGTCGATTTTGACGTGTTTTTGACCATTTTCCATGGACTATAGCCTTTGCTTTTGGTCGATTTTGACGTGTTTTTGCGCATTATGCATGGACTATAGGCTTTGCTTTTCGTCGATTTTGACGTATTTTTGACTATTTTGCATGGACTATAGGCTTTGCTTTTTATGGATTTTGACCTGTATTTGCGCTTTTTGCATGGACTATAGCCTTTGCTTTCGGTCGATTTTGGCTTGTTTTTGACCATTTTCCATGGACTATAGCCTTTGCTTTTTGTGGATTTTGACCTGTTTTTGACTATTTTGCATGGACTATAGCCTTTGCTTTTTGTGGATTTTGAACTGTTTTTGCGCACTTTGCATCAACTATAGCTTGGTCGATTTTGACGGGTTTTTGCGCACTTTGCATGGACTATAGCCTTTGCTTTTGGTCGATTTTGACCTGTTTTTGCGCAATATGCATGGACTATAGGCTTTGCTTTTCGTCGATTTTGACGTGTTTTTGACCATTTTGTATGGACTATAGCCTATACTTTTGTTCCATTTTCACATGTTTTTGGCTTTTTTTGCATGAACTATAGCCTTTGCTTTTTGTGGATTTTGACCTGTTTTTGCGCACTTTACATGGACTATAGCCTTTGCTTTTGGTCCATTTTGACGTGTTTTTGACCATTTATATGGACTATAGCTTTTGCTTTTGGTCGATTTTGACGTGTTTTTGACTATTTTGCATGGACTATAGGGATTGCTTTTCGTCGATTTTGACGTGTTTTTGACCATTTTCCATGGACTATAGCCTTTGCTTTTTGTGGATTTTTACCTGTTTTTGCGCACTTTGCATGGACTATAGCCTTTCGTTTTGGTCGATTTTGACGTGTTTTTGACAATTTTGTAAGGACTATAGCCTTTGCTTTTTGTGGATTTTGACGTGTTTTTGACCATTTTCCATGGACTATAGCCTTTGCTTTTTGTGGATTTTGACGTGTTTTTGACCATTTTCCATGGACTATAGCCTTTGCTTTTGGTCGATTTTGACGTGTTTTTGCGCATTATGCATGGACTATAGGCTTTGCTTTTCGTCGATTTTGACGTATTTTTGACTATTTTGCATGGACTATAGGCTTTGCTTTTTGTGGATTTTGACCTCTTTTTGCGCACTTTGCATGGACTATAGCCTTTGCTTTTGGTCGATTTTGACGTGTTTTTGACTATTTTGCATGGACAATAGCCTTTGCTTTTTATGGATTTTGAACTGTATTTGCGCTTTTTGCATGGACTATAGCCTTTGCTTTCGGTCGATTTTGGCTTGTTTTTGACCATTTTCCATGGACTATAGCCTTTGCTTTTTGTGGATTTTGACCTGTTTTTGACTATTTTGCATGGACTATAGCCTGTGCTTTTTGTGGATTTTGAACTGTTTTTGCGCACTTTGCATCAACTATAGCTTGGTCGATTTTGACGGGTTTTTGCGCACTTTGCATGGACTATAGCCTTTGCTTTTGGTCGATTTTGACGTGTTTTTGCGCAATATGCATGGACTATAGGCTTTGCTTTTCGTCGATTTTGACGTGTTTTTGACCATTTTGTATGGACTATAGCCTATACTTTTGTTCCATTTTCACATGTTTTTGGCTTTTTTTGCATGAACTATAGCCTTTGCTTTTTGTGGATTTTGAACTGTTTTTGCGCACTTTGCATGGACTATAGCCTTTGCTTTTGGTCGATTTTGACGTGTTTTTGACCATTTTCCATGGACTATAGCCTTTGCTTTTTGTGGATTTTGACCTGTTTTTGCGCACTTTACATGGACTATAGCCTTTGCTTTTGGTCCATTTTGACGTGTTTTTGACCATTTATATGGACTATAGCTTTTGCTTTTGGTCGATTTTGACGTGTTTTTGACTATTTTGCATGGACTATAGGGATTGCTTTTCGTCGATTTTGACGTGTTTTTGACCATTTTGTATGGACTATAGCCTATACTTTTGTTCCATTTTCACATGTTTTTGGCTTTTTTTGCATAAACTATAGCCTTTGCTTTTTGTGGATTTTGACCTGTTTTTGACTATTTTGCATGGACTATAGGCTTTGCTTTTTGTGGATTTTGACCTCTTTTTGCGCACTTTGCATGGACTATAGCCTTTGCTTTTGGTCGATTTTGACGAGTTTTTGCGCATTATGCATGGACTATAGGCTTTGCTTTTGGTCGATTTTGGCTTTTTTTTGACCATTTTGCATGGACAATAGCCTTTGCTTTTTGTGGATTTTGAGATGTTTTTGGCTTTCTTTGCATGAACTATAGCCTTTGATTTTGGTCGATTTTGACGTGTTTTTGACTATTTTGCATGGACTATAGACTTTGCTTTTTGTGGATTTTGAACTGTTTTTGCGCACTTTGCATGGACTATAGCCTTTGCTTTTGGTCCATTTTGCCTTGTTTTTGACCATTGTCCATGGACTATAGCCTTTGCTTTTTGTGGATTTTGACCTGTTTTTGCGCACTTTACATGGACTATAGCCTTTGATTTTGGTCGATTTTGAAGGGTTTTTGCGCACTTTGCATGGACTATAGCCTTTGCTTTTGGTCCATTTTGACGTGTTTTTGACCATTTTATATGGACTATAGCTTTTGCTTTTGGTCCATTTTGACGTGTTTTTGACCATTTTATATGGACCATAGCTTTTGCTTTTGGTCGATTTTGACGTGTTTTTGACTATTTTGCATGGATTATAGGCTTTGCTTTTCGTCGATTTTGACGTGTTTTTGACTATTTTGCATGGACTATAGGCTTTGGTTTTGGTCGATTTTGACGGGTTTTGGCGCACTTTGCATGGACTGTAGCCTTTGTCTTTGGTCGATTTTGCCGTGTTTTTGCGCATTATGCATGGAATATAGGCTTTGCTTTTCGTCGATTTTGACGTGTTTTTGACCATTTTGTATGGACTATAGCCTATACTTTTGTTGCATTTTCACATGTTTTTGGCTTTTTTTGCATGAACTATAGCCTTTGCTTTTTGTGGATTTTGACCTGTTTTTGCGCACTTTCCATGGACTATAGCCTTTGGTTTTGGTCGATTTTGACGGGTTTTTGCGCACTTTGCATGGACTATAGCATTTGCTTTTGGTCGATTTTGACGTGTTTTTGACTATTTTGCATGGACAATAGCCTTTGCTTTTTGTGGATTTTGACCTGTTTTTGCGCTTTTTGCATGGACTATAGCCTTTGGGTTATCTTGATTTTGAACTGTTTTTGCGCACTTTGCATGGAATATAGCCTTTGCTTTTGGTCGATTTTGAAGTGTTTTTGAAGATTTTCCATGGACTATAGCCTTTGCTTTTTGTGGATTTTGACCTGTTTTTGGACATTATGCATGGGCTATAGCCTTTGCTTTTGGTCAATTTTTAAGTGTTGTTGTGCATTTTGTATGGACCGCTGCCTTTTTGGTAAATTTTGACCATTTTGTTTGGACATTTTTTATGGACAATAGCCATTGTTTTTTTTCGATTTGTATTGTTTGGGAAATCTCAATATTTCTTTAAAAATGTCATCAGCTGAGGAAAGCATCGATTGCTTTTACTTTTGAATGGAAATATTTTATGCCAGTATGGTATAAGGGAGCATAGTCAAGAAAATGAAAAACATATGTTTTTAAAGTGTTTTTATTGATATATTGTGTGACTCATTTGTATTGGTATTTTGATTTTTGGTGGCGTCATTGATACTTTCAATATATAAAGGACCATGAGATATTTGTAGGGTATGGATCTTTTTGGTTGCGTGCGTATGGAATTTGGTTGGTTTTTATTTTTGTTATCATTGTGCACGGATTTTCTTTTGTCCGTTAAAGCTATGCCGATTTTGTTTGTTACTGCTCATTTGCTAGCAATCCCCTTAAAAAATATCCCATGGTCCATCGATTATTTGCTTGAATTAACGGTTTTTCTCTCTTCGTTATTAATTATTTCGAGTTATTGATAGCATTATATTAGGGATTGATGATGAGAATTAAGTTCAGCTGCTTTTGTAAAACGTTTGTGTAAAACATGAAGTTCAGGATATTTGTGTGTAATAAAGGCTCTAGATCTAATGTGATTAATATATTTACATTCAATGTGCTAGATAAAATAATATTAACGTCAGTGTTTGTCAAATATATACATATGTGGTTGCCGTAATTTATCCTTTTTTTCTTTGGCGCTTTTCTCTCTTTTATTATAAAATATGAACTTGGAATGATTTTACTATAAATATTTCAGTGATTAAAATTAATAACATTTAAAATGGACAATTTACGGTTTCGCTCAATCTAGTATTTTTTTACATTTAAGCTGAATCATTTCAGTGATATCGAAGTTAATTGTTAGTGAAAAATTGAGTAGAAAAAAGTTTTTGATTTGCTTTCAAAGATAACGAGCAAGCAAAAAAAAAACTCGTAATAAAATTCATAATGGCAGTTTCCAAATCTACAAAAATTCTATGAAGGAAATATGATATAAAATCTAGCAGCTGGATCTTCTAAAGTTGCAAAATATTACAAGACGTACCTGGTAGGTTCCAGGTGAATCACGTGACGTGATTTATCATGTGAATCGCGCATGCGTGGTGTGAATGTCCAGACTGTCCTTCCCACATCCACAACAGAGCGAACAACATCAAGAACGTGATGTTCATCAGTGAAGATAAAGTCCGCGATAGCGAAACCTTGTTCCATACATTGATTTGTAAATGGGCATTAATTTGGTGTTCGCAACCTAGCGAGGAGCCTGTAATATTGGGATGTCCATGACGAAGAAGTTGGTTGTATGCAGTGGATGTTTTCTTTTGTTTTGCTTTGAACACTATTCGTAAAGTACTGCAATGATACTGTTAGTGTGACGCTTATTAACCCGTGAAAAAGTTACTAAGGTAATACACAGCAACAAGGGCGGATTAGGTGTGGTGACGGGGGTGACTATATACTATTGAGGTTTTCCGTTTAGTATTTTCACGAATGACCTAAAACCTGGTTAGTTACCTGTTAGTTAGAGGAAAAGCAGGAAAACAGAAACAAACTAAATACTAGCAAATAGTAGCTATTTAGTAACTATTATCGTCACTGTGACTCAACAAGAACACATGCAATACCCATACAAAAAATAGTAATGTTCTGGTTGAGTGCTAGTGACAAACAGCTACTAACTACCTCTTATTTGTTAGTATTTAGTTTCTTTTTATTTCGTAGTTTTCCGGTGTTTTCTCTATATCTGTTATTTTTAACCAATTACGGATCACGTGAAACCCTCTTGCAAACCGTACAGTTCAGTCACCCCTCCCTCACAAATCCTGGACCCGCTCCTGTGTAATGAGCTTTGATTTCATCGTAATCGTAATTTGTATATAAAACCTATCTATGTCAAAAAACGTGCCGTCAAAGAGAATGTCGGATGCCGATTGTCTAATGTCGATTATTTGTAGTTCTATTAGTATAGCCATTTTCACGGTCATTGCATTCTATCGATACTAAAGATAGTAAAGATTTCTATTCAATAGTTATCACAGTTGGTTCATAGCCGTTATTGTATTGAGATCGTCTCTTGACTTCGTTGGCAGCTGCCAATGCCATAGCATGGTGGTCATATCTCTTGATGTTCGACCCAGAGTACCCGTGACGTTTTATTTGATCAAACTCCCGCTCTGCTTTCTGTACAAAAGAAATACACAGAATTGCATTAATAGACAAGAAGTAATCGTGTCTCAATATTTTACAGAAATGGATTTTATGTAGGTTAGGTTAGCAGTTCGGATTGCACAAAACTTTTAAAAATGTTCAGTAAATCGAAAGAAAGTCACTCGATTGTAAGTTAGATATTTTGTGGATATAAAAAGCTGCGGTCTTTAATAATTTACGCTGATTTAAAACGACTAGTTGTGAGTTTTATGGCACGTACAACTAGTTGTATGAGTTGTATTTGTAGTTTTCTTGCTTATATTACAAATCACACAGCGTAAATTGATTACCCACCCCCCTCCCTATCTAAGGAATTTGTTTTAGACAGTTATTCTACTGACCTTGTACATGCTACTGAAGTCTACAAACGTCTTAAAGAACTCGGATGGTTCGCACGACTTGGGGTCCTCACCAAACAGGGCACAAACCTGCGCGTACGATTCCTCCATCTTACGGAAACGTTCAGTAATACGGTGAACCTTACGGAACGCACGGTTGTAGAAATCCTACCGCAACGTTAAGGATAATGAAACAATAACATCAAACAAAAAGCTCTCATGTTTGCGTGGAATGGTTTGCTACGAGATGGCCTATCTAGCTTATCAATTTCAACACAATCGAGACCAGCCTTCTCTTGCAGGAATCACTATTACAGGTGACGGGCTTTCTGTTTCGGAGAGAAAATAGAGGAATGGGTCAATCTAACCATTTCTAAGGAATTTGCTTCCAACCAATTTTCGCCTGACTGTATAGCTACATGCAAATAATATGAAATACGGTATGTGTGTATCTGCGTATTTGTTTGCATAAAGGATACGAATATGACAAAGTTGTTCGGCTGTTTGTCCTTTTCTGACTTGGTTAGATCCAGGCCTTTTCTGAGCCCTTGAACATCAGCGGCCAACGTCTGTATGGACACTATGCAAAGAAGAATACTGGTGTGAATAACAATTTATTATCATGTTATTCGCCTATGAATATCGTCATAATTATAACGTATATATTCATATATTGTCAACGGTTACAGTCGCAAACCTTGTGTTGCACCATCGAGGTTAAGATCTTCATAAAAGTTGCTGATTTCAGGGAAGTTACGACGAACAGTCTCCACAAGGTAGCCTAGGAACGTCTGCTTGCGATCTGTAGTTCGTGTATCTTCAATCTAAAAACAATTTATCGTAAACAAGTGAATGATATAGTATCTATGTCTGTGAACGTTCATCCATTTTAAAATCCTTTATCATTGAAATATTCGGCTTTTGTGTCTGTCTACACACTTGCGTGACAACTTCTTGAACAAACTTTCTAAGGCTCGTCACGCAACGTGTCACGTTATCTTCTATAAATACAAAGCAGTATCATAAAATAATCGCAAAACCGTATCTTACCTTGTATAGAGATTCCAGTTTAAATCCTAGTGCCATGCCCCGTCGGCTGCTGTTCATGTAGTTTCCATAGATAAGAATAATCTAGAAAATACACAATTAAACTGTTATATGGTGGTGAGTTTTCATCAAATTTAAAGCTATTGGATTCATTCCTTCAGGTTATAACGATAGTTCCTTTAAAAGCTGAAAACTCTTCCAACAATTCTAACCTTGAATAGTTTCTTTAGTTTGTTGCTGCTGTAGATCGATGTAGCAGCTCGGAGAACAGCGTCAATCTCCTACAAAAAGATTACAAATTGACACTCATTTGTCATTAAAATGAATATCAAACAGCTAATGATTACAACAAGCACCACAGTTTTGTAATGCTTCTTATCAGCAAATACTTGTACGTTAAAATATTGATCACACGTAATGATAACGATTACTTACAGGTAACATACGGAATGATATCGATTACTTACAGTTACCACACGGAATGATAACGATTACTTACAGGAACCGCCACACGTAATGATAACGATTACTTACAGGTAGCACACGAAATGATATCAATTACTCACAGGTAGCACACGAAATGATATCGATTACTTACAGGTAGCACACGAAATGATATCGATTACTTACAGGTACTACACGGAATGATATTGATTACTTACTGGTACGACAGTGCCCATCAGTTCTTCAAACACTCCCATGAAAGCCATGACACCGAGTTTCGCCTCGTACCGTTCAACTTGCGCCATCTGGAACCACAAATTCAACACAATCAATGAAAACAGATTCACAGCACGAAATTCTATTTTTACACTAGTTTTCATGCGTTCCCATTGTGCGTGATGGGATCCTTCGTAATTTTACGAACGCGTAAATTCTCGTAAATGCCGTAAAGATGCGTAAAGGGCGTAGATGTGCGTAAATGTCCTGTAAACACAATATAATGTTTGCGTAAGTTTCCACTTACGCACTACACGTATATGTAAATGTTGCGTAAAGATTTTACGCAGTGTTTTTGTAGTCATTACGTAATTTCAATTTTCTGTTGAAAAAGTTGTAGATAGCGACTAACCTTAAACATGAACTGATCAGCTTCTGACATCTTGTCAAATTCATCAGCGTGGCGAGACAAGCCAGCCAACTGAAGAAGTAACAAACAATCAAATATAGCATACATAACTAGTTTATTAGTTTATTGGTAAATAAGTTAGCCCAAACATGCTGTGTGTTATTGGCGATATTTTAACGTATCGTCACTTGCAACATCATATACACATAAACACAAGCAATATAATAAACAAACATGAAATCCTGTTCATTAGCAGTTTTTGTTGGGGCCGGTTGTACCAAAGCCAGAATAGCGCTATCCACCGGACAAATCGCTATCCAGCGGATAAAATAAGGAGTGGATAACTTTATCCATTGACACTGAGTCTGTGTATGCTGCTCAGACAGAGAGAGAGAGAGAGAGAGAGAGAGAGAGAGAGAGAGAGAGAGAGAGAGAGAGAGAGAGAGAGAGAGAGAGAGAGAGAGAGAGAGAGAGAGAGAGAGAGAGAGAGAGAGAGAGAGAGAGAGAGAGAGAGAGAGAGTTGCACTTCAATAGTTGGACAGTTAGTTAGTTGAAACATTTTGTAAGAAATTGCAATGGAAATTGTACGACAACCATGATCCTCTGCGTTTAAACAATAGATTGTTTTGATGTAACGTCATAGTGAATTAGGGCAGTGTGCAACGACTCTATGTTCATGCTTGTCTCAAGTTGTTATTTATCTCACCTCTTCTTTTGATGGGACAAACTTGAGCAGCAGTTCTGCGTGTTCTGGTGGCAGTTCCACCAAGTCACATGAGTCAATAAACGTCTTGATTTCATCTGTAGAGTGCTTGATACGATGTCGGGCAATAACTAAGAGTTATATTGTTATATTTCAGTAATTTCATTTGGATGCTTTGCATGCAAGGTTGATAAATACGGGATATGTCAAGGGTGCTTCGCAAGGAGAACGGAAATCAAATTTCTTTTACCATCACTTACCAAGATTTCTTGCACGTTTAGAATCCAAGACAGTGATTTGTTCGGCTGCACGTTTAACGGCTAAAATATTAGACAGGAAATATTGTGAGGAAGGCATGGGATCATTGTGTTAGATATGATATTATGCAACGCTGTAAAAAATTCTATTTGAACACCAACTGAAACTATAGAGTCGCTTTCAAATGAGTGAAAAACGGTACGGTTACGATACCGCTACGTTACGGTAGAAAATTCGAATGTTGATTTACACGGTGCGATTTGTTGTATGCGATCTGTAGTATACAACTAGTCGCGAGGTTCAAAACGTTCTAAAACTAGTCGTAGGACATTCTAAAACACGTTTTAGAGCGCGTGTGACTAGTTTTAGAAGTAACGACTAGTCGTATACTACAAATCGCGCACGACAAATCGCACTGTGTAAATCGGGCTTTACAAACTACGGCTACGATAAAGTACGAAGCTGTTTCCTTCTCATGCTAAAATGACTGTACTACACGTACGAACTGCAATACGACAAGTGGGAGATACCGTATCGTAGGGAATCCAGCTAGGGTTCGGGATCCCCATACCAGGGGCCTAGATTCCGGATACTAAGGGCTGGATTCCGGATTCCAAAAGGTTGTGGATTCTGGATCCTTCGGTATGAATTTGGGCTTCCGAGTCAAATGTTTTGGTGGATTCTGGAATCCCTTAGGTGGAACGATCACTATCATGATTTAAGATTCACCACCGAATAACCATCTAAACTTGGAGGTCCTGATCAGTATTCTGTCACCTATAAATGTGGTTTGCATTTAATAATAAAACATTTACCACTTTCTCTTTTTGCTTGTACTTCTTCTATCGTATCGTTAGCTTTAATCTCAAATCGTCTGTCAAAATCATCGAAGTCCATGGCATTGATGATGTCCTCGTCGTTGACGGCCTGAAATATACAGTCACATATATATGTATTCGTGTTCGATGTTGCACAGTAGAAAACACATTCTTAAAGCAGTTGAAAGTGTCGCATGTGGGTACATATGGATGCCGGGGGGCGAATTCGCGCAAGTCAACTCGCTCAATTCGTCGGTATATTAGGTCAATTAGTTAACAGTTAGTTCAAGCCCATAAATGCTTTTATATTAGTACTTTGGATAGTTATAATTAGGACGTCAGTCGATCTATTACTGTTAAGTTCTAAGCATTTGGGCAGTTTGCACGAAGCTTGAATAGTGCTATCCATCGGATAAGTCCAATATCCACCGGATAAATCACTATCCAGCAGATAAATTCTAAAGAAACGTTATTCAGGTTTCGTGTATCCGGTCCTTGGTGTATAGTATACTATAATATATATACCAATTTGCTGCAACGAATTGAGTAATGAGGTTTCATGTTGGAGTATAATTAAAATCCCTTGGAAACCCAGTGATAATATTCTGTCTGCATGTCATGAGAGCAAACGATGGAAACACATGAAATAAAAACAAACTAAATACTAACAAATAGTATCTTTTTAGTACCTATTCATTGTTTGTTAGTATTTAGTTTGTTTTTATTTCATGGTTTTCCTGCGTTAGCTCTACACTTATATTTTGTATTGTCTAATCTTATTACGTTTTCACCAATTCCAGGTAATACCCCTCTCCCTTTATAAAAAAACGACATACCTTGAATATGGACTCGTCACTCTCGTTGTTGATTGGTATCCAGTTCAACAAAGGCAGACGGATACTCTTGTGTTGAAAACGTTTCCTCAAATGCATCGAGTTTTCTAGAGAATTATAACCAAATATAGCATCCATTACCACAGAAAAACAAAACCAAAGAGATAAGAGAGAGAAACTTCTTCCGAGTGTAATGCATCGGTCAATCACAACCCTGATCACCCTACCCCCGATGGGAAAAGTGGGAAAGTAAAGATTTTACCATTAGGTTGCTATAATGCTAGTTTTTCCCCGGCCCTCGCTCATGGACAGATAATTGTCACAAAATCATCGTATTTTGTTTCATTTTACGTTTCACTACATGCAGATTACATGCATTGAATTGCTAAATCACTAAATAACGGATGAGATGAAAACAAGTACAGATGTATCATAGGAAAAAGTAAGCACATCCCAAATTTGGTAAGTCACTGGTAAAATCGAGCAGAACATGGGAATATTAATAACTTCCCAAATAAAAGTATTTTTAAAATGAAATTTTGAGATTTATACTGGTATTTTCCCGTGGGAGGGGGGGGGGACTCCGGGGATAAACGATCGGGGATGTTCGTCGTATCTTTTAGGGGTAAAAATCAGCGATTTGTTATCTTTTAGGGTTTAAAATATGAGATTTACCAAACTTCACTTTTTTGTATCTTTTAGGGGTTGAATAGGAAGCCACGCCCTTATGAAAAACGTCCGGTATCTTTTAGGGGTATTTTTGACAAATTCCGACGAGCATCTCCGATCGTTTATCTCCGGAGTCCCCCCCCCCCCCCCTTTTCATATTTCTAAAAGGGAATTTAGTCAGTATTTTTTTTTGACTGTTTGATTTTAACAATGTGACAGACCAAATTTAAGTTGAGCTGACTTTTTTCTGTGTATAATGAATGAAATGAATAAGTAAGCGAACGAATGCAGGAAGGACAGATACATCAATAGATAACTGCGATGGTTAAACAAGTAGGTTAATTGTTAAAAATGGTAAATAGATGAACGACCAAACGAGCCACTGATAAGTGACGGCCGAATAAGAGAATATGAACAAGTGAACAAGCGAACGTACGAACGTGAAAGCGAATGGATGGATGAACGTAAGAACAGATGCATGGAAATAAATGAATGGATTTTGACGACAATAGCAAGAAATCCAATTGAGAGACTTACAACTTACAATTGAACACCATGAACCACGAACAAAAGGACAGGAAAGAAAAGAAATTGAAAGGACAGCACGAAAGTACCAGACAGAGTGCACAGCTATTGACAATGATATTTTGACTGGAGTGAAATCTGGCTTGACACAAAAATACCGAGAACCTTAACAACGTATGAAGAGTGGAAAGAATTTCAAAGACTACATTAACTAACGTCGCATGAAAGTCGCTAATCAGTAAAAAGTTTTGGAAGATTAAACAAGTATATAATGACATAATCTAAAAGCTTTAAATAGCAATTTGTAGTCGATTATGATTGGTTAGTTTTACTGCCATGCAAGGCCATATTATCCATGCCTTTATTAGAGGTTCATGCTGTCTTCATCATGCAATATGCACATGCATTAAATATCAATTAACATTAGTCATTATCATTAGACATGCCTCTATTATTTTAATTAACTCATTCTCTTTCACTTCTATCGGAATCTCATTCGTAGATTGAAACGTGTTCCATGCTCCGAAATATTCAGACTAATTAGCGTATTTGTGACACCATATTTGTCCAATATTTGATAGACTTGATATTCAGCGTTGATGCTACAAACGGAATTTTTTCTCGGAGTTTTAGAAGAGATTTTCATTTCTCCATGCTTATTATGCGTCATTAAGTTTTTGAATCACAAAGATACTTAATTGAAGCAAGATTTTTTTCAATGAAATAAAACTGGAATATTCCGGAGCACGGAACCAAAAGCAATGTACTTTCGTTACACGTTTCAATAGACCTTCTCTGCTTCTCATTTAGCAAATAACGCACTCTTGGGCACTACTCCCAGTTCGTCCTAAAAACGGTGCTGAAATGATTTCACACAAAGAAACAAAAGAACCACTTCCTTCAGGAAACACCGATATCACATGGTTTGAAGGCAAGAAGGTCTATTGTTGTGACTGCCCACACATGCAGAGCATAATCAAGTTATTTTTTTAACTATGGACAGGCAGAGGAGAGACGGATGGGACTGAGACCCATTCTCTCTCATGTATTAAGTAACGCTTAGTTATTTTTTCAATGTTTTTTTTTACTGTTTATTTAAATTCTTTATTTTAGATAAAGCTTTTTAACAATGTCTTTATTGATTAAGTCATTTATGCTACACAGGCATGCACCAAGTGAAAAAGAAGTGAGTAATTTAAATAGTTATTTTCAGTTTTTTGTTAGATTTAGTTTTTTTTACTTACCGGAGTAATTATCCCAGTAGTGCATGTTGGGTAGCGAATCTGGTGAATCTGGTGCAAGAAAACCAGTAAATCCGGTTTAGAGAAAACCAATTTATCCAATTTAGAGAAAAACAGTTTTCCCAGTTTTTAAATAAATGGTATTTCAGGTGCATCGTAGGATAATACTAGTTTATCCTGATTTGATATAAATTGCATTGCAAGTGAATTGTAAGATAGAACCAGTTTTAACTAGTTTTAGGGACGGACCATTAGAAAAGTGAAGGGGGAAGTTTCAACCTTGCACACTTTTTTTTCGGCTTGCCTATTATGCAAGGTTTTTTTTTCTTGGGTTAAGGCACTTTCTGTTTTTTTCCCCACCATCTTCACTTTTCTGATGGTCCGTCCTTTAACAGATTGCAAGGTGCATTGCATTAGACATGCAAATCATATATAATAATATCATCATATGCCACTGAACGGTTGTACAACGATTCAAACTACGAAACTAGAGGTTTGAAGTTTAATTTTAATAGAGAAATGTATCAAAACTAATGCATCTTTTGCCGTTTCCATTTTATAAAACCTGCATTTATTTTCAAATCAATCTCTTACGCGAAAAACTTCGGGTACAGAAAATGTTTTCCCATCTTAAAAATTTTTGTTTATTAAACGACTCTTCACAAAATAGTATCGATTGGAAACGAATATCAACAAAGCGGAAAATAGTCATAACATGATTTAAATAAATGTATATACACTCGTTTGCAAGAACGTTGTAGTATACATTTATACAAACATCTAAATATTTAATAATATGTAAAACAGAAAACTCGTGGAGTCAAAATATATTCTTCCTGTCTATTGCAATGTACCGAAATTATAAAACAGTTGATTTCTTGTTTTAACAAAAATGGTTATTTTGCATTTTGTATCTGATTAGATATTTGTATAAAAGTATATAGGTATACCACAACGTTCTTGCAAACGAGTGTAAATGGGATGCATTAGTAAAATATTTGTTACGATAAAACCTCTAGTACACTTCATTAAACTGAATCAAAGTGATCAGTAAGTTTGATTCTTTGTAGCAATCGTTTCCAGCTGTTGGTGACGTAATGCGGATAACAACAGCTTTGTACGGTGTATTGCAACATTTATCCAGTTTATGTGGACTGCTTTCGCAAATGTATGTATTCTGTTTGCAACCTCCCATGTCAACGGAGATTTAGTTTGAACTGCGTGAATGGCTGAATTTTATAGTGATCCGTGCATTTTGCAACGTGATTTGGGGTTGTGAATTTGTTTTAGTGCCCGCGTGAGAGTAGCGTTTGTTCTGAGTGCCGTGAAAACTTATGTTTAAGTCGTACAAAGATATCACTGTTAGAATATTTATTCGTTGTGTTCGTACTGAAAAACTATTTTTAGTTAACGTTTTGGTTTAATCATTAAATTCATTAATAATTCATAAACATAGAACAATACACATCACTGTCGTGAAGGCATCTGTAAATCATGATACAGAATTCGTCTTGACTTTCATTGCAAATTACATACAATTTTGAAATTTTCGCTCGCTTGCAGCTCGCTGTTTTTTTAATCCTCATACAAATCTAACGCTCATATCGAATATATTACTTATAATTTCTGTAGAATATTTCCAATTGCTTTATTTTGACTGGAGCACGTTTTGTTTGAAGTGAAGACGGATATTAATTTTATTGCAATGTAATAAGTCTCCTCACGGTTGCTTCAAATCAAACAATTTAAAACTTTGTGTTAAACATTTTAAAATGTCAAGAAAATAATACAAAGAAAAATGTAAGAAGAGAAGAGAAGAGAAGAGAAGAGAAGAGAAGAGAAGAGAAGAGAAGAGAAGAGAAGAGAAGAGAAGAGAAGAGAAGAGAAGAGAAGAGAAGAGAAGAGAAGAGAAGAGAAGAGAAGAGAAGAGAAGAGAAGAGAAGAGAAGAGAAGAGAAGAGAAGAGAAGAGAAGAGAAGAGAAATGATCACCGAAAACCCTGCACTTTAGTCAACCAATCAAATTTTTAAGCATGGAGCGTTTAGCGGTGAACTGCTTTGTAAAAAGGCCTTTTATCTCTTTCTAACGATGCTGATTAAAGTAAACTATAATCAGACAAAATCTACATCCTTTCAACGCGACACGTTTTTCTCCTAATTGCAACACAGGAAGAAAAACACAAAAGATAAAACAAAAAAAAGCTATCGTTTAAAAGAGCACCTTCTTCATTTTTTTTGTTAAGATCCTGTTACTGTTTATAGGCTTTATTCTTTAATCAAAGCTTAGTAAAACATTAATCTCATTACATCGTAGGTTTTAAACGCGATACAACGACTCAGAACACACGGCGTTGGACTATGCCTTGGGCATTTTGAGGTACTGTCGTCTTGGAGGCTGTTTCCTTTTGTATTTCTCTCCGCGAGTCATTAGCTTGTTGAGCTCTTAGCATGCCCGTTTATTCCACCAAATGCCTGTCTAGCTTGTACAGTTAGTGACTAATACACAAGAAACTCATTATCTTGTTAGTTAATTGATTGGTTACCACAACGTCATAGAGGGGGTTGTTAGCAGAGCCAATCGTCACGGAAACATCACACAACTCAAGAGCTCGACTTCCTGAAAGTGAGCCGAAAGTTGTGCAGTTGTCAACGATGTTTTAGTTGGTTTAAACGTTGTTTTCAAAAAGAGGATCGGAAGTTCTCTAAAAGGTTTTTTCGTGTCACAAGGCAGTATTATGAAGGATCTTCTCACTAGTTTCAAATCGCCTCCGCTATTTGAAGGCTAAAATCAGAGTCTTGGCTTCCTCGACGTAATTCAGTGTCAAACTTTAACGTTTTGTGTCTACACATTATCATGGCGATTATAACATGCAAAAAAGACCTTTACCAAACTGTCGCCGAAATCACATTCAAAGTTCTTATCGCATTTTTAGGGAGTTTATTGAACATAGCCATATACATCACTCTCTTAAGAACGCGTAAATTACGGTCAAACAACACGCATTTTCTATGCAGTTTGAGTCTCGCTGGGCTCTTTTTCTCTGTTTTTTCTTCGCCATTATCATCCGTAATCGCCTTTAAATGGTTTCAAGGAAAATGCTCTTGGGAATTAATATTAGTAAACCGCATTATCTACAGCATTGCTTTTTGTGCTTCGATATCAACTCTGACATTAATGAGTTTGGAGCGATCTTATGTAATATGTAATCCTCTAAAATACAAGCAACGTATGACAGAGACAAAGGCTAAAGCATCTATAGGCGGAATATGGGTCGTTTCCATGGTTGTTGGCTTCACGGAAGGAGTACATCTCTTTACTGATGTTGTTCAGTCAATATTAACGATCACAGCCGTAGTGCTATGCTATGTAATTATCGTAATATGCTATATATTCATGTTTCTGACTATACGAAGACAACGAAAAGTCCACCACGATTTAGGATCAAGGGGGAAAACTGTGGCCAACATACGACGCAAGACAGAGCGCGAACTGGCTAAAACTATCGGTCTTATCATTGGAGTTTTTGCTATAACATGGTCACCTATAGCCTATACTCTAGCAGTTTCGCCGCATTTAGATCGCAAAGGAGGTGATGGGTTAAAGTCACACTGGTCACTCGCCGTAGGAATGGCGTCAGCCGTTTTGAATCCTCTGATCTACTTCTTTCGCAGTAGAGAATTTAGAAAGGCTCTGAAAGAAGCAACTTGCGCGCGCGGTTGTATGTCGTTTCCATGCGTCGCAGAACAACACAGTACGGCTAAGTCTGCAGATGCGAGTACGGTTGTAGGGAAGTCTCTGCCGATTGAGCTATCGAACAGATCGAACTGTGTGCAAGTAGATAAGAGCTATCATGATATGTTATCGCACAACAACAGCAGACTTTGATGGCAGATTTGTAAATCAGAGCGTTCACACACAGATATCAATAGTAAACAGATTTGACAGAGTTTATATGATTGAAAGGAAATCGTATTGAAATTAATTGTGGCTTTTTTACTACTGTGAAAATTGGCCATTTGCAGGAAAAAAAAGAAGAAATTGCTGTGATTTATTGGCTATGTATGATTAATTTCCGAAGTTCACGAAGAAAATGTTTGATTGATTACACATTTTATTTGACTGTATATTTTTCCATTGTACATATGTGAGTTTTTTTGGGATAAAATGAGATTAAAAAAATATTTTAAATTTAACAAGCCAAAAATCAAAATTAAAAACTCTGAAAATGCAAAAATTAAAATTATTGACGTGTAAAAATGTATATATGAAAAATGATAGTCCATTTATTCTTCAGAGAGGAAATTGTTGTTTTACAAAGAGATATTGTTATTGACAGTTTAGAGATTTGTATATTTAAATTTGTGTAAACTGCATAAAACAAAGAAATTTGTATAAACGGAATAAAAATGAGATTTGTATCAACTGAATAAAAAATTGGTATAACTACTGAATAAAATAAAACTGAATTAACAACAATGAGTTTTGTGTAAAATGAATAAAACACAGAAATTTGTATAAACTGAATATAATGAGATAAAAAAAACTGAGAATTGTGAGGACACAACTGAAATTAAAATGAGATTTGAGTAAACTGAATAAAAAATGAGAAGAATACAAACTAAAGATATATTGAAACAAGTATTTCAATAATTAAATACGAGTCTTTGAGTACAAATCCTAGTTTTTGGGAGAAACCAGCCGGCTGCATCCAAGTATCGGGCATAAACCTTTTTTTACTTTTCACTTAAAGATTCATGTTAAGCAAAGCCTTGTATCCTATATGCTACATGCTTTCACAATTTTATTTACTGTTTTATGCATGAATCAGGATGTCTTTAATTTAATATTAAGTTGGATTTTCCTTTGTAAATGAAAAACTTTTTTGTCAAATAATTTTTTTTGTTCATGATTAAAATGTTTCCTTTTTTTTTACTAATTGATGTGTGAAAATCTTATCTTGCTGTCTTTCCGTTCTCAATCGCACAAGATTTTTTTAAATCTAATTGATCGATTTTCCTATTTTTTTCATCAATTTTCACGCTTTTAAATTCATCACGCAAGGTTGCGCCAAAAGGTTTTTTTTCGTCTAGTATTACACTGAATCATTAATCATGCCTCTTTTTTACTAATTCTCTTGCTGATCTTTATGTTTTATTCATTGGTTCGTTCGGTCGTTTGTTCCACTCGTTCCTTCATTCGTAGCTCAGTTGTCCGTTCTTTCTATTGTTCGTTTGTTTATTATTTCGTTTACTTGTTGTACGCATTTTTCCACTTTTGCAATCATTCACTCATTTATTTCTCATTCATTCATTCATTCATTCATTCATTCATTCATTCATTCATTCATTCATTCAGTCAGTCATTCATTCATTCAATGAATTACTTGAGAAATATTTTCAAACTAAAAGATATGTCAGGATTGAAATCAACTCCCAATACAGACATTGAACCTCATCAATCCACAGTAATCGCTTCTTAAGACCATGAAGTTTCTCAAGGATTGATTTTCATCCAAAGCTAAATAGTTGTTTAATTGCTGCCCAATTCATGGTAAACAAATCTCAAACTATTGTTTTAGTTTTTTTTTTTTTGAGAAGTTCCTTCGTGCCACTCAATGGTACTTGAGATATTTTGAATTGCTTTAATATTTTTGTATTTACTTTTACACGAAACATTATTTGATAATTTCATATCTAAAAAAAATCAGGCAAAATTAAAGTTTTCTTTGAAGCACATTTTAAATATTGTTTTATTGAAATTTTCCGTTTTCTGCAACGCTTGCCGCTCTGCCGCTCTAGTTTATTTCCGTCGATCAAAGCACCGATTACCACCCGAATGGAAACTAACCGATCATGAATCATCTTGATAATGTTCGTACAAACATCGGTATGAGATGACGGGTTTAGACAAAGTTCGAAAGCAGCTCGTTCAAGTTCATAGTGTTAAAGATCAAAGAAAAAATCGATTGTAATGTGCTCATATCTATCAGAATCCTTTTTTTATAGTATTCTTAAAACCTAGAGCGTTTTATTGGCATGTTTTAGTAATTATTTAATATTCAAAAATGAAAGAAAATATTTTTTTTCTTTTTTTCTTTGATAAATGCTGCATTCAAATCGTTTTCATGATCAATTCTAAAAAACAAACAGAAATGGCAAAAACTCAAAAGTTTTTTTTGATGAAAAAAGGAAATTACATATTTTTACAAAAGAAACGTTTGCGTTTGTGCTTACGTGCATTTGCAAAAAATGACCCTCATTTGACTAATCTTTACAATATACCACTTGAGAGTAAACCTTAATGGTGAATTCTAAAAACTAGAAGCATAAATATTTTACTTTGAAAAACATCAATCAACTCAGTTCATAGCTAGTTTTCTTGTTTAAAAGTAAAACAGGATAACCCAGAACAAAACGGAAAAAGAATAAACAAAATAAAGTTTATGTATATATTATAAAACGATTAGTCCAAATGTTGAATTTCGCTGTAGTGTTTTAGATCATAAATGCAACTGAATTAAAACAAAAACACAATAAATAAAAGTCGCCCTAAAGAAAATGGAAAATAAAAGGTTCATTTAAATTGTAATAAGAAAAATATGAAAGGTTCTGACGTCAAATGAGACAAATTTTTGCAATAGTTAAAAGGGTTACTATAGCTTTAATGTCGGTTATCTCAAATCCAATATTATACACAGAACTTTGGTAAACGAAACAAACATCCAACATAAATATGGAATGCTTTTGATTTTCTTTTAATACAAAACAGCGCAATAATGGATTGAGATTAAATTTAATTAAAATTCAAATAGTAAATCGATCCATTAAAACATAAATTTATCACGATAGCAAAGGAAAATGAATAATTTACAATAGTGTGTGCAAATAGAATAGTAAAAGTTGATATCAAATAAAGTGAAAATTGCAACATGAAAAAGGAAAAAAATCCAAATCCTGTGAACCGAGATTCAATGGCAAAAAACATTTTTATCAATAAAACAACACTGTTCCGTGAAAATAACAGAGACGAGGATCAATATTTTTTTAAACAAATACATCGAACAGTTTTAATCGAACACAATTAAAGCAATATACCAATAATGTGGATATCACGTCTTGTATAATAAAGACTTTTCAATGTAGACGATTAGTATACCCTCACCAGTCGCCATGATCATGTAGAAAGGTTCTACGCTCAAAATAACACAATTCACGCACGTAGGAAGGTCACTTCATTGTATATTGCTTTTTCGTCTGTTTAGTCATAATTGTCTCTTTTTGCTTTGTTTGCCTGTTTTGCTCATTTGTCTGTCGTCGTTGACATATTTGCTTGTTATTTCTTTGCTATGTTTGTGTGTTTGTTTATTTGAGTTTTGTCTGTTTATCTCTCCGTCTATTTGTTTATCTGTTTGTTTGTGTCTCCTTTTTCAGTCTGTCCATGCAAACCGAAGCCAGAGTAAATGGAAAGCAACTAATAACAATTCACTTTAGTTCTGCTCGCATAGTAACGTAATGTTTGAAACTTTGAAATTATGATTACACATGAGCGGACTTGAAATACAAAAGAACGGACTTCCCCGGATTTCAAAGTCGAACCCATGACGCGATTTTTTCTATCCAAACCGAAGCCAAAGTAAAGGAAAAATAACTAGGCACAATTCCCTTAAGTTCTGCTCGCAAAAGTTATGTAATGTTTGAAACTTTCAAATTACTCATAAGCGGACTGGAAATACAAAAGAACGGACTTCCCGAATTTCGTGGGTCGAACTCGTGACGGGATTTATAGCTTGTGATTGGATGAATAGCTCACGAAGAATTAATGAGATTGAGAAAAACCTTTAGAACGCCACCTTTTTAAAACAGGTGCATACCACCCATCAACATCTCAGTAATCAACTATAGAATATTCTAGGAAATTGCTGGAACACATGCAGCTAGATTGGCCATTATCGTCTATAATACTTGTTATATTACGGTAAAAACACAGACGTCCTACAAGATTATCTGATAATGAACACAAAAAAAACCTGAGGTATAATGTATCACATCAATGGTTTTGTCATAATCCCATGTACTTGCACAATAATGAGAAGTTTAATGCGACATAGGAGATTCCGCACTCATATACATGTTTTCCGGTGATGTTTTGAAGTATGGTGATGGAAGTTGTTAGGGAGGAGTGGGTGAAGGGATAATTGGTGACGTCAAGCCAACATATAAACATATTTTGCAATTCCGGCAGATCTTTTCAATCTGTCATTACGATTCGATATAACATTAAATACATTAATGATTTGAGAATCGTTCAATTGAAGGAATTAAAACGAATATTCTTGTACGTGAAAAATGCAGTTAGTAGTAGATATGTAAAATGACAAAGTTACCAGGGATAGGGATGGTGAAGGGAGAATAGAAGAGAACAGGAACGAAAAATCTCACAGGGGCGAAGCGTGGTCCTTTTTTAGGTATGCACAAGTACATATGATCTAAAAGAAACTGAACGAAAAATACTGTGTTCTTGTTTTCGTGCTCGAAAAAGATGTATGAATACAAGCAAAGAACAAAGCCCTTATTTCTCGCAAACGTGTCGCAAACAGAACATTGTTTTGGTTGTGGATCCTCAAGCATGCGCTCAGCAGCAATTTTCGTTTTATTTTCGGTAACTTCCAGAACGCACGTGCGTATATGCGTATAGGACGCTGCGCCCCTGTCATATATATGGTTCAGATAATTTTTCTATTTTTTGTCTATGTCTATAATGCAAGTCTTTTTTTTTTCAAAAAGAATCGAATAAAGTAGATATACTGGGTACTTACCATGCAATGGTGCCGGTGGGGGTGGTGGTGGAGGCGGTGGTGGTGCTTCAGGTACTACAGCAGCAGCAGCAGCTTCAGATAAAGTAGTGATCAGATCCTCGGGAACCTCCATGGCCTCGGCCTCGTTTTTCACTTGTTTCTAATGAATCACAAATAACGTAAATCAGTGATGATTATTTTGGTACATTGAAAATTATTTGAGACATTTGTTGCTTTCCAACCCTACGTTTCGTTGTTTCGTTCGTGTTTTTGAGAATCAAACTCCCCCCCCCCCCCCCACTTCCTGTGCTGATTTTGGTACAAAAACAACTTCAAACAGTAATGCTTCGGGGGGAAAGGCTTTGAGTCGAATGACGTTGAACTGAGAGAAAAAATAGCCGATTACGTAAAGTTAATTGAAAAGTACTACAACATCCCAACAATTAAATGTAGTTTTTTTTCTTGCTGGTTTCTAAGAAATCACAAATAACAATTTTGGATTTTGTGGCCGTAAGTGCCGTAGGTGTTCTCAGGATAGGACCTACTGTTGGTTAGGCCGTACTTCTTTTGCACCGAATTGCACTGTACTTGTTTCTACCCAATCAGAAATAAAGAGCAATTCAGGCAGAATGAAAAAGCCTTATTGAAGGCATTTGTGCCTAAAAATCTGCAATACCTTTCATGAAATGTTGGTAATAAAATGATGTATTTTACTGAACACTGGCCCTTCTAAAAAAACTCAGCACATACAAAGTGTGATGTTAAACTAATCTATTTACGTACCACAAGGTTTTCTAGTGTTGTTTGTAGTTCAGCTGTCCGTAGTCTGTACTCTTCAGCAACAGCTTCAAGCTATGATAACAAGAACAAGAATTAATGAGTATTACTGTTAATTTGCCTCTAACTATCCTTTCTTTGCTCTCCTCCTTTCTCTAAACGTCTGCATTCCTCTTTTCTCGAATCTCTATCGTCTTTTCTACAATGCTATCTTATTTGTTGAAACTATCGTCTTCTCCTGCTCTCTTCTATTCTCTCTCTACTCTTCTCTGGTTTTCATATGTGCATGATTACACAAAATCACTTAAGGTAGTTCGGGGCCCTTGCTTACTGCGCATCCTGCTCGCCCATGGGAAATCAAATAAAATTTCTCGTGCGATTAAAAATAATTTTTTTGTTAGAGCCAAAATATGGTCATTCTTGAACTTTTTGTTAAAAAATAATATCAAAGCATTGCATACGGGCCTGAAAAGCAACTAGTGTCCATTCCCGCGCGTCCAAAACATTGAAATCATCTTATTTTCCGCGCGTTTTTTGCTTATAGCTTCAAAATTAGCACGGTGACACCCAATTATTTTTCAATTTTTATATTTGGAATAAACCCAGCTTTAAAATTTTGAAATAAAAAATATATGGTCTTCGAGACTAAAACACGGTAATTTTGACTTTTTTGTGGTAAAGTGTACAAAAAATTAATGAAGCTCTTCCTTTAAATCTCCGTAAAATATCTCAGTCGATGTCTTTTCCAACGAGTAAATTCATGAGAACTATAGCGGAGGGAGCATTTTGTCAGACTCTTATAGCAGATTTGTGAAAAACGTTCATATTTGTTCGCAACAATATTATTTTCAACAAATTTGATGTTATTTCTTTTAGTTGAAATGGGTCAAAAATGGGCCTATTACCACCCCCCACAGTTCCAAAACAAGCACGGTGACCCCTATTATTAATTTCATTTTTGTTTTTTATATGTGTCAGTCTTTATTCAGAAAACGTTTTAGAAAATTCTATCGGCGGGAAGTGTGGATCCCGAACTACCTTAATAACATCTTCATATATGAGTGTATTTGCTGTACCTCTTCATTTCTCTTCTTGATGTCAACCTGAGATTTTTCTGTTTCCTGTGAAAAGTAGGTAATAAATCACAAAATGTAATAAATGATGAAGTATACAAGGTCGGGAACCGGCAGGGACGTCAGGGACAATCTTACCTCGAGTTTTGAAGTCAGCAAATCAACCTATAAAGACAGACAAAAAAAAAAATCACGGATCAATTACTCATTGAACCACTCAATCAATTTTAAATTCAGAAATATGGCATTTCACTGTTCCATCATACCTCATCACGCAAGTACTTTGTTCTCTCTCGTAGCGTGACAAACTCATCGACTACATTCTGTACATTGATGTAGTTGCTCCTCCACGTCTTTAGGGCATCCCGAACAGTTTTGGCTTCGACTCCTTCCAGAGACTGTGCATCATACAAAGTATAACAAATATTCATCACGATTAGCTTTGCTTCAGCTAAATTGGCTATTAATAACGTGGAATTTCTGTAACAAAAGTGCCATGAAATTGTCTGGTTACCGTTCGAGAAGTCATGCAACGCGTGTGACAGAAAAAGGCAAGAAAGATCCTCGAGAAGAGATTGGGAATATCCCCTTATTGAGTTACTACTTACCTTTTCAATGACTTCAGGTTCAAGTCCTGCATTCTCAATCTCTTGTTGATGAAAGACTTTGATATTAAATGAAGGACAACAGTTGATGAACTTGTTGAAGAATGTCAGGCAGATGGTCTAAAAAAAACAATAATTAGACAAAAAGAAAAAAGAAAAAACGAGAAAAGGGGACGTCAAAGAACGACTGACCAAAGACAGACGGCTTTGCGGTTGAAGTCAGGAAAAGAGGATAATGGAAAGGAAAAGAAGATGAAGAGGCGATAATTTTACCTGGAATGACGGTGATATTGGTTTCTTACAAATCAGAGAGACAATTGTCTCAAATGGTTTCGATTCACGTGATGTCTTCATGAAGAATCGAACAGCATCAATGACCTTTTCGTAGTATTCCATCTCGTCACAGATTTGAATCAACATCTGCAAAAACAAAGATGGAAAATTATGAGGAAGTTAAGACAATGACACAATGTGTAACAGGTGTAACCTTAAGTTGAGGACTTAATGTAATAATTGGTGACAAATGTAACCCATTCGCTCCTGGAAATATGCTGGATTTCCCACAATGTATTGGATATTTTTGGCGTTTTCAGGCGTTTTTTGAGGGGTACAAACTTGAAAGCTTGTCCAGAGCAGTTTAGTTTTGACTTAGATCAAGATTCCTGTGTTTTTGTGTTACTGGGAAGGCATGAAACTAATAAACAGGTTTGACAAGTTTGAAAATGATTTCAGTTCAGTCTCAATTCAGAGCTTTGCAGAAGGAGCATCTTTTGTGAATTCTTCGTTGTTTTTTGCTATTATTTTGCCTCTAAACGCTTCTGGAAGAGCATTATTAAGCTTTCTAGTTGTGATGAGTCTACTGTTTGAAAGAAATCAAGCAGGTGATGACATAAATGACTCGAATCAGGAAGATATGATTTTTTTAAAGCAAGGTTGTTGTCTACGGCCGGTTTTGGCCGGTGAAGGAGCGAAACGGGTTGTAAAGGTCACAAATGTAATAAACTTTGACCACAAAGGTAATAAAGGTTCCAAGTGTAATATAGATTGACCATAATAATGTATAACCATATAGCAATCTGTCTTTATCTTGTTCCTCATTTAGTCTGTTCTATATACTTACCCTAAGTACAAGAGCTTGTGTTTTACGGCTGTTTATTTTGAGACAGAGAATGATGGCCTTGACCGTGTCTGGTACACTCATCACGGACTGGAAACCATACTGAAATTAATAAAGACCGTAGAAATAAGATGCACGAAAAAAAAATTTTTTTACCCCATGATATAGAGTCGATTCTGAACGAGCGGAAACTTAAGTACCGTAGAGTATTGTGTCCGTAATTTCTAATGCCCGATTTGTTGCACTGCAGCCGACCAGTGGCAGGAGTTCTTAAGTCTTACAACTTGTCCTATATACACTGCACATTAAGAAAATAATCAAATCGATCGTAACCGCACCGTTTCCCACTCAGGCAAAAACAGTCTAACTTTTTCATACCTTGTTTTTCATGAGAACTCGAAGGCTTTGGAGACAGAGGTGTTCGTCAATCTAAAATTGATAAAATGATAAGAATATCAACATAATGACCCACACTTTACCCTTACTAAACCATGGTAAAAGAGAAGTGCAAGGCTCGTATCTAGCCTTCTTGTTGCTGTTACGGATCATGGGCTTCAAATGCTGCAGAGACAAGGGTGGAAAGATTGGAGAGAGGATGGACAACCTAAAGAAATGGATAAACTTTTCATGTTTGAAATGTATGTTTCCACTACTTACATAGCTTCTGGCAAACGTCTCTCCTTTAAACGATCGAACACTACCAGTTTGTCCTCTTCCCCTAGTTCGCTCAGCGTCTGATTGGAGTTCCTGTGGTATGGGTGTGTCTTTGGGAGGAGGATTGAGGTGAAGATGTTCCAGGAATTCAATAAGAGCAATATGTCCACGGTAGGGATCGTCGATAAACTCACGAAGCCATCTGAAATGAAAGACAGTTTCTAAAATGAATACCTTTCGAAAAAAAACAATGATCAAAGGAATGAGATATTCATTCAATATAATCTTCTTTCAGTCGAAGCCCAGGAGATACAAACAGGACTAGGTCCCACATGAATGTATCCCCCGTCCACACTAACTTCTCACTACATTCCTAATTACAATATCTCTACACTCGACTCATTACATATTATATATTTCTTCAGTCCAATGTAAAACAAAATTGCTCCTGCTCATTCTATATATTATTTATCGTGGTCTTTCAAGAACTGTGTCTATGTAGAGCACGAATACACAGGAAAATCTCAAATATGCTATGTATGTCATTGGTAAAATCATAAAGGCCAGGAAAATACCGATAATTAACTTCCCAATTAGACTCTGACATGATCATGAAATCTTACCGGTTGATATGTGTATTATCTCGTTGACAATAAAATTAGACAATTTACAATACCGCTACAATAACGTACTGTAGATAATTCGGATATATTCTTAAAAATTACGGTTACGATACTGTGCGGTACTGTTTTCCACTGATACGAAAACCGGCGTAGCCTGTGTTGCATACGGAAAATCGTCATTATAACCGTCGACGGTATTAACGAGAGAAAATACCGGATGCAACGCAGGCTAACGAAAACGAGTCTATATATCATCTTACGTCGTATTGGGATGTGTTCGTAAATCAACCTCCAGTGATCGTAGAATCATTTCTACTGGCTCTATGTTCTTGGTCTGTCGTCTGTGCGTACCACCAGCGTGCTTGTTGGTGGCTGCATCACGATGTATTCGTAGCTGCTCGATGTAGAAACCAGAGGAGTACTTAGGCTCCATTTGTTCCTAGAAATTAGATGTCAAACATTGGAAAGTTAATGATATATATGAGAACTACTATCGTGGAATACGTTTGGGTGTCTCTAGGTCAGTGAGGATTTATTTATTTATTTATAGTAACTTCCATTTAGTGAAAACTAAAATATTAATAATCATGAAAATAAATGATGAACTCGAGACGAGCCTCGAACGAAACCACAGCTTTCTGTATTCCGGTCTACAGCTTGACTTATGAGGAGCACTGCAAGGTCCTGCAAGGGTGAACAAAGCTGTATGTTGGGTTTCAATTGTGAACCACTCAACAACAAAATACTTCGTACTTTTTGTAATTTGAAGACAATTTTCAGCATCCCTCTCAGATATGTTGTTTGTCATCCACACACTAATTACTGGGACGGACAATAATCGTTTGTAATATTAACACGGACTAGGGGGAGAGAATTTACATATGGATATATATTATGAGCATTTAGTGCGTTTCAACACAAATATATTCCAAGTCAAAAGTCATTTTGTCAAAGAGTTAAGCACGTCCGTAATAATTGTCATAAATTTTCCAAGCTTAATTATCCTCAGGCAGAAACACGCGGATTATAAATTCGCTCATTCACAATACTCATTTAACTGCTCCTCCATTTACGAAAATATGTAGACGATGATGATCGTGATGATGGTGGTGGTGATTATGGTGACAATGATGGTTGGATGATGGTGGCGATGATGATCGTGATGACTGGTGGTGGTGATAATGGTGACGATGATGGTTGGATGATGGTGGCGATGATTATGTTGATGATGGTGGTGATGATGATGATGATGATAATTATGACAACCCAGGTTTTGACAGGGTTCAGACGGTAATTTAATCGAATTAATGATAGCAAACAATTTCTAATAGAAACTCGTAGCTTGAAGCTCTAGCTCTTACAATTCATCACAATAATAGCAAGCTACAGTAAAAATATCCCAATTTAAAATAATCGACAGAACAAGGAAGTTCACTTAAAAAAACATCAAGAGTAATTTCAATAAGTATTGGTGTGTCTACAAAATCTGACAGCAGCAGCACCTCGACGAGAGTTTAATCTTTAATTTAGGATCGAGACGAAAACAACGGGATACAACACCATGTAGTAAAAACAGCCAGTTTGAAATATTTAAAAAAAAGAAAAAAACTGAAGAAAAGAAGGAAAATAGGTTTCTAACGATCTCTATCAAAAATCTAACTTTTGTTTCATGCATATGTGAATTGAGGAAAACCAGTTTGTTTAAGATGATAATTAGATGTTTTGTAGTTAACTCAAGAGGAATTGGGGAATTGAAAAAAAAAATGTTTTGTTTAAAATGTTTCGTTTGCAATTAATTTTTTTAAAGCTCTTTAATTTATATAAGCCAAATAATTGTTAATAAAATATAACATAAATCTCCAAGGATTTCATTAAGCAAGGACAATTATAATTAGAGCAATAAAGTTGAAAAATAGTGAATTAACATGGGAAAATTTGAAAAAATAATAATAATAAATGTAAACAGTTTTTCAACAACGAAATTGCAAAAAAAAATTAAATAGACTTGAAAAATTGAAATAGTTTTTCATTTCAGATTAGAAAGACTACGATGGAGACGGTTTTTTTCTCTCGTAAATGTAACATAACGTACGCTATACGCTGTTTGATAATAAAACTATGAAAACAATAAAATCAATCGAAAAAAAAAACGATTCACAAAAAACATATGTATTTGCTGTTGATTTTCTTGTTAGGAATATTGCAATCCTAACTTTTTTTTTAAATAAGTACAGTTTGGATTCAACTTTAGAGTAAAGAAAATTTATAGGAAAAAAATAAAATCCCAGTTATTTCAAAGAGAAGGAAACACTCATACATGATGTAAAATCAACAATATCAAAATTGTTTATTCATGAATAGAAACGACATGTACAAATTGGCCTAATTGCAGGTATCAAAATTACTGTCAAAATTTGACAGATTCTTGTTCTATTTTTAAAGTTTATTTTTATACGAACGTTTCGGAAAAATGATCTTTCATAAATTTATTGTGCACAGTTCTTATTGCGAATCTCAAAAACAGCAAGTACACGAACGCGTTAAAAAAAAACTTGAAAAAGCACTTGAAAATTTCAAAGGTTATTATGAAACTAATAGCTTTAATTTTCATGCAGTTGAAAAAAAATGAGTGTTTTCCTTGCTTTTTTAAACAAAACTGTTGAGCTAAACGTTTGTAAACAAAGTATATTTTAAATATATGCAGATTAGATCTTTGGCTGAACCAAAAATAGCCGGATTCGTTAACAAATTCATATTTTTCGCACACGAATGCAAATCGTACATGCTTATTTATTTCTATTAAAACCGTTTTCAGCACTGAAGTCAATCACACAAAATTAACAAAATCCATTGAAAATTATTACCAAAATTAGATGAAATGTTTTAAAATCTGTGAATACTTAGAGCTGGTCATGAGTGGTTTTTCTATTTATGTTGATTTTTTATGCAAAAGCCTTGTAAAAGCTTTTGTTATGTTACAGAACAGCTTTTGCAAACAAATTATTTCTTTCAAAAATAAATTCTGTAATAATTCCACTTCTGCTTCGGCAATACACTTCCTTTGTTTATTCCCATAGTTTATAATTTCACAAGGATATCACTGTAAATTTATCTAAAATTGTAACTACACCTCCCCATTTTTAACTTCCCCAATAAAAACTTGATTGATAAAACAAAACAAACAAAAAATAAAAAGTATCGCGAAATATCCAGTTTTACAAATTTTGGAATGTCTAATAATTTAAAAATGCCTTTTTGAACTTAAAAAAATATTGACATTTTCGCACTTTATGCTTGCATTTATGACACCTCTTCATTTTCGATGTATAGTGATCTAAGTATATTGCCGAAAAATCCACATAAATATTTTATGATTTGAATACTCATAACTGTCGGGAATGTTTTGGAGACCACGGAAATTAACATGAGTTGACTTTTTAAAACTTACGCAAGTTTAGACTTTTCGACAAAAATGAATGTGAAATTACTTATAAAATTTCTTCTTTTGTTCAAAATCGCTAGACTGTGTAAAGAAAATTAAATTGCATTTGACAATTGTTGTGTTCTCGAAAATAACAATAAGTAAAGAACTTGAATTCTGGAAGCACTTTGTAAAAAATAGAAAGAAAAAAGAAAATTAAATTGAAAAATTTCGAAGTTTGACTTACTTTTGCTTTGATCATTTTCCATTTATGCGATTTTGGACTTTTTGACAGCTCAGCAGCTCGAGCTGGTAATAAGGCCATTTTTTCCTGCAAAATAAACGGAAATTATGCATTAAAATATAGTTTCAAAATCGAAACTCTTGCTGAATTCTTGTGATAGTGATGGCGGTGGTACTGAAAACCGGGACTATTATTTGAGCTCACCAATAAAACTGCAAATCTTTCTTCAATTTCTTCATCGTCGGGCATTTCATCATCAACTTCGAATTCTGCAAAAATAATAACAAAGTCAAATAAAAATCGTGCAATGATAAGAATTTGAGTTGCACACAAATGTTTAAATTAAACAGACAGATTATACTTGAAAGAGGCGAAACGGACATTTATTTTACGAAATGAAACGGAAATTCAAGAAACGTTATACAAACTTCATGCCCATGAACAACAAATATGATCTGATATATCGACCTAATTGTTAAAAAAGAACTATAGTGGAATCTCTCAGAAGCAAACACAAACGATATTTGAAAATTTCCACAAATTCTGGAACGGATGATTGAAAAGAGAAGCGAGAAAAATTTGATGTGAAAATATATTAAACTGTCTTCAATTCATGAGGAAATATTCGTACATAAATACAAATATTATAACATGAATAACAAATGATTAAAAATCTTTCATACAAGTGGAATCTCTTGGGGATGAATACAAATACTCCAATGAATAAATACAATTTATCGCGAAGGAAAAAGGGAAAGTCGAAGTAATCAAATACCAACAAGAAACCTCTTCACGTTTCAAGGTATAATACTTACTTACTTCAAATAAATATTATGTCATGACTGAAATTATAAGTACATACACAAATCATCTTTTCAAAATAAAGACAAATCGTCCGACAAAAAGAGAAACTGGAAGCAACAATCAAACGAAAATTTCCTCAAGTTTGAAGGGTCCATTCTACAAAGAGATTTTTTATAATTCATATTGAAATACAAATATAGTATGGATGATTAATGGCATTCAAAACTCACCAGTTTCTTCTCCACCAGAAGAATTATAGATAAAACTGTTTGTTGAACGAACAGAGTCGAAAGATCTCGCTGTTGACTTCCTAACCATTCCATTTTTAGTTTTGCCAGGCATTTTGTCCATTACACCATTAGAAAAACCGTGACTTTCATGGTTATTTTTGCGATCTTGAACCATAGTTCAATATTTAAATTAATTCACTTCCAATGAGCGAATCACTCACCCGTTCGCCGAAGGTAAGATTCGGACAGTTGGCTACGAACTCGTCGAGGCTAATCGAGAATATTGGAATGTAAATTTTAGTATTTGTCAATAAACTGATGGGGGGTTGCCAATCATGTTACGAATCAATCGGCATATTTTTCTTATTTTTATAAATTGCTTACTTTATTTTAGTGAATTTTTCTTTGAGTTTGCTTTTTTTCTACAAGGTCAATATCTTGGAGTTGGTCACTGGAAAAAAGATGTCCTTTTTAAGCTCAGCAAAATTAGCGCAGTTTGAGGTGACATCTGGAATCATCGAAATTGACAAATTACACTTTGGAATAATGTTTAAAAACTCGATTTGAGTTAAGAAACTTAACACAACTTTTTGAATTGTTCTTTCAAAGTTTGTAAGAGCTCCGCTGATATTATTGATGCTTGAAAATGAAAAATCTTGTGGTTTAAGTACGTAGATTGTTTTTAGAATTTTTTTTTGTTTTAGTAACTTTTTCTGTTTACGTCATTGTATTGTTCCGTCAACGAAAGTTAAGGGGCTGACATAACCTCTATTTATATATTAAGATCTTCAGGAAAAAAATCATTTTTTTTGGAGAATTCATGGACTATACACTTTTTTTGCAATAATTTTGTAATTTTACAGGAGAGTTTTAAGCAGAAACATACGAAAAGTTTTTTTTTTTTTAAATAACAAGTTCATTATTTCGTAGTAAGCATTGCCATAGTGATAATTCTTGTGAAAATAATGGTATCGATTGCAGAAAAAAATAAAACATTCAAATCAAAATAAAGCAATATTGCTTCGATGAGTTTTTAGTTTATAGCATACTGATAATGTACATGCATTCCTACTTGAATTACAATTAAGACTTTATTGCAATTATCTTGATTAACATGTACGTACGTAAATTGGATTATTTCAACGCCGTAATTCGAATATTTTCACTCCATAATTCTTAATTTACGTTTTTTAAATATATATCATTGTTATTCCATCTAAAATCGAGGCAAAAGTAGGCGAATTCAGAGACTATCTAGGAAACCCGAGTAACCCTGTCTACTACGCATATCTGACAGTCTTGAACAAAATGATCGATGTCAACCCAGACTCGTTCCCAGTCGCTTCTTATCCTTCGCGCAATAATAAAGCAAAAACAGAGGAAATGATGAGAAGGAAACAAGATGGGTGGCCTAGTGGTGAGAGCACTGGCCTGTCACATCTGTGACCCATGTTAGCTAAAAATGTGTAGTATAAAACATGAATTTTTTTTTCATTGAGTCCCAAAATAGTTTTATCCTAAAAGTCAAAACAACGAACCCACTGGGACGCTCACTGACTCAAACCGTCTAAAAACGTGAAGATAGAAGCAGCAGCGTGCAATCGAATGGATCACCACAGTTTCATTTTATCATATAAACTCCGACAAAAGCCATGATTCACACGACATAAGATTATTAGTTTCATAGAGTAATACGCAGTAGGAATCCCATGAGGAGCTGTCAAAACAGTTCTATAGTAAAGTGTAAATATTATTCTGTGTAGATTTGTTCGTGTTCTTTGTTTGTAATAACTACTGGATCTCATTCTTTTTGCCAGATATTTTCTCAAACTACGAGGGTACCTCCTTTTTTTTCGTTTAACATCGAAGTATAACTATTATGTTGTTCAGTTTGTTTGTAGTGTAATGGAGATATTTTAGAAATTTAAGTGCATCGCACGTATTTAATTTAAAATGACAATATTTCGTTTATTCTTGATATGTTTTAAATGTCATGTCATCCGACAACTCTAAGTTAATAGTTAAAAGCTTTTCTGACAATTACTTTCCGTTTTTTATTGGCATGTCCTGGCACAGGAAGTCCTCAAACCTGTTTAGTTTGTGCATGTGCAATTATGTCTTATTCAAAATAGCAGATTGTTTATTCTAAGCAAACATTCGACATTTACGCACTTTCATTTGAACTAGTCACTATTATTTTAGTCATTATTTCTTATTAGTATTTTATGACCAACATTTACATCAAAATATAATTTTTGACACTGCATCGACAGATTTCGATGATTATTTACGGTCAATGCTCAACATGAGTTTTTTCTTAAATGAACAATCATTTGTAAGTCTTACATCATCTAGTAAGAACCAGGTAGAACTAGTTTGACAATAGACTGATGCCATAAGTCTGTCCCATTTCGCTCTCTGCAGAAAGCGAACTGGGGCCGACTTATGGAATCAGTCTAGTTTGACGAGTACAACTCTTACGTCAGTTGTGAAATGCTAATGAGATGTATATAAGCTGAAACACACTCTACCTCACCCTCTTTATTTTTACGCTACTTTTACTTCACTAACTCTTTTTACCTATAAGTCGGTAAAAGGCAGCTCTGGTACATCAGAAAGGCTGAGCGGGTTAAAAGCCAGGATAGAGACTCAAGTTTTGGAATCCCAACTGTGGTCGCGCCGTCTCGAAGTTCGCTCACGCTGAATGTTGTACTAGAGCTGACCGAGCTAACAGCTAACCGAGCTAACAGAGTCAGAAACAATGAAGAATCTTCCACCCATTCCTTTACAGTAGTATTTGGTACATAGTATGGAACTTGATCATGGGAACAAGAGAGACGATGGCGAGCTTCGACATTATCTTAGGTTAAAAAAAACAAACATTTGAAATGAGCCATTTCTTGTCAAAATGCGCACTATGTTGGTAGCAATTGCTGCAAATGCAATAATCACGTCAAAGAAAGACTCAAGGCTGCACACATACGTACATCAACTTGGTTCAGGGCAACTTATCGTCCTCTGCCCTATCATTATAACGACCTTAAGCATAAGAACGAGAGGCGAAGACGACGACGAGTTGCCATAAACTTAGTTGACGCACATCTGCCTGAGTTTTCCTTTGAGGTGAATGTTGCATTTTCACAAGTTGTTGTTAACAGTGAACACGTTTTGACTAAACATGACTGATTGCACATAACAAAAATTAAGTCCAATATCGTCGTCGTCGTCTCTCCCGTTCTCATGCTTAAGGTTCTTATTCTCATGATAAGGTCTTTAGTATATTTTAATAACTACATCTAATGTCTTTCGTCGAACACGCTACCTATCATAACTCAGTAATTTAGTTTTCCAGTTCTATATTGAAGTGTAAAATACCATTTTGCATACATTTGTTTATGTTTGTGTTTTTATTAATATATCTGGTACATCCATTTAATCCCCCTCCAGTGACTGAAAAGCACAAAAGTTCCGACAACAACTGAGTTTTGCAGTGTAAAAGTATTTTTAATTCAAATCCAATCTGTTGATATTAATAGCCTAATAATATATTATCATATAAAATCTAAAAAAAATTACATTTGGGCTATCTATAAAAAAGACACCCGAATTGATTTCTGTTCGTACGACGTTAATGAATGGGTATTCTCTAGGTTGAGCACGCAGTATCAACAGCCAGTGGTATTAAGTCAGTTCACAATTTAAATTTGTTTTCAGTGCGCATATGTGATTTTATCTACTCATTTTCACCTTTTGATTGATCTTCTTTTGGTTTTAACATGTGCTTAAAATACGAGTTTGCCTGTAGGATAAAACCTTAAATTCAATTGTCCAAAACTTACAGGAATTGTAGTGAGCACTACTAAACATGCCGCCATTTTGTATATGGCCTAAATGCATTATGGGAGCCAGATACTGAAAAGCACAGGGATCCCGCGCGAAAGACAATTCCTTGATATGATGTATCTATAAAACCAACTTAGTCAATCACAGATGAAAAATGAGGGCACCGCTGTTCAACTGCGATTATTTTATTTTGCAAAACAGTTACCACGAATAAGCCTGTCTTGTAGTTTTGAAAGGCATATCTAATATTTTTATTTTACAAAACAGTTACTACGAATAAGCCTGTCTTGCAGTTTTGAAAGGCATATCTAATATTTTTATTTTACAAAACAGTTACTACGAATAAGCCTGTCTTGCAGTTTTGAAAGGCATATCTAATATTTTTATTTTACAAAACAGTTACTACGAATAAGCCTGTCTTGTAGTTTTGAAAGGCATATCTAATATTTTTATTTTGCAAAACAGTTACCACGAATAAGCCTGTCTTGTAGTTTTGAAAGGCATATCTAATATTTTTATTTTACAAAACAGTTACTGTGAATAAGCCTGTTTCAAAAGAAATATCATTTTAAAAGTTTTGTTCTCAAAACAATACCGCAGGATTGTTGGTTTGACAGACATTAAGAGCCCTAATTATTTTGCGTGCTAATTCATAGTTACTAACTATGGCTAATGAGAGCATATAAAGCTAGCACATATATTATAAATTCATTGTCGCTATTATATTACATTTTCACGAAGGTATAGTATTTCTCGATTTGCGTGCTAATATGAGAGAAGGCGGTTCGCAGACCAATCTTTAGTAATCCTAAAATACAATGTGTAGAAATTAAAAACGTGAACTTGGGGAGGTTTATAGTCACAGGAAAAAAATTGTGATTCCCAGAATGGGTTTATTTTGGTTTTTGTTGCACTTTCCCAACAATAACCCAAAATAAACCCATTTGGGTATCCCAAATTTGAACCCAATGCTGGATTTTGTAGCACTCTCCCAACCATAATCCAATATAAACCCATTTTGTGAATCACAAATTATTTCCTGTGAGTACGAGCTTTCGTACTGCTTTACCTCTTTCTTTCCCCGCTCCCACTCGTGCCCGGTATTTAAAAAGCTCGATTCCTTGGACTCCTGGTATATATTATACCACTGTTCGCTGCCTAAAAATGCTTCTTTTTATTGAAATTATATTACAGACAGACGCAGTTATTTGCAATTATTTACAACGTGCTTTTTATTATATTTTCATGCGATAAAGTTCTCAAGTAGACTCCCTCGCAGTCGTTTTCAGTTCCAACAAACGTCAGTTGTATGGAGGGAATGAATGGACCGTAGGGGAATGGGCCCGAAACTTCGTTTGCAAGTCGATGCAAGTTCAAATAAAAATAAACAGCTGTTACGGACGTCAAAACGAAATGACAAATTCCTCCATTCTTAGTTACCTGATTTAAACGTCGTCTCAAGCATGGTCTGTAAAGAGTCTTGTAGGTCCAACTGTGTTAACACGCTTACCAGAGTGTTCGGAACACCATCTATACGATAAAAACAAGGACTAGTTCAGACGTCGAACTTTTGCCGCGTCGAATTTAATGGTTGATTTTTTTAAATCAGAAGTGCAGTGTCTGAACCAATTAAATTCAACAAAAGGTGATTCCTACAGATGGTTTTGATAAAAAATTACAAAATCCGACTATTAGATTCGGACGCGGCAAAAGATCGACGCCCAAGCCGGGCCTAAGCTCTGTGAAATGCCAACAAACGTGAAAGTGGGAGACAGAGTGGAGGGTTTTTATTGGCATGGATGGATAGAAATGATAACGATTATAACAAACTTTATTTAAACCGCACCATAAAAAATACGTGAAAGTTGGTCTATGAATTATTGAAAGAAAGGAGGAAAAAGCCAACACAGACGATGAAACATCAATGCAGCAATACAATATACATCCACGACGATCCGGTTCTTCCGTGGCTGCACACTTTCTGGCAACTTTTTGTCAGCGATCATATTGATGCATATAGAGGAATAAACATGAACGACTGTTGAATGAGCGATTTTTCACAAAGCGTGGGATACTATGCGTTACTGACCTTTATCCAATGAAGGAGTCAGTACAAACCCCGTTGGTTTCATGTGTATCTTTAACGAGCCCTACAAAATAAAACCGAACATGTTTGAATACCCCCAACAAACAGGAACAGATTTGTGCCTCGGCAACACTATGCAGGACAATTTTCAAAACGCCACTTTTGTTTGAAATCGAGACTAAAGATAGAATCTTTATAAAATTTCGGGTTTCGGATTCATGTGTTTTAGTGTGGACAGAATGCCTAACCGGATAAATAAAGTTACTTTTTCAAATTTATTCGGGTTAATGGATATGGTCTTAGAATTAGTTTGTTATTCTCCAGGAGACGGTTGCATGAAGTTTTGATAAAATAACCCACCAAATAAAAGTTCTTCACTACAAAGAATTTGTAATGCATTTATCCATTGGAGTCTGGACCCCACTAGTAAAAAACAGATCCTGGTTTCCATGACAATAGGTTTACTCCCCCTGGATCAAATAATAGTCTGCAAAATGTTGGAGAGAGGTACTTTCATAGTAAAGTTGAATAATCGGCACCTAATGTGGCCTAATTAAAAATTAATAAACTTAATGAATACCTACACACCTTTGCTGGTTGGAAAAACGGGTGGTTTACAGATCGCACAAATAGTCCTACACATCGGAATAAAAAACTTTGATCAGACTCTGGCTACACTATGCCGGATAAATTTGTAAACGCAACTCTTGTTCCGATACCTTGATAAAAATTGCTCGTTAAACAATAGAATTAGTATAACATTTATTCGGATTCATTCGTTTTAGTGTGAACGAAAGTCCTAACCGGATAAATAAAGTTGCGTTTTCAAATTTATCCGAGTTGGGTTGGACGTAGCCCAAGTTGTTGCTAATTGGTTAATTCTAAGTAAATTATCACTGGTTATAACTTTGAGCGTAGAGCTGTAATCAAATACTAAACAAACAAACACACAAACGAACGAACAAAAGAAAGAGGGAATAAATGAATAAATAAAGAAGTATTGTAGTTACCACATGTTCCATCTCTTGTAATGTAAGATGGCATCCAACATCTCATCAAACAACATTCACGTGTTGACATGCTAGGCATTGGCAGTTTGTACGCATTGGCTACTATTGATGCACGTGGTATTGACTCTGAAACATCACAAAATATACGAGTCATTTCAGGGGCGTAACCACACCGTTTACAGGGGGGTGCAAAAAAAACCTGGACCATTGATGGTTTTTTAGAAGACCTTTTTATTAGCTGTCATATCATTTTCACAAAAAAAACTAATAAAATGCATTATATATTAATAACTTAAAAGATCTAGAAGAAGCAAAAACGTGTGTTAACATGTAGCAACTTACCTTCGATCACTTGTAAAACACTTTCATTTCGAAAGGCATGGTCGAGCTACAAAACATAAAACGTGACGTTTCAAAACGTCGAGTCCACACTACATCGCATTAGTTATAAGCATTAAATAACGGAATATTTAGTGATATTCAGACTTGAAGACGAGACTCATACCTTGCCTCCTTGTCTGAGTGCAGTTAACAAATATTCAAAGATGATTTCACATGGAACTGGGATGTATCCTTCGACCTGGTAAACAAGCAAACAAACATTCAATGATAGCAAGCTTTGATACTGGTTAAAAACACACACATGAACGAATAAACGAACAAAAAAAAAAACAAGCAAGCAAGCAAACAAATAAACAATCAAACAAGCATAATAATAATAATAATAATAATAATAATAATAATAATAATAACAATAATAATAACAATAACAATAATAATAATAACAATAATAATAATAATAATAACAATAATAATAATAATAATAATAATAATAATAATAATAACAATAACAATAATAATAATAATAATAATAATAACAATAATAATAATAATAATAATAATAATAACAATAACAATAACAATAATAATAATAATAACAATAACAATAACAATAACAATAATAATAATAATAATAATGATAATAACAATAATAATAATAATAACAATAACAATAATAATAATAATAATAATAATAATAATAATAAATTGTTTATTTAATAATAAATGCTTTATTCATGCTGGAAGACGATACAAAGGTATCCCTGGTATTAATAGGTGACAAGTACGAAAAAAGCAAACAGGCAAACAAACAAATAAACAATCGAACGAACAAACGAACATCCAATGATAACAAGCTCAGTTGGATATTGGCTAAAACAAGCAAACAAACAAACAAACAAACAAACAAACAAACAAACAAACAAACAAACAAACAAACATACAAACATACAAACATACAAACAAACAAACAAACAAACAAACAAACAAACAAGCAAGCAAGCAAACAAACAAACAAACAAACAAACAAACAGACAGACAGACAGACAGACAGACAGACAGACAGACAGACAGACAGACAGACAGACAGACAAACAAACAAACAAACAAATATATATCCAATCAAACAAACATTCAATCGAACAAATAAACAAAAGCAAACAAGCAAGCTACAAAACTACCTTGATAACAGCAAAAGGCTCATTCTTAAAGCTCAGCCTGGACAATGTCACCCCATTCCTTGTGTCTGTTTTCTTCCACAGTGAGTCCTTGATGGACGAACACATTGATTTCCATTGCTAAACGACAAGGAACAATCAGTCAGTTAGGCTACAATGCAGATGTACTGATTCATTCATTCTTTCATTCATTTATTCATTCGTTCGTTCAAATATTCATTAATTAATTCATTTATTCATTCGTTAGTTCGTTCGCTCGCTCGCTCATTCATTCATTCATTCATTCATTTATTCATTAATTCGTTCAAATATTTCTTCATTTATTCATTCATTCGTTAGTTCGTTCGCTCATTCATTCATTCATTCATCCTTTCATTCATGCTTTCATTCATTCATTCATTCATTCCCCTGTCTTACTCTTTGCATTAATGTGTTGCTCTCTCATCTCTCTTCATTCTGCACAAATTTCATGTTCTCTAAACAACAAGAGGGTAGCTAAAGGACCGTTCATTATCTTATGGGGTAGGGGAGCAAAGACACCAAATCGCGGCAAGCGTTGATGTGTCTGAGCTAGTTCTCAGAAAACATAAAATTACAGTGACAATGCATCTCTTACGTCTAGTCTCCACGATGGATCAAGGTAGTCTAGGCCTTCAGTGGTTGTGACTTGTGCTGGTGCTGATAGCGTCTTTAGATGTCGCCTTAACTTCGTCTGAAATCAGATTACTAGCGAACTTAGTTATACATGATGACATTTTGCACTTTGCCTTTATTTTGAACTTGTGAGGCGCATTTTCAATGACTTGATGATCAAATATTTTGTTAAAATTATTAGAACATGTAGTATGTCAAACAACAGATAAAGTGGGTCCATGGCTTACTCTTGATCGAAAAATGTATGTGTTCATGTATGTATCCATTAACGTGTTTCCGAAGTTATGGATGAATAGTAAAGACACGGAGAAGTTTACAACCAAATCCGTTTTCTCGCCACCTTCCATTTGTTTTGATGGTAGTCTTTTTGAACTGTCAATCAATTGGATACGTTTCCTATAACACGTTCTGTCATTGGTTAATTTGAAATAACCTACGCCCATAAATCGATTGACTGTCAAGAAAAAAAAAGCAAATTCGAAATCAAAATGAAATGATGAAAGGCAAAATGGCGAAACAACAAATTTGGCTGTAAAACGGTTGGCTATTTGGCGCAGTTACATGGATGAAGTCATACCCGTCGGTCCATTCGAGATCTGACACTTCTCTTGTGTTCAGTAAATCGTTCAGACGATACAAAGTCAGATTCTATTGACGCACCAATAGCCTCCATCCATAATAGTTTGTCTTCTTCGCTTTCTATGAGGAAACGAGAACACTTGTAAAACAAATGTAATCAATCAGTAAATCAATCGATCACAATTAATAAATTAATCAATTATTCAATTATTTAATCAATCAACCATTTAATCAATTGATTTAATCAATCAATCAATCACAAATAAATAAATAAAAAAGACAATGAACTACTGTCTACTACGTCTTTATTACTTTTAATTTAAACCTTTTCAACCTTACTTGTCAAAACAAATAGGTAAGGGACGGACAATTTGGGGGGGGGGGGGGGTTGGCAAAAAATATCGAGCAAAGCCTTAAACAGAGAAAAAATCGTGCACGGCAGATGTGCCAATAAAAAATATCGTGCAGGGAGGAAGGAAATATCCTGCACAACCATTACATGGGGAAAAAATATCCTGAAAAAAATTGCCCTACCCCACCCCCACCCTCAAATATCTAATGGTCCGTCCCTAAATGAGCAAATAATTAAACCAATCATAACCAAGCATCAACCATACTTACCACAACTCACATAATACGTTCTTGTTGCTAGATCATCGATGATTGGTCCAAGTGCAAAACAAAATGGCTTGTGCTTTTCTTCGCCCATTTCAAGTTCACGGGCCACATCTTAACGAAAATCAGTAGCAAGTAGCCAACGTCAAATATATGTCAAAAGAACGTGTTATTCTTACATTAAAATATACAGTCATTCATCAACAATTTGTTTATTTAGACAGTCATTAGTCATTTGTTTTCACATTCATCATTGCATCTGATTATTCACCCATTTCTCCATTCCATAATACATCTGCCAATTAACCTATTCATCCATTCATCCATTCATCCAATCATTCATTCATTCATTTTTCATTCATTCAATCATTTATCTATTTAATTGTATATTCATTCATTCATTCATTTAATCATTCATCTGTCCACCGCTCTCTACTTACATGTCGAGTCAAGTTGAACACAGCCAGCTGGATTCACGTCATCGATTTTCCTTCAAACCGAAAACAACATTGATTATGAAACGTCATAGGGACAGTACGTTGAGCGCACGTTTCTTCAGTTCTCTTTCATTTAGTAATTCTCCCTCACACCACAACTCAAACTACATACAATTCAGAGTAGATAAGAAATACTTTTCCACGCAATTATTTCAAACATAGCTGTTTTTTAGTTGTAGTAACATTCATAGCATCAACCATGGATTTGAATTAAATTACTAGTTGGACAGACACTGTATAAATTTCAGTCCAAAGGCTTAATAACACTATCCATGGAATAAATCGCCTATACATGGGATAAAATCTATAAAATTTGATACAATTGATAACATTGATAACAAATGGATAACGTTAACCAGGTTTCGTGCTACTGGCACTCCATGATTGCTTACGTGATGAATATTCACTAGGCACGATGAACGAAAACTCAAAATTGAAAAACACACAGTAAACCCTTCCCTGCAGCTGCTGCCATAGCGATCAGAGAGTCATCAATTTTCTTCATTGATGCATTGATTTACAAAAAATGGGTTTCTCGTATTAATGGTCAAATAGGCCTCAAGTGTGACGTTTTAACACCGTCTCTATACCAGATTTTCACATTGCTTTAGTTCGTTAATAATGGCTATCGTTCCTATATACTCGATTCATGAATAAAAAAAATTGAATGTGAAAGAATCTTAAAAACTGGTATGGTATAAAAATGGGAGTAAAACGTTTTTTCACATAATATTATTATTTTTTTACTGAAGATGACTGTTATGATCCAAAGCCAAGACCAAACCTCTATGGTTGATAAAGCCATTTATTATAAATATAATTATTTTCATATAACTTAAGCCTGATTTCCATATAATCAAGAACGATCGAGAACGGTCGCAAGCGATCGCAAAAAGAAAAATTCGATTATAGGGAAACCAACGTCTTTCGATCCTGGGACTGTTTTCAATCCATATATACATGATCGCGATCGAAATCGTTCAAAAATGGTCATAGGATCGAAAAACTTTGGTTTCCTCAAAATGGAAATTTTTTTCGATCGTTTGCGACCGTTCTCGATCGTTTGCGATTGTTCTCGATCGTTTGCGATTATATAGAAACCAGGGTTTTACAGCATTACGCACTTTACGATGTGCTATTGCTCACTGGTGATAATATAGATGTTACAAAAAGAATTGAAAACAATATAGCTAGCAGATGGGAACAACGCCTTTTACGTTGGATACTAAAGTAAACACTTATAAATTTAGGACATGTTTAAAACTTCCTGCCAATATTACTCAATTCTTGAAGGGGATGCTTTGTTAAGCTGAAGGGTACATAGTAAGCCATTATCTAAAATTGAGCACCACCTACTTGTGCTCAAGAATAGATATTACAAATTAGAATTCATTAAGCTTTGTGGCATTCGTTAAGCTTTCATTATTTGGATGAGTGCAAATTGTTACGGTTAGACAATCAACAGTAAACACTATAAAGTGGTAGAACTGGAAAGAAGTGTTTCCACATGAAGGAATAAGGTAAAACGTATGGACATTTGTAAGACGGAGTAAATGGGTCATGAGAATCGGAAAAAAATGTTCACGTAGAGAACAGTAACATCGTCTTTGGACTTGCATGTTCTTCCAATAGAATCTTTGTGAAGTTACCAACTGAAAAACAAAGGCTTACGAAGAAAAAGATCAGAAACATACGAACGTTTCTTGACAAAGGCTTGCGCAATAAGTAAAAAGTGATGATCGAGTTGCATTGAGTAGATTATACTCAGACACAAAGACCACTGCGATTTAACGACAATGAATGTTCTCACCGCTCTGTTTCTGTTCATCAACATCGCCCTCACAATTCCCACGATACTGATCAACTGTTTCGTCCTGATCGCAGTGATGCAAACGACAGAGCTGCACACCCCTGGGCATGTTCTTATATCAAACCTGGCATTGGCAGACCTCGGAGTCGGTTTGATGGCCCAACCAATTTTCATCGCTTCGATCTGCATCAAACATGATTCTTTAAAAATGTTTATAGAGATGTCAGTGTTGATATTTGGAGGAATTTCCCTTATTGGCGTAACGCTAATCTTGCTGGATCGCTACATTGCTCTAACGCTACACTTAAGATACCAGGTGATAGTAACGACACAAAAGGTTGTGTATGTAGTGCTTTCATTGTGGGTTGTTGCGCTTTTTCTTACATGGCCAGTCTATATACTGTTACCAGTGGCAGTGTATCCTCTAGGTTTTTCAGGTGCGACAATATGCTTTTTCACCGCGATAGTGCTATATTTCAAGATGTATAGAATCATAAGACGTCATAGAAATCAGATCAGAGCACAGACAATCACTGGAAATTCGACGGAAATAGCTCAAAAGGCACGAACTAAATCGATCAAAACGTCTGTTTGGGCCCAGTTAATATTTCTTTTATGTTGGTTTCCTCTTGCGCTACTGGCCATTCTAAGACCTTGGGTCATTAAAAGTCTAGGCGAGAAAGTATTTTCCAATCTGTTTCGATTTACACTCACGTTGTTTCTTTCAAAATCCCTTGCTAACCCTGTATTGTATTGCTGGAGAGTCAGGGAAATTAGAGCTGCTGTCGTGAAGGCAGGTGTAAGGTTAAGCACAATATGTCATTGGCAAAAACGTGGATGATGTTATTGAAATCGTGGAGCATGTTTATTATTTATTGCGATTATATATTTCGGTCAAAAAGAAATTAGCGTCAGTTAGTGTCAGGTCAAGCACAATGTGAAACAGGCAAAATGATGTTTATTGGAGTGCAAACAATTAATCCTTGAGACTTAAGTAATACTAAATAGTGCTTGTCAAAGTAATGGCCAGTACCAAAAATCCAATCCAAGGTATGAAAAAAATATCTAAAAAATGACCAAAAAACAAAACAAACACAAAACAAACAAACAAACAAACAAACAGACAGACAGACAGACAGACAGATGAACGAACGAACAAACAAACAAACAAACATGAAAACATTTTTCTGTCTCAAATGGCCACTTCACGTTTAGAATATTTTAGATGCTCATGCTTCAGGTATTTTTACTGTAATGAAATCATTTTATGTAAAATTTTATGTATAAATTTGGAATTGAGGGGTATATTATTGTACAAGACTAAACAAAATAGTGGACAGCAGGCAAGCCACTAGGCTCAGTCTCCAGGTGTCTGGGTTTCGTATGCCCACCCTAGTAAGCCACTGCCAAATCACAATATTTTGCAAAGGCCAAATTCAATTTTTTTTAATTCACTTGATGAGAAGTGCTGGTGCCCAAGAAAAGATTGTTGTTTGCATGCAGTCCTTTGCAATGACTTCAAAAACACCAGGGGAGAATATGTGAATGACAATAACATTAAAATCCCAGGGTAATTAGCTTGGTAGCCTGTGTACATCTGCTTCACACCCCTCTCATCCCTTCACCTACCACAGGTAGACGGGATACGGGAGAATGTACACAGGATACATAGATTTGTGATTGGAGTCAAATGCATAGAGAAAGTACAAAATAGCATACCATCTTACACTATCGAACCTTGGATCAAATTTCGATCAACTTATTAAACATCATACAATCTTCGAGGCTCATCACACAATTTATTTCTACCATGGGTAAACACAGAATATGGCAAAAAAAATATTCAGCTTCTGCAGAGCAAAAATATGGAATGACCTCCCGGAAGCAACAAAATCTAAGAAAGCTTGAGTTCTTTTTTAAAAAAAAAGCATTGAAAAATGCCGACACTGATCTTTACTAGTATTGAATTTATTATTAGCTTAATTAACTCAATAATGCAACACCAAAAATTATTCATTATATTTATATCCTGTTAGTACACATTTACACTTTTTTCAAACTAATAATGGAGAAAACTTAGTATTAAAAAACTTAACAGCCTTAAAATGCTAGTAACAAATTATTCTGTAAGCACTTTTCAGTGCCAATTGCGTTACAAAAGTTAATGATTATTGGAGAATGCTTAAGGTAATTCCGTAATAATAAAACTAGCCATAGCATTTTGATAAAACTTTCTACATTAAAACATTTTGAGTTTTTCATCAAAAATATTAAATAAAATAATGGGGTCACCGTATTGGTTTTCGAGAGAAAAAAATTTAAAGTAGACCCACTTTTGTCAATTTAGCGTCTAACATTCGAAAATGGGCATCATTCATAAAAGTATCTTTTTACTGAGCTTGGTCAATGCCAAATATTTTGAATGTGCTTAAATGTGCTCCTTATACATTGGGCTATCGATGTGAAGCAAAAGATTTGCACTAAAATACAACAGCAAAGAGAAATAAAGCAAATATTAACAAAATGTTCGAAATTTTACGGGCCTCATCGGTGTTTTGAACGAAACACTTTTCAAAATATTGAAAAATCTAGCCATAGAATTTTGTCATCGATCATATATGTTTTAAAAAACATGATTTCAAATGATATTATGAAATAAAAAAGATAGGTACCCGTATTGGTTTGCGAGATATTTTGAGAAATATCCTCAAAATTCAATAATATCAAGGCTTTTCCGAGTATGGACTGGGGCGAGTTGAAAGAAATTGGTAATTTTACACTTCAACTAATGTGAAAACTGTTCGTATTTTTACGTGAAAGTGTTTCTCAGACATAATTCTGTATCTATTGATGATAAGAAATGTAAAACTCTAAAATTTGAACTATGCGCAGAACTGTGCGCAGTGCAAAACTACGAAATTACCTTAAAGCAGAGCTAGTAGCAAAGTTTGACAATTATTCGAAACCGGAAGTGGTATTTCACTCTAACTCGACAAGACTGAGTAGGAATGTGTATTTAAAAATTCACAAAAGCACTGAAAAAGCTATTTTTGGAGAAAAATAAATGTGTCACTGAAGAATTCTCACCTATAATAGGACCATGTAATGAAGTCATTGTTGTCTTTCACGAGACGACACCATCGTCTACGCCAGTTTGTTTTGCCAAGAAACGCTTGTCCACTTTCTTTTACGGCCCAGCCTTCCTTCAAAACTAACTCTAAAACAAACCCAAAACCCACATTTTATATTTAAGTTCTTCTTTTACTAAGATGTGTAGCTACATTTAAAAACAACGAAAGATTGTTGAAATAATAAACGATTTGTTTGGGACTGTTTACCTTGCGTATTTCCAGCAGCCATTTTGATTTTGAGAATGAGGAGGACTGGATGCTAGATATAGCGAGCCTCGCGAGTCTCCGCAAACGCGCCATTGCGTCTGTAGCTCGCAAAATTAAAAAGAAAAATATTTTGTAATATTCTAGAAGCATAAATTTCGATGTTATTGTAGGGTATTTTTCGTATGGATAGTCTACTAGCTATGGGAAATAACATATTTTACTTATATTATTTTTTCCGCTTTGCTTTAGGACCTTAGTAAATATAAGTAAATATATAACAATAAATATATAACATTCACGTAGTGGTTATTCTTGAAATTTACACACATCTTTTCATACATGGTGATTTTAGAAAGTGTATGTGAAAACTGATATAGCTCTTGTTTAAGATAATTCCACAGAGATTAATTTTAATGGAAATCGCTATATTTTTTACATTTTATTTTTTAAGAGTTTGAGTTAGTTATTACTATAAAAGAAAAAAAAATGGGGGTCACCGAGCTCGCTTTTGAAATGTTCGACTCCAGACACACAAGTAAGGTCACGGGATTACTGATTACGCGCGAAAATTCGATCAGAATATTTTTAAATCATTTCTAGAGTTCGTCACGGTCGATTGATTTGCTTTGAAAACCACTCATTTATTTCATGAGTTTTAGAAGAGATAGTAAAAGGAAAGAATGAGCTGAAAAAAAATGATGAAGAAGGTCAAGAAGGAAAAAGAGAAGGAAAGAAAGCAATAAAGAGAAAATGAAGTAAGAAATGACGAATGGATAAAAGGACGAAAAGAAGAATGAACATAATTACACTCACGAAAATGAAACATTTGACAACCTTCATAGAAAAATACTTTATTTCACTCTAAAAATTACGAATCATTACAAATAAAGTTCTGGCACTACAATGAACACATCTACTTACAAACTTGATATATCAAGTAGACAAAATGAAAAATAATCAATGACGAAGAATCAACCATGCAAACAAACGAAACATCATCTAGATGACGCCATACACTTGTGTTGACCTGTTGGACGAGTATATCACGTATATCGAGTATGTATAGCATTTAAAAGTAAAGCTTTACCCTAACTTGTGACATAAGCAAAAGGACCATCAAGTTAGACACTCAGCGGTCTGATGCTCTGCTTCACTAGTAATTTTCACCTTTTAATATGTGACGATGTGACGAATGTGGTACTGAGGGTCACCGAGACTTGTAAGAGGTAAATTGTGTGTGGCCATGTCACAAGTGATGGCAAGACTTGATGATTCATCTAGATTTGGTTGATCTCCAGTCCGTAAATTAAATTAAACCAGTTATAGTAGTATACGAGCTATTAAAGAATGCATCAATGTTAATGTGTAACAATTCCTTGACATAAAAGTTCGTGAAACTCGTAATCCAGTGTATAAATATGCTTTGCTTTTCATTCTTCTGATCTTTTTCTTCTCAGACTTACCAATTCATTCACTAGTCATTCGTTATCCTATTTCTCTTTATTTACAAAAATGTACCCTTCCCATTTTCCATTTATCCCATTTCCCATTCATTCCTTTCCATTTTCAATCATCAACACACAAAAATCATTTCACATTTTTTCCTATCCATTCAAACATTAGTCTCCATCGCATCCGTGTCCGGTCTGTTCGAAAAAATCTCTATTTTTTTCGAACAGACCGTAAACGGATGCGAGGGAGACTATTCAAACATCTGTCAATAAATAATCGTTTCGTTTCTTCATTCTTTCATCCCCCTTTTATCATTTCTCCTCGCATATTCTCGTCTTATTTTAACATTGTACACGTAAATTCTATATACAAATCTTAGGCTGTGCATAGCTTTTATCCGATGTATTACGTCAACTAGATTCCCTGGAACCGGCTCCAGATGCACAGAAGCTTACTATAGAACCTAGCACTAACCTTATCCTGGTGAAAGTGATAATTCTAATAAAATACGTGCATCCACTATGCTATAAATTAGTTTAAATCCTCTAGCTGTAAGAGGCATATGCCTTGACAGAAGGCTAACAATTATAATTCAATTCGACAAAAATGTTGAGAAATGTACGCACAAAAAGAATATGTTCGTTTTCTTTGGTTAAAAATTCTAAAAAACAACTTGCATAAGTGAGCAGTCGTTATACAAAAATCTATAATCCTTTCTCGGATAGAAATAAATGAACTCAGTTGTCGCTGGCCATACAGTTGATTTTGAAGGGACGACTGTCAATAATATGAACTGCGCAAGCATTATAAAACTATAAAATGTTTTTTTCAGCAAGTGGTTGAGTTGATAATGCACGAATATTCCTTCCTCGATATATACAAATATTTAGAGTTAATGGTGTGGAATATATAAATAGCAACTGTAAAAAACAATGACACTATAAAAACAACAAAGTACCCTCAACGAAAGAGGGATGATTTTGACAGTTTGGCATTTCATGCTGCATTATTGTTGGTTTTCTGTATCTACGAATGCATCGTTGTATTAGGTTATTTCAGTTGAGAGATGCGTATGAAGAAGATAGTGTTAGAACTAGTACTTAGTTGTTTTTGTAACGTTGATGCTCAATGTGCTCTTACAGCGCTTAGTGTACAGTGTTAAAAATTCATTCCTCGTGACGATGTCATGTTTGTCTCTCGAGTAGCTTCTGAAGCAACCTCGTCATCCTCGGCCAGCGATTCTCTCTTGGTTGACGAGATAAGTTTCTCCATCAGGTAACGTTTATCACGGCCCTCCTTTATGAACAAATAAAAACAACAACAATAAATACAACACATTTAGAAAGCAGATCCAGAAGGACCTCATATCATACAATAATCATTGAAGAATTTTCAAGCCTATCGCTCTCAAAGAGGGTTGGAAGCCCCACAACCCTCCACATGGAATAGTCCCACCTCGTATGCAACACATGGGTATATTCATCATAAATGGTAGCCTGAGAGCAGAGAAGCATAAATGTAATGTGGAACCAAATTTGACCGACAGAGTATTCATCTCCTTTGCAGAAGTACTTTTCAATGAACACGGGAGTGAGTGGAAATAGCATAGTAAGGGAAGGAAGTAGACTGCCAATTTGTTTAACGACTTTATGACAACAAGATCAAAATGAAATAAAACATAAAAATAAAGTCGTAAATGGGCTAGCTATCTAACCTAAATCTTTAGTTATAATAGGAAGCTTGTACTTGGAAAAAATGTTTCAAACTTCTTTTGTGATAAACTGTAAATAGTTTTCTTCCACAAGTACTAAAAAAAAGATTGATTGATTGATTGATTTTGTGCATGGATTGTTGTTTGGTGCTTGGACTTACCAAAACAAGTTGGTCTTTCAACATCTCAATCATCTGTAAATGGACCTTGATCATTGATCGGAAGTAATAGATCAATAAGCTGTGAATAAAAGTAATAAGATAATTTAATATCATTCAAATAATACAAAAGTTATTGTAAATGATGATGATGATGCTGATCAGATGGTGGTGATGACGATGATGACAAAAAATTAAAACACATTTAATTAAATATGATAAAATTGTGGCAGAATTAGGATGATCACATCTTGATTGTAAAAAAATGTTATGGTGAAGAATGTGATGCTAAGGAATTAAATGATTCTGACACAATTAATATTTTAAATGATGCTTACAAGAATATCATAAGTCCAGGAAATATGAAAGCTGCAGTACTTATGTAATTAATAATCCCCTTAAGAGCTGCTGGCCAACCATTTATAACCTCTGACAGATTATCAATGATTTCACGATCCTGACAGAAGTCATTTCTGCAGAGAGAAAAAAACACAAATTTTTATTAATATGTGGCCAACAAAGATAATTCATCAGTCAGATGATGAAAAATAGTATTGTAAACAGAAAATTCTAGCCATGCATTGATTGTTTGATTGGATTATTCATTGAAGAGTGAGTGAGTGAGTCAGTGACTGATTGATTGAATGATTGAATGAAATACTTCTCAATTTTACAATTTTTCAGTCAGAGTCAAAATCTTACCTAAATGGTCCATGGCAGGATGGCCGAACTCTGAAAAAAGAAAAAGAAAGTAAAAAAATGTAGCATGACAAACATTCTTTCATAAAAGTGGTCACTTAGCAGGAATGTGCAAAAAAGGAGATGCGATGATACGATCCTGTGCATAAATGAAATTCACTTAGAATGAGCACGATAAATGAAGAAAACATTCTTGACAACAAGTACATAAGAGACCAATCACTATGTAGCAGGGAATTGACAACATATTGTATTCAAAATTGCTTATAAAAAGAGCAAAGGGCCTAAAAAAAAAAAACATGTGCATAGAATTTCCCTTCCCAAACCCACCCCTCCCCTCCCTAGTAATTCATGCCTGGTCCTCAACAGATCCTTTTCACATTGGTTATACATACTTGGAAATTCCCCATCCAACAGCGACTAGGCACACAAAGAATGTAATTAGTAGAAGGACTGTAAACAGGTAGTTTGACCTTGCTCCTTGGTAGGGTCTGTTGGACGGCTTGTTGTTGTGTACCAAACTCACCTAAAATCACAAAAAGATATTATTGATAGGAATTAACATATCCTTTTTTTATTTTTTGTTTTTAAATCTGTGAATAATTATAGACATTGCTTAAAAATTAAGGATTGCACATTTGTCTGAAATCATTACTAAATTAATTATAATCAAGTTTAATTCATTTATTATTTAAAGTGATAACCTTCTTCAAATAAAATGTTAGAAATAACTTCACTACTCCCATGGCTGGAATAAGAGGGCTGAAAAATGTGCCAATCCTGCAAGAACAATGGAGACATAAATTAAACCATATCAAAACTGAAAATGTTTCCCTTGTCATGTATGCAGTTGTGGAGATTTACTGCAATTTTCCTTTTTTCGGTGAACGCAAATACATGAGGAAACTCTTTTTTTCTTATATCATGATACATGTGAGCTAATGCAAAAACAGTTTTTTTTAGTGATTTTGTGCCTTAGGCACTGGTGTACTAACAACAGACATTTCATCCCATACAAGGCTAGTACACCATGGACCTCCTGCTTAACGTCCTTATCCAAGAAGATGCGAAATTCTAACCATTTGCAGATGTGATTACAAAGGCAGCAATTTCTCCTCAATTAGAGGAGAAAAGACCCTGAGTGTTGGTCCGACCACGGGGATCGGACCTGTGACCTCCCTCATGATAGACCTGCCCTCAATCAACTGAGCCAACCGGGATGCGGTTAGTTCACCATCATCATGATCCAAGTAAACAATTATCATTCCTGATGATAGTCTACAGTAGTACATACCAAATAATGCACTGTCCATACACCAAATCCAATACGTTTTTGGGGATATTAAACTCAGGCATGACATTAAGCTTTCTGAAGAGCTTAGTGTGCTTGTGTAGTAGCCTAAAATGACAGAAAAGGGCAATTAGACAGGAATGTATGATTCATTACATAGGATCTTACTATTCCTTTGCAAAACATAAGTGTGAAAAATAACTGTAAATAAATGATAGATTGGAATGATTGTTTGAATGACTGACTGATTGATTTTGATTGATTGATTGATTGATTGACTGATGTATAGTTTATTTGATTGATAGATTGATTAATTGACTGACTAATTGATTAATGTAGGGTTTGATTGATTGACTGATTGATTGATGTTTGTTTGATTGATTGAATGATTGATTGATTGACTGATTGATGTATGGTTTGATTGATTGATTGACTGATTGATTGATGTATGGTTTGATTGACTGACTGATTGATTGAATGTTAGATTTATATATGGATGGGCTGATTGATCTAGGATCACAAGATCATAACTTCATGACATAACATTAATGTTGGTCTATGTGACAAATCACACAGCTAGCATATAGGGTCATGAAAGAATGACATCATTTCTAAGGGCCTAATCAAACTAGATGTATGATAGCGACAAGTCTACTGTTTTCAAAAGACACTGGACATACAGTAATTACTGTAACAAGCCTCATCTATACCACCTGGAAGCACCCTATGTTACATGCATGTGAACAGAACCATTAATATTGCTAAGAAAGAAGAAAGGTGAGTTGATTGCTTACTTTCTGATTGTCTCAAGAAGTGCAGTAGTCACGATGACAACAAACAAGTCAATCCATATCAACATGTACATTTGAGATGCAATCTCATTTTCCCAACTCTGCAAAGAGAGAAATGCATGTATTGATTCATTAAGGTGGGACTGGAGGCTAAAATGACCTTTGATTTTGAAAAAAACATTTTACCATTTTTGAAAGATTTATAAAGAAAACACACAAAGTTTCATATCTGAGCATACATTATTTGGAAAGATATAAGCAATTCAAGTTCGTTATCTAAGTGGAATTTTGCAGTAAAAAATATGAGCTTGGAGTATCAAAACAAACTCAAACAAAAGTACCACAATACCAAATGATTGATGCATGTTGAAACTCTGACAGTGTTCAGCTTGTTCACACCTATATGGGGATCATCTGATCTAACTGCTCAGCATATTATAGTTTTTCAAACTGACTTTCCAGGGTAAAAAAAGCAATATGTATGGACTAACCTGCTGACAGCAGAGTGCAGTATTATCACCAGAGCACCGACCTCCCACTTCAGCATACAGTGTAATCATCAGGACAGCCACAGATGCCAGCCTCAACAACACAGTCCTTAGGATAAACAAATGAAATTTAATAATATTGAAGGATTTTTGCGTACATTGCTTGTGGACATAATTTCTTTGCATGTAATCGGGTGCGTGCCCTAAGAAAAGCTTTGAAAAAAGGACATTAACATGAATGTTTGCTATTTATTTAATATATATATATTTTTTTGTCAATTGTTCTAAGTTTAGAGCAAAATATCTCAAAAACGAAAGTGAATGTTAATCTATGGGTAGAGTTTAGGCATTACATGTGATTGACAGCACTTCAATTGGACCCTGGTTCTGTTGCTGACTGTCCTCACCATATTTTTTTCTATAGTATTAGTGATTAATTATTTTCTGTATTATTTTGTGGTCATAAATTGCTTTCTTACATTTAGATAAGGTATATATCTTTAACTTATACATAATTTTTTAACTTGCTGACTTAAACAGGATGTAAAATTGGATCTTACATAGCACACTGTAGGACACATTTTGGCCATTTTGTCTTAAAAAAGGGTTCACAATTATGCCATTCTGTTGGAGTTAACACTGTCTTAGTTAAATAATTCCTGGACTTAGGGCTATAGTAGTCAGCACACCTTCCACCTAAAGTGGACAGTAACTACAGTTTCTCACCTGAATAGATTGAGAGCCACTTCAAATCTAGGACTCCAGTCTTCTGCTTGGGAAAGTATTTGAAAGAGCGGTGGCAGAATCAAGTTAAGAGTTGTGATAGTCAGTGAGGGAGCTGATCTAATAATAGTCTTCACAAGGTTGGATTTGCCAACTTGGTATTCCTACAAAAAACAATAATATTTTATAAAAGGTAAGTCATGATCAAATCATATACACTTAATTGTAAAACACATTTGCAGATGTATAAATTTATACATTATTTTTACCAAAATATCTAATCAGATACAAAATGAAAAATAATTATTCTTACACTGGGAACTAACTGTTTTATACTCTGCATGATAGGAAAAAATACATTTTGACATTTCTTGAATAAAGTGAACAATATTTAGAGCGAGCTTCTCGTTTTACATATCTTTAAATGCCCAAATATGTTAGATATTTGTATAACAACATTTTTGCAACACTCAGTATTACAACTATATTTAAAATCATAATTTAATTATTAGATTTTGTGTTTGTTCACTCTCATGCTATCACGCCAAGCCTTCCGCTAATATAACCACCTTCAAGTCAAATGAGTTTTTTTTCATTTATAAGCAGAGCAAAATGAAACAAAATAAGAACAAAACAACAAAAAAGACAACTTTTGTCTTAGCTGCCAAAGTCATGTTGTTACTCACAGGTTTTGTAGAGACTTCAACTGAGTAATAAATAGCACTGATGGCACCACCTAGCAAACCCATCACAAGCAGTGAGATCACAATTCTCAAGGTGTACAATTTTGCTTTCATGGCAGTAGTACGGTTCTGCACTCTTTCCAGCCGTTCTTCTTCTGCTAATTCAGCCTGATGAAAATATATTTAAAATCAATACAAACATTATGATCAGTCAAAAAAAAAAAAAAAAACACTTTTTGATTTCAACATCTATGCACTGATCTAATAGTTGAATTTGGTCTTGCTTCTGCATGTGAATTAACAATCATGGCGGGAGGTACTTATTGTAAACGCTCTGACAATAGTCTTGAGAAAGACTATATCATATGGAAATGGAGCATGTGCTTCATTGTTATGCCTCATTAGTGGAAGATGCGCAACAGCCTCTTAAAACCTGTCCACAGCTGTAAGTTGCACTGGCAAACATGTTTTGTTGTTAACAGGCCATTGTGCATCCATTATTGAGGCCTGCACATTGTTCAATGTACATTTTTTCAAGAACCCAAAGCACATGGGTTATTGTCTTTACATTATCACTTACTTTCTTTCTGTCTCACAGCTTATCTACTGCACATGCTCAATGTACATCTTTCAAGAACCCAACCCACATGGGTTATTGTCTTTACATATCACTTACTTTCTTTCTACATGACTCACAGCTTATCTACTGCACATGCTCAAGGTACTTTTTTCAAGAACCCAACCCACATGGCTCATTGTCTTTACATATCACTTACATAAGTCTGATTATCATCACAAATAAACCATGACTTACATTAATATCCTGATAGATGTTCTGGCTTTTGACATTAGCAGCATTCTCATCGTCAATACAGAAGTCCCACGCGGCAAACACTTTATTGCAGGAGGAATAGAATGTACCCCCACCTTCTATGTAGCTTTCTTGGAAACTCTTGGTTAAACTGAAAAGTATAAAAATTAATAATGCATGATCTATAATTACAATATGGGATAAATATAAAATCTGTAAATACTGATCAATACAGAATTCATCCTGATTTGTAAAAGATTTAGCTTGAAATATCTTGGCCAAATTACATCTAATTTAAAAATTTAAAATCTAAAATAGTAGAGTGCATTCACTAAATGTGTGCAACAGCTGTCACTATTTAGTAGTAAATAGCACTAATTAAACAAAAGAAAACAATAGAAATAGCAAAAAATAGCACTATTCAGTGGTATTTATGTTGCACACTTTTAGTGTGTGCACTCTGGCATTAATCTAGACATTTGATAAGTAGTATACAATATTTAAATCCAATTTGTTTGAAACAACAAGCTTAAGATCTTCCGCTCATATTATATAATTCTTAATTAATGTTGTCAAAATGAACATTTATCACAGCAGTTGTACTAGATATGTATGAGATGGATTTATCACTTTTAATATTAATAATAATAGTAATAATAACTTTATTCTGATTAACAGGTTAGCTCAGATGGGAGAGCGTTGGCTGTTAAACGGGAGGCTGCGGGTTTGAACTCTCAACCTATCCATCACTCAGGGTTTTTAAATAACTGAGGAGAATGTTCTTCGATTTATATTTATAAGGGTTCGCGTCTTCTCGGATAAGGACGATAAACTGGAGGTCCCATCTCGCCACACTTTACATTAACCATTAACGGGGGGACATAAAAGAACGACTGAGGACGCAGGTAACGACCATCCTCGGTGATACACTAATACAAACTAACTACAGTACTAATCAAATTCATGCTTGTAAAACCGGATTACATACTATAAATATTAGAGATTGTAATTAAAAGCGGATTGAGACATTAGTGAAATGTGCTATACTATATACAGTAAGCACTACATTACATTCTCCAATATGGTAATGTATGCATTTTTGAATCAATCAGATTTAATACAATGTAAATATTTGTGTTTAGTGGACACCAGACACCACCAAGCATATATGTCATTGTCCTGGCATTGTAAAATAATGTATGCATATCATTGTGGCATGATACTGTACAAACACTTACCTTTTAACCATGAGTAGAAGACTGATAAAGAAATAAGCACCACCAACACACAGATAGGCTAGGGGTAGATTATAGTTGACATCATTTACAACAAGTTGTTGGCTTGATGGATAATTACTGTAGAACATTATAGTAGTATTGATCCAGCCCTGCAAAAATGAACAAAATGTTCATATATTTAACACAAATAAACAACCAAATCATTATAAAAGTATTCCCAATAGAAACCACTTTAGATGACAGACTCTGAATCAAGATTATTCCTGTACTATATAATGTGGCGTTTGTCAAATAATTGCTACGAGAATTGCACATGGGAATGCACGATTTGATTCACAAATACAAGGACAAGTTTGATCAGCTGATTATCGTTAATGTTTTACTTTTCATTGTAAGAGAATAAAATGTTTGTTTTAACTACCTTGTTGTCTCTTTTTTACATTATTTGTGCTTGTTGTACAACAAAGTGTACATACAATGCTCATTAACAGAGCTCCTCTAGCTCATTAGCATAATATAGCTCGTTATATGAAAATTCTTTAAATAAATGTAAAGCTTTGTTTTACCTGTCCAGTAATAAAATCCACAATCAAGGTGTCAACAGGTACATCAGTATATCTACTACTAGGATAACCAAAGGTACATGAGTTGGTATTTTGGGCAAAAGAGAAGTTTTTGTATGTGTTAGGCTGATGACCAGCTACAATGGTTGGAATACCAATACATCCAAATACCAGTACAAACAGGAATAAATTAAGAAACATCAGCCATTTGAGAAATATAAAGTATGATACTACACCATTGCCAAAACGCCCTGAAAAACACAAGCATGAAATTTAATGATTAGCATTGTCTTGTTTTAGGAAATATGACATAATTGGATGTTTTACAGTGTGACACTCAAAGTATGCCCAGTAATTCAGTACATGTATGAGTAGTATACTTCACTCTTTTCAGATTTATACATACTCATTTTTGTATGAATTTGCAAACATCACCTTATTATATCATAATCGTAATTTTTTTTTAAAAAAAAGAAGAATTTCCTGCCTTATGATAGAGGTATTAGTGCAGTTTGATCATAATTTAAATGTTAACATGTGCAATAAAAATATTAATATGGTTATTATTATTATTGTTTCATAGTCATAACCTTTCCCACTCATGCAAAAACAACTCTAATATAAATAAATTATACATAGATATCCACCTTAAACAGTGTAATATACTATAGCGATACTTGAGCTGACGTAAGCCTTTGTTATTCATGTGTCAACCAGACAGCGATTGGCTGTTATTTCAATAGAGCTTATTGTCGTTCTGGTTGGAACATTAGCATAACAATTGGTTTGTTAGTAAACATGAAGTATCGCTATTGACAATACAGTAATTTCATCATGTTTGGTAAACATAATTTTAGTAATGCCGCAATGATATGACACTAGGGGCCACAAGATAAATCCATATCCATATTCTATACAATGGATAGCTTATATCAATGAATAACTAGGCTTGGTCCAAGCGGCCCTAGATGATCGACACATTTCTTATTAATTTAAATTATATCAACAATATTGTGAAATCAACTCCATAATTGTAGAATATAATATCATGGTGTGAAATCAAATACCTTCAACTTGTTTAAGATGACCCTTCCATAGCTCAATGTCCTGGAAGAACTCCTTAGTACTAGATGTGGATCTATGCCACGCCTAATAAACAATAAGTGAATAATTATTCAGTATTTTCTATAAAATAGGAGCAAGGTTGTGTCAGAGGTGATTCTTTTACTTATGATATTTTGTATACTGGTATGTGCCACCCTAAAGGGTAGAATTGTTGGCTTTGTTTGTTTGTTGTTGTTGGTTTTTTGTTTTTGAAGGGGGGGGGTTGTTTTTTGGATATTTAATCTGGGATAAAAGGTTTTGTCTGCGATTGGGTTAGGTTGGGATGCTTGTACCCCTCTCAGGAGTTGGTTACAACACATCCATAAATTCTGATAAAATGGTTCACGATATTGGTAAGTATTCTCATTCCTCTTTCACCATAAAAGAAAAATGTTTTGTGAGTTTTAATCAACATTGTAAATTATCTTATGTCTACCTTTAATCACTTTATTGATGTGAATTAAGAAGACTTAACTGTAATTTTCAATTTTCTGCAAACTCAGACTTGTGAACGCTAATCGCCATTTGTTGTTTTTGCTCAATCAAAACTCCAAACTGCTTTTGAACTTGCCTAACTCTGCCTATATATTTACATTTGCATGAACTTGTTCATGATTGGCTAGTATGTATTTGTCACCACGGTAATCATAATTTTGATTGACAGGAGCAAAAACCACTAAAAGGCACTAAACTGCAGTACTCTGATATGAAAAGATTGTGAAAAATGCAATAAGCTCATCTTACCATCGATGTTGTCAGCTTGAAACTTTTCCAACAAGATATGTGTTTAATGGGCTCATTCTGTTTATCCCTAAAAACGTATCAAAAATAATATTTACTTTACTCAATGTACAACTACAAAAAAGACCATATTAAACTTTGCAGCTATAACTGGGATGTCTTGCTGAATAAGGAAGTACAATATAATCTGCTTCACCTCTAGACCTTTTAGTTAACAGAGGTCTGTCTTTTGTGCAAAAAAAAAAACGAATTATTATTAAGAACACGAAATTTTTAACAACCTTTTCTCCAGAACTGACAACATCAGTACAGTGTAAAAGTGTAGAGAATTTGTTGTCGGGGTAAACAAAATAACAAGATAAAAATACAAATAAGTTTCCACTTGCATTTTAAGTGTTTCAAAATTTTAACAAGGAACAATAGTTGTTCCAAATTTCAAATCTTTCAAGCAATGATTCTGAAGTGATTTTATTTTATTATCTTCGAGGTTATGAGCTCTAAAAGAAACGAAAACAAAAGTCGATAATGATTAAACAAACATTCAAGCGAGGAGCGAGAGATTATTTAGAACAAAACCCTTGGTGTTTTGGTTTGTGCGTCCTGCTGATTTCGCCTTTGTTGACATATTTCTGAAAGCTTAAAAAATTCGAACTTGTATTTTAACATAGATTTGCATGTCAGCTTCTCGACATGAATGAAATGCGTAATTGCGTTAAGATAAATACTTCAAACTGTTGAAGATTAATGTAAACCAGGGTAAACACTTTGTGACTAATGCATGTCTTTTCACAAAACAAAATAAGCGAGAAGAAGTCTCAATATCATAAAATTCCACCCTAGTTTTTTAGCTGAAAGACGAATATGCTTGATACTTCAATGTGGAAGACGCAACTAAATGCAATTAATATTTGTATGTCTTCAGTACTCGATATTCGAAAATTATATAACGTGAGCTTTTTTATGCTGTGTACAATACGGTAACTGAAATAAACAAATGTTGAAGACAAAACCAGTTAAAAATTTATCAGACATTTGATCTTATTTAATTCCTTTTAGATGTGGTCTGTGGTGCTTCAAGAAACACGAAATACTGTAAATATATGCTAGTATTAAAAGCTCTATCGTCATTTACAAAGCATTTGTGCCGCTTCACTGGACTGACCTCAGAGGGTTCGATACAAACGCAACGAAGTCGACTTTGAACGTTTTAACTTACCTCATTTCTCTTCTCTGTTGCATGGGAGCAGGAATAGCTTTAACACTTTCAGTAGGCTCAAGGATTTCTTGTTCATGTTCCATATCTTCCACAGTAATTGAACCCCTTCGTCTAGATGATGGTCGTCTACGAACTGTCCCATGTCGAGTGCCAGCAGCTCTGCTTGGGAGATGACGACTCAAACTTTGCTGAGGCTGTACATCTTCGTCTCCTAATGCGTACGGATCCACTAACATAACGAAATAACACTACTTAAGTCTAAAGTAATCATTGAAAATTAACATGGGAAAAAGGATTCAAGTTTCAATATAGACAGAAAGTAGTTTTTAAAAATTAACCCGAAAGTTTGCACTCACCGCTGTATGGATCATGTGGATCGCCCCCGGTAGTAATGTTTTGAAGCTCCATCGAGTTGTTTCTCAATCCTTGCGAGTCTTGTGTTGGTCCAATTCGGCTTTTCATAACTGTATAAATATACTCACGCTTTTGAAATCAAAACTCATTTTTGGCGTTATATTTCAGGGATATGTTTTCAATAAAATACAGGATCAAAACTCTGCCGAAATCTACGGCTTCTTTCGTGAGGTCGTCCTCGTCATAAGCAGTTTCTAACATTAGCTATGATTGGTTGATAGCATAACGGAATCAAAAAATAGCGACGATTGGTTTAAACCAATGACGTCATTCGAGGAGTAATCGTCCGACGTGTTAGTTGGCATGGAAACTCTTCTAAACACAATATAATAAACAACAATAATTGCGAAAAAATTGATCTTTCATAAAAATTATATTAAAAATAGATATTGTTTTGTTACTATAGATAGTTTCATCTCGTTTGGTGTGATGTCCCCTGGGTGGACGAAGCCCTCATATACCAAAATGCGGCACTGAAGTTTTTCGGTTGTCATGAAAACATTCATCAAAGAAGATATATTCTTTCTTTTGAACAATTTTTTTTCAGTCAAAACATAGTATATATAATATATTTAATTATTCAGTTCTTTTTGTAGTCTTTTATGAAGTGTTCAAGTAAAGCATGCAGGATTCAAAAATAATTTTCGATGTTGACAGATACAATTAATTACAAATTTTGAGAATTCACACGGCGGGAGTGAACTTCGGTAAGAGCCTTCATCAGAACTCACCGTGAGTCATTCACTTTCTCGAAAACTGCTTTCGGTTTACTCCTACGGTTTCGACGGGTTGATGATTAAATTAGGGGAAAAAACATTTTCTTCAATAAAAAAAAAAAAATTAAAAAAAAAAAAAAAAAACAGACATCTTAGAAAATGAAAAGCTCTCGGCCGATAATGAGGAAGGTCTGTGAATTAAAATACTGGCGCTGGATTTCTAGGACTTATATTGCATTTGATTTTGGGCATTTACCAACGTTCCCCCCCCCCCCCCCCCCCCTCGAATATCTTATATATACCCATATTCACCCACTCTGAGAGATTGACCACTTTCCCGGACGAGGACACGCTTATATCTCTTGATAATGCTCGATAATGCCCTTTTTAAAAGAACGAACAACACCAAATGCCTCGAGGTCCAAATCGATAGTAATTTGACTTGGCAACTCCATATTGAGGATATTATGAAGAAAATGTCAAATAGCCTAGGAGTATTGAACTGAAGAGCATACAATAGACCAAGATTACCTCCAAAAGATATTGAAATCAATTGTTGAGCCCCACTTCAACTATTGTTGTTTGGTCTTGGATTAGCCGCTCGATGAAAGAATGTTTGGCTGAAAAACTTTAGAAATTACAAAACCGTGCGGCCCGCATATTATTACAGCTGTTCCATACACCAGTGTACGAACAAGTGAAATGTTTACACAACAAGAGCAAAAAGCAATTATGATGTTTAAGATTTTTAATAACCTAACACCACCTTATATGAAAGATAACATTGGTTCTGAAAATTCTTTATTACGTGGAACAAATACTTTTAGAATTGATACATACAAAAACAGCTTTGCGTACACTGGTGCCAATCTATGGAACTCACTCCCAAATTATTTAAAAGAGAAGCCTTCCCTTAAAGTATTCAAAAAGAGAATTAAACGCTTTGAACTCAACATCACTGAAGTAATTTTTACGGTACACATGATATCACAAAATGTTATGTTTAGAGTGAAATGTTTATTGCTCTTGGTTATCCACATATTTTTATTATTACTGTAATATTTTCATAATTAGATTTTCATAAGATACACGGCCTCTTAGTAAGGCGGATAGGTGCGTGAATTGTTCACTTTTAGGTTAAAATTATGAAACTTGGCAATTTGATGTGTTTTTATGATGTAAACACATTGTGATATAGTGCCACGGCAAAAACCGGTGTTTTCGTCATTTTAAGCGATTTTTCAAAATGCAAAATTAGGTTTTTTTTTAATATGTACTTAATATTGATAGAGCATTCGTGTCTAAATAAAGTTATTGTATCCATCCATTTATCCATTCATCTATCCGTTTATCCACATTTGTTCATTCGTCCATTTATTCATGCATTCTTTGTTTGTTCTTTTATTCATTTTGTTTGATGTGTTTGATCTCGTTTCAATTCTCTCTTTCCCATTATAGAAAAATCCCCCTCCTCTCCCCTCCCCTCCCCAGACACAAACATAGTTATACGACAGAAAATGTTTAATTTGCAGTATTCTGGGAATAATATATAAGCAATCAAACCTTTGTTATGCGGATATTTGCAGTTATTTGGTTGGATGGAAGCATTCTTGCGTTAATTGCAGAGGAAAATTAGCAAATCCATGCCATTGGATGCTATTGGTAATAAATCGACCATACCAAGAAAATAACCGGTCACAAATATATAAATTTCTAAAATGAAATTAGATTGGTATTAGTATATGTAGAGTCCTATCTAGAAAGCGGTGAAATACGGAGTCTTCAGCGTGTTACACGGTTAAAACGTATTACTGACAATCATTTCCTCGTTTAATTTTCTTTTGTGTTTTCGTTGTCATTTCATAATCAACGCTTTGTTTTTTGGTATTATCACCAAACTATCAGCAATTTGATTGATTGATTGATTGATTGATTGATTGATTGGTTGATTGATTGATTGATTGATTGATTGATTGATTGATTGATTGATTGATTGATTGATTGATTGATTGATTGATTGATTGATTGATTGATTGATTGAAGAAAATCAAATACCTTAAGGCCATAACAGGAAGGTCTTCCTTGTAAGACAACAATCCCGAATCCTCTCGCCAGATGTTGTCATTCAAGTCACAGTTGCACGTACCATTAGCACACTGGCGACTATTACGTGCTGTTCCACCCCAATACATCATCTTTGTTCCTTCACGTGACTCAAGCCAGGCTGCTTGTGTGCTATTCTGGTGATCTAAACATGCAAAAAATGTTGAGTTAGACAACAACAACAACAACAACTACAACGACAACAGCAACAACAACAACTACAACGATAGCAGCAACAACAACAATTACAACGATAGCAGCAACAACAACAACTACAACGATAGCAGCAACAACAACAACTACAACGATAGCAGCAACAACAATAACTACAACGACAACAGCAACAACAACAACTACAACGATAGCAGCAACAACAACAACTACAACGACAACAGCAACAACAACAACTACAACCACAACAACAACTACAACGACAATAGCAACAACAACAACTACAACGATAACAGCAACAACAACAGCTACAACGATAGCAGCAACAACAACACTACAACGATAGCAGCAACAACAATAACTACAACGACAACAGCAACAACAACAACTACAACGATAGCAGCAACAACAACAACTACAACGACAACAGCAACAACAACAACTACAACGACAACAACAACTACAACGACAATAGCAACAACAACAACTACAACGATAACAGCAACAACAACACTACAACGACAACAACAACAACAACAACTACAACGATAGCAGCAACAACAACAGCTACAACGATAGCAGCAACAACAACAACTACAACGATAGCAGCAACAACAACAACATTACAACGACAACAGCCACAACAACAACTACAACGATAGCAGCAACAACAACAACTACAACGACAACAACAACTACAACGACAATAGCAACAACAACAACTACAACGATAACAGCAACAACAACAACTACAACGATAGCAGCAACAACAACACTACAACGACAACAACAACAACAACAACTACAACGATAGCAGCAACAACAACAACTACAACGATAGCAGCAACAACAACAACTACAACGATAGCAGCAACAACATCAAACAATCTTTTCAGTTTGCACACAACTGAGCTTATGTTAAAGGAGAATTGTAGAGCATTTTTAGCTAATCCCTCCCCCCAGCCCAAGAGCCTTTATACTATAATACTAATGATCAGTCACTCAAAGCATATGTTATAATGACATCCTCTAAACGCCTACAATCGCTTTTGCGACATTCTAACAAAATCCCAATTTTTTTTAGCGAGCCGAATCCCTCAGTACTGACTTCCGCGATTTATTTGCTGCAACATCCCGCGTTCATCAGTTCACCTCCAGGTTCACCCTACATTTACTGAGTAAATATCACAAATAGAAACTTTTTGCGAGAAAGCAAAAGTTTGCATATTTCTGTAGGATGATTGAACACATATCTATTCAAACTATAGATTTGAAATCATTTTGCATTTAGCAGCATATGTTTTACCTCAATACATTTTAGTCAAAAACTTTACACAATTAATTTTTAGGGGACACCCCCTCCCCCAAAAGGTTTATGGATCCACCGCTGTCGGGGGACTTACTTCCAAGTAATATTGCATTTTTACACTCATATTTGATGAACTGCTCACACTTGGATGAAGCTACTGTCAGAGCTCTTAGCTGATTGACCTCTAATATCCCATGATACTTCACTCTCCGTGTATAGCATCCACTAGGTTCACACCCAGACACCAACGTACGAGCCTCGCTGTCATGTGTCACGACTGTCACGCCAACACCATTGTGACTGGTCATGTTACAGTATACAGAGAATGGATGGGCGTGGCCATTGGGTCCATCTGGATCAATGGTGTACATCCTGCTGTCATGGAAACCTAGATATTTGGCGTGTGTACAAGTATAGGGTACTGAAACAATTCAAATACATATATGTTAACGATACGGTTTTCTAATCCGACGAATTCAATTAAACTTCATCAGCTAAAAACTAATTGGCGATTTCACTGTTTTAGAAGTTATATCATCAAAAACGACAGCACTGGAAACAGTTATTCAAACTTTTTTAAGCGTATAACGTACATGAAATAGTCTCGTCGGTCGAATTATTATTACTATTTTTTTATTATAATCATAGAAATACAACCTCTAAAAAAATTACATATAAAAACACAAACTGTTGCCTAACGATGTTTACCCAATTAAGGTCACGTGATCGATCAGAAGTAAATAGGACTGACTCGGTCTAGCATCCTTGGATTTTTGTAATTCCATTAAAATATTGAAGTTCCATAATTCATGTCTAACCATCTAAGAGGTCCATCACATAGAAATATTCGACTTTTTTCAAGTCTGTTTTTTTTAAATCCCAAGGGAAACATAAACACTAATGACTTCTCTCTTCCAGCCTACAGTCTAGTGGATATGAGATCTTGTAATTTTAGTCTTGCGGATTTCCCATTATCCACAAATTCATGATCAAAGTTAAGGTTTCGTGATATGCAAAGGATATTCATTCGTCTCCCCACTTTCATCGCTTGATACTAAAATCGATTATCATGCATCTTTAATTTACCAGCAAAATTATTTTTTGATACAAAATGCATTATTACCTTCATATGTAGAATCATAAAAGTCGACCAAAACTGACGCTACAATTTTCGTTCCCAGGATGCCCAGCGGGACGCCTTAGGCCTTACATTCAAATTCTCCATCATCATTCTTAGTTCTCGACAAAGTAGCCGTCAAACATTCTGACTTACGAAGACAGAAAAACATGCAGCTAAGCGTATCAGTAACTCTTGTGAATGCCAGAGGCGTAGCACCTTCTATATCGGAATTATAGCGAATGTGGAAGTTTAATGACCTATAACGGTCGTTGTTGGCTGAAGAGAGCTTGTTGAAAAGAATCGTTGAAATACAAATGAAAATCGTGGCTTTCAGCATTGGATTGTGTACGAAGATTTTTGAAACAATCATTTCCTCAAAATGAATTTCCTCTTGTATTTTTATAAGTTGTATCTTGTCGTCTTCTGCCGGTCTTTTCTTTCTAGTTTTTCAGGACTGTTTGGCTTCGATGTCGTTTTCGGTACTTCCTATTCGAAATCCTCTTTCAATTATTTTCTTGAATTTTTCTTTTCTTGATCTGTTTTCTTGTTTTGGTATTATGTTATATTCTAAAGAACCCGCTTTTATGAGAGCTAAAAAACAGTACTGCGAACTGGCACAATAATGAATGAATAATGTACTCAGTAAAATTTCTCAAATATTATCAATTATAAATAAGGCTAAACATACCGGGGGGGACTATTAAACAACAACTTTTTTCACGTGCAGCTGAAGCCGATCAATATCCAACAAAAGTTCAGCTTTAAGTCAGGGTCCTGAAGGGGTAAAACGGGAGCCGGGATTGGCCCTATTTTAGGCCGGGAAAATGGGATTTGGGTCGCCGGGAGCGGGATTCAATATGCCTCAATGGGAACGGGATTTTCTCAACATGTCTCGAATCTCTCCTGTTTGAAGTGTCTTTATCAGAAGTGATAATAAAAAAGAGTAAAAGTCATGAAAGAATTGAAGTACTTTATGTTATTTTTAACATGTTGACAGTTATAACAAGGCCCATAATCAAAGAGGTCCCTAATCCGTAACTATAGGGCATTTTGGTCCCTTGAACCTGCGAATTTACGTTCAGCGGTCTCATACTGCACTAGCATACCGGGACCGGGATGTTGACCAAAAAAACGACCGGGAACCGGGATTGGGACCCCCCCTTCAGGACCCTGTTAAGTGTTGACTTTTATGTTATTAGCTATAAATTAATAGCTCGGTCTGTAAGCTCACACGGTTCCTAAGATCCCATAGTACCTGATCAATACAAAAGTGGCTAAATCACCAACGGGTTACAATAACATTGGTTGAAAAAATGTCTTAAACGTACGCACAATCTTTGACGAAAAGCAGCGTTCCCACTACATGATCTTGTTTCAATTCTCTCTTCCCCATTATAGAAAATTCCCCCCTCCCCTCCCCTGGAGCAATATTGCTGTAGAATCGTAGTGCATAGGCTATGGTAGGCCGATTGTTGCAAAATTCATGAACTGAATTTCGATCACATTCAAGGGTTGCAATCACATTCAACAACAATTTTCACATTCAACACCATCTAGCTTTTATCACATTCAACAGAAATCTCGATAACATTCAAGGAAATTGATCACATCCAATACCAAATTTCCCATTTAACACAATCATAATGAAAAATCGTGAAATATAAAATCACCCAATCTGATCAAATTGCATTCAACGAACGCACGCTGCGCAATCACATTCAACAAAAATATTTCTGTCAACAAATCCCACAATGCTCTTTACATAGAAGCGAGGCTTAGCGAGGCTCGCTCCCAAGCTTCCTCTCAAATACTTTCAAAATGGCGGCGGATACTGAATGATGGATGCAATTTTTTGACTCTGTTTTAAAGCTACTGGACGATTGTCAAGTTTATAATGATAATTATGATCCCGGGAGGGGGGGGGGGGGGGGGGGGGGGTACTACCCTATATCGACTATACGGGAATGATCCGCTGAACAGGGTATGGTTTTTCGACCTTGGTGACATGAACAGGGTATCTAATTCTACTCTATTTCCGATTTAATCCAAATTTTCTGTCATAATCAGGGCCCAAAAAATGAGAGAAATTAGTTTGCATTCAGGAAATCGGCAGGAATAAGATAGTTGACTTTAAAAAAAGATAAGAGCAGCACGTGTGTCTGAATTGATATATTTGTACAAATCATATAATGTTCGTAAGCAATTGTAATTTGTCATAAACAGGGTATGGAAGTTACGTATTTTTTGTCATAAACAGGGTAACCCCTACAAGATCCCAGCGGAACATCCCTACCCAGATCTGAAGGGAGTACCCCCCCCCCCCCCCCCCCCCCCCACGGGATGATGATGTGTCTACGAGAGAAAATATCGCTATTAGGATCGAATCAGTTATTGTTTTTCTTCAACAAATCATATTTTCAATAACTTCAACAAACAACCTGGAATTCCAACCTTTCCTGGAATGTATTCTACAAAACATGTGTATTTTACATTTAGATTGGGTGAGAACACGCAGAAATGCTTCTCAGTGTACAAGAGTCGCTGCTTATTCATTAGAATCACCCAGTGTCTACTCAACTTCAACATCTGGGAGACCCAAACTACAAATCAGTGAACATTCTCTACTCGAACTAAGATCACTAGGTTTTACTTGGAAAACTATTTCTCAGATGCTTTTAAAATATCAACGTGTTCTTGACTGAACTTGAAAACTCCTTATTAAAAAAAACAACTTTAACTAATGAAAGGTGTATACTCGTACATACATGTACATGTAGCATAAAATTTCTGATACAAAACTCCTTTTTAACATTTCATTTTTTGTTTTCGTTCACCAACCTTTTTGAGCAGGCCTCCTTCAGAGTGGTCTGCATGATGCAAACAAACCCTAGAGGACACTGAATAGCTAAGACTTACTGTAAATGTTTGTGAAAACGTTTGAAGAGCATTTAATTGAAAGATATTCAAACATCAATAGGCAGCAATACAACTGTACATTGCAAAATTTTCAGATCATGTAAGTTCAGTATTATTAGTCGTTTTGTTGTTATATATATTCTAGTTGAATCAGTAAGTAAATACGAATCTCAAAACGCACTCGTAGTTACTGTTGAATGCTACAGCAACAGTCTTTTCATTTTTTTTAATTGTGGGTTTCCTGTGGTGTAAAGAGCATTGTGGGATTTGTTGACAGAAATATTTTTGTTGAATGTGATTGCGCAGCGTGCGTTCGTTGAATGCAATTTGATCAGATTGGGTGATTTTATATTTCACGATTTTTCTTTATGATTGTGTTAAATGTGAAATTCGGTATTGGATGTGATCAATTTCCTTGAATGTTATCGAGATTTCTGTTGAATGTGATAACACCTAGATGGTGTTGAATGTGAAAATTGTTGTTGAATGTGATTGCAACCCTTGAATGTGATCGAAATTCAGTTCTTGAATTTTGCAACAATCGGCCTACCATAATAGGCAACCATTTCATATATAGCAAACAGACATTTCTCAGGGTTGTTAACGTTTCAGAAAAAGTCCCTGTCGTTTAGATGATTGCACTAATATTGCTTTACAGTGTTGTCAATGATTTTAGTAAGTATTGGTGCATGTTTTTTTCTTAATTTTTTAATGCAATTACGAGCTAAAATAGACTCATAGCGTTCCTGATTGGAGTTTAAAATACTATATCATGATCACTATTTTCTGTTCTCTATGAACAGAAACACGCCAATTAACTCTTGCTTTATCGGCGCTGTTTGTTGTCTTGCACCCGTCAATCAAAACTCCGAACAAACCTAGAATTCTTTCCTGTAGTTTATTTATAAAACGCGAACAATGGATCAGGAGCATTTAAAAAAGGGGTAGTGGGTGTACCATCGAAAGACTCAAATACGAGCCTCTGGCTAGCCGGGATAACTGGGCATTTTGAAGGGTTGACTTCCAGAACGACCTAAATAAGTTTTGAGCCAATCTTAGCTGGCTTGTTATAAGTACATTGGTACTGAAAGACGTGGTAAATTATTAGAATACCATATTCAGAATTCTGGAAATAATATTAACATCTTTTGATATGTTCTGCTCTTGTGCATTCAAGAGAAAAAATAGCCACAAACAGATCAGTATTTATACGACAGAAAATGTTTTATTTTATATAGCATAATTATATTAAGAGTTTATCCAAAACATTTGAGAGGCCCAAGAGTATGATAACCCAGCTCATCAGGGTTTCCTACGTCACCGAACCTGAAGAAATAGAAAAAAATACATAAGCAATCAAACCTTTGTTATGCGGATATTTGCAGTTATTTGGTAGGATGGAAGCATTATTGCGTTAATTGCAGAGGAAAATTAGCAAATCCATGCCATTGGATGCTATTGGTAATAAATCGACCATACCAAGTAAATAACCGGTCACAAATATATAAATTTCTAATATAAAATGAAATTAGATTGGTGTTCTCATCAGAAAACCAGTCGTCTCGCCACGAATCGTATAATTATTTATTCGATCTAAACATACATATAAATTGTTACAAACATGGTTGAATCACTACTTACATTACCATACAACTCATTTATAATCATTACAACATAATTAATGTCCTTACTTTGTGGCGGGTATCAATAATTCTGCATAAACTTCTAGACATATGTACCGTATGCTTGCACTGGTTAGCTATGTTATGTAAGACTGATCACACAATATTACTGCTATACTATTACATGCAACATGATAACGTAAATGTTAATCAGATAAGGTCATCCATTGTCAATCATAATATCAAATTATTGTTCATGAGTTCAACATAATCAGAATCCATTTTGACTGTAATTTCTCGTAGAAACATCCTCCGCCCCATAAGGGCGTAGTCCTTATTCTTCGTCAGCGGCGTAAATGACAGCAACTTTGGTAATGGGTCGTCTGTATGTGCCTGTTGCTGTCTTTACTTGTACATTTCTGACTCGGCCATCAGCTCCTGGATACACCTCCAGTACTCGTCCAACGCACCATTTGCCTCTTACAGCGTTGTCGTCATATAGTGTGACGATGTCATTCACCATGACGTTGCGCCGTTCGCGGGACCACTCCTTCCTTGGAACTAGTACTGGAAACACATCTCGACGCCACTGTTTCCAAAATGAGTCGACTAATTTCTGTACGAACTCCACTCGACGACGCGGATCTCTGGTGTCTTTAAATGGACCTTGAGGAACTTCAGTTGAGGACCGACCCAACAGCATGTCATTGGGACACAAGTATGAGCCATCGTCCGGGTCATTTGGAACTCGTCCAATAGGCCGTTGATTAACAAGATTACCAGCTTCCAACAGGTAGGTGTACAGTTCCAGAGGTGTCAGCACTTGTTCACCGATGGTCTTCTTCAACGTTCTTTTGCAGCTTTTGACCATTGCTTCAGCGCATCCGTTCTGGTGGGGTGCGGCTGGGGTAATGAACTTCCACTCTATCCTCCTTTCGTGGCAGAATTCTTTCAGTCTTTGTTCGTCAACACTTTCAAGTGCTTCTCGCAGCTCTCTTTCTGCACCAACCATCTGTGTTCCGTTATCGCTGAGCATCACAGCTGGGTACCCTCTTATGGAAAAGAATCGGCGAAGCACCTGTATGAACTCCATAGCTGATAAATCAACCGCCATCTCCATGTGTACGGCACGGGTATTAAGGCATGTGAAGATTACACCATAATGCTTCGTAGTCTTGTTTCTTGAGATTCGAACTGTGATAGGGCCAAAATAGTCACAGGCAGTATAGTAGAATGGAGGAGTGTGTGGGGCCAGCCGTATCGGCGGTAGTTCTGCCATTAGTTGGGTTAATGCCTTGTGTTCTGTTTTTCTACAATGTGTGCACTTGAACTTCACGTCTTTGCTAAGCTTGTTGGCTTTCAGTATCCAATACTTCTTTCGTATCGTCGCTGTAGTCTCTGCTATACCACGATGACCTTGTTGATGGGTGTATTCAGTGATGAGTCGGGAGATTCGGTGCTTGTGTGGTAAAAGCAGGGGGTGACGCATATCGTAGGACATGGCCGCTCTTTCAACCCTTCCCCCCACTCGAATAAGGTTATTCTCATCTAAAAAGGGGCTCAGCGTATTGAACTCCCCTTTATTCAAAGGACGATGAAGCGATGCCTGCGCACTTTTCACCCAGTGTAACTCAGCTTTCTGTAAGTCTTCAGGGGTCAAGGGGCCTACTTTGGCGGGGGCTCCGACCTTTCGCAGCCGTATCTTTTGAGCCAGTCTCTTGATTCGAGCGGTGACTCGTAGCAACTTTCTCCACGACGAGAAATTTTCAGGCTTGATTGCTTCCTCACATGACGAAACATTAAGGACTGTAATCTGCGGCTTCAATCTCTCCATTTCGTCCTCTTTAGTCTCCACGACCTTGGTTTGTGGCCACTCCTCTTCTGGACGCTTAAGGAAAGGTGGGCCATTCATCCATCTGCCTCTCAACTCTGCCACTTTTATGCCGCGCGAAACATCATCAGCTACGTTATCGTCACTGGGGATGTGCCTCCACTGGTCTGGATTTGAGTTACTTTGAATTTCACCGATTCTAATGGATACAAATGGCTTGAAATTACGTGATAGGCTTCTTATCCATGCGAGGACGATTGCGCTGTCGGTGAAAAAAAGAACATCTTTAAAGCATATCCTTGACTCTTCTTGGATCGTCTTCGCCAACCGGGAAGCAAGAACCGCTGCCTGTAGTTCTAACCGTGGGATCGAGAGTTGTTTCAGGGGTGCAACTCTTGATTTCGCAGCAACTAGCTTCACATCAAAGCTGCCGTTGTTGTTTTCCTTTCTCACATAAGCACAGGTTCCAAAGGCCAAACAAGACGCATCTGAGAAAACGCACAACAGCGGTGCAGATGTCGCGCCAGCCGTTAGCAGGCATCTTGGGTAGGTGACCTTGTCGAGCTCTTGTAACTCTGTTAGCCAATCTAACCACTTCTCCTTCTCCGTGCTCTGTGGCTCCTCGTCCCAGTCTATTCCTAGCTGCCATAGCTCCTGCATTTGGATCTTGGCTCGTATGGTAAAGGCGGCTGCAAGACCCATTGGATCGTAAACTCTTGCGAGTTCGCTCAGCAACGCTCTTTTTGACAACTTCAATCCGGGTAGTTCACTGGGTTCCGATCGCATTGCCTTTTTTGTACCACTCTTTACTTTCAGTTGCAGATGGTCAGTCTGGTTGTTCCATGTAATTCCTAGTACCCTCTCCTCGGCTGAGTAAAACATCTCGATCCCCATGTTGTCCTGATCGGTTGCTGCTGGCAGGGCTTTGTTGGATATCCACCCTTTTACTTTAAATCCTCCTTTCTTTAGAACATCGTCAATATCATTTGCAATCTTCTGGGCTTCTTCTGCCGTGTTGGTTGAATGGCATATATCGTCCATATACACATCATTAAGAAGTGCCTTTGTAGCTTCAGGGAAGGCGTCGCGACTTTGTAGTGCAGTTTTTCGGAGGGCGGTCTGGGCCATCGCTGGTGCCTGCTTATCTCCAAACGTTAGTACGGTCTTGATGTAGACATCTGGTTCGCGCTGTATTTCCATATTTCTCCATAGGAACCTATGGACATGTTGATCACGCTCGGGTATAAGGATTCGGTGATACATCTTCGATATGTCACCTACTAAAGCGGCTTCCCCCTCCCTGAAACGCAAAAACACTCCAAACAAGTTGTTAAGGAGGTCGGGGCCCTTCATCCAGTAGTCATTGAGGACATGGCCTTGATATTCAGACGAGGAGTTGAATACAATTCGTACTGGTGTACTCTTACTATCAGGTTTAAGAACTGCGTGGTGAGGAATGTAGTGGACTGGGCCTTTGTAAGATTGCAATTCTTCTTGTGTCACTTTTCTCGCAAAGTTCATATCCTCCATTTCCTTTATCTGTTGGCAGTAGGCTTTGCGGTACTCATCATTTTTACTAAGCCGGCGCTCTGTAGCTTCCAGGCGTTTTCTTGCCAGTGTTACATTGTCGGGAAGCTGTACTGGATCTTTCTTCCAGGGGTAGGCTATCAACCACTGGTCTCCTTCCTTAACACAGGATTCTTCAATTAGTTTAGCTTCTTCTCTCTCCGACAAGGTCAGCCTTTCCGGATGACACGTACACGGTTTTACTTCTACACCCATAGATTCAGTCTTCCAGAACGTGGTCAGGTCTACCGGTGGACTGAAGATGGCATGGCAGTAGTGGGTTGTCGCTAGATAACTTTCCTCGGCTGTACCGCCAAAGATCACCCACCCCAGGGTTGATTTTCTTGCAACAAATTCTTTAGAACGCTTGGTTTCGCCTGTGTGGAACTGGGCGTGATCAATCCCGATTAATAAATCGATGGGGCCTTTGCCTCGATGAACCTTCTCGTTCTGCAATCCTAGTTGAGATAGAATTGGCTTCAACTTGATGGTTGTGTTATTTTCACTGATTTGGGGTACTCCTATAGCTTTAACGGTAAACATTGCGTGACTACCAATAGGCGATATAGGTATTCTGTACACCTTTGTCTGAATATGTTCTTCGTCGCCTCCAACCTTCGTAATTGTGATTGAGGTGTCCTTGCCCGTCAGGCCTAGGAGAATAGCGGTGTCATTTCGGATCAGACTAATCTGAGCTCCGGAGTCCAGTAATACATTCCCATTTTTCCATAATCCATGGTTACCACCTACGACGGCCTGCACGATAGGGAGGATGGCTGTGTTTACTCCCGCAGCTGTTGCTGTACTTACGAGTTTTTTGCTAGGTGGTTGATGAAGCAACGGGTGGTGGAACTTATCGCATTCGTTACCGTCGTCCGACTTTGTGCATTTGCGTCTTCTGTTACAGGTGGCGGCCCGATGATCCCTGCCCGCTTGTTTTAGGCAACTGAAGCAAACATGATTTTCCTGAGCTGCCTTTATTCTTTCATCAATTGATAACTCTGTTAGTCCGTGACATTGGTCTGGCCAGTGATTAGACGTCTTGCAATACCAGCATCTATTGTACTTATAAGAACCACTGCTACCACTTTCGTATGTAACGACATGTACTGAGCGCTGGTTGGCAGTTGATCGTAGTGGTGCTGTAGCGCGCATTCTTGACTTCATCTCGGTGGACATCCAACGCATTAACGAATGTAGCGTAGCGGGCTCCTTTTCCCTCTCTAGATCTCTCGACCAGACTTTGCGATCATCTACACACATCTTTTGTTCGATGATAGAGAGCATGTGACTGTTATCCATATCGCTAGGTGTACCAACTTCCTTTAAGGTGTTGTAACTGCGTTTTACAAGGTGAACGAGATCACAAAATCGTGCGTCTTCGCCTTCCTGCAACGCTTTGAACTTTACAATATCTTGCGTGATCGTATCAGAAACAAACCGGGGGTCGCCGTAAATAGAATCTAGGTATTCCCAAGCAGCGTCGTAGTCGGTGCCGATACCTTTGATCAACTCCAGTGGTTTCCCTTCTAAGCATGTTCGTAGGAATGTTATTGCGTCACGTTTAGAATATCTCGACTCGATGGCATGTTTGAAATCTGATCGGAATATCGCATACTCTCGAACATCACCGGAAAACTTTGGCATTTTTGGTTTTTCCATTTTAAAGTGACATTCATTTTCTTTCTCGCTTCCGTTTAGACTTACAACGTCGATGTTGTCTGCTTTGACTTCACCTTTACCCTGACTGGTATTGGAATGGTTAACAGTTTGGCCAGTTGAAAGATTAGCGTCACGTGTCGATTCATTTAAACCTGCGATAGTGCCACGTGTTTCTGCTTCGCGTGATAGTTCATTTGATTCGCTGTTTTGGTTAATGTCAATCGAACTGGCGCCATGTTGGCTAGTTTCCGGTTGACTTGTTACGCTTGATTCGCTGCTTTGGTTAATGTCAATCGAGCTGGCACCATGTTGGCCAGTTTGTGATTGGCTTAATACGCTACCCTCCCCTCTCGGTATCAACGTGTCTACATACTCTTTCGCACTCATTTCTATCGTCATGTATTGCTCTTGACAATCACTTAGCCATTTCTCCTCTTCATCATATACACTATCATCGTCAATAAACTTTGTATAATCATCGTGCTTGAGGGTAAGGTCTTCAAAGGCTTGCTTAAGCTTAATAAGCGCTTCTCTTACCTCGTTCAGAGGTCGTTTACCTTCCACCATCACCTTGACTGACTTCCCGGCTCTTGTGAGCGCGGCCTTTGCTGTTCGTCTTGTAATCCTTGCTTCCTTTGCTTCTTGATCTTCTGACATTTTTCCTTCGGTTATTGACACTCCAAAATCGAATGTTATGTTCTCATCAGAAAACCAGTCGTCTCGCCACGAATCGTATAATTATTTATTCGATCTAAACATACATATAAATTGTTACAAACATGGTTGAATCACTACTTACATTACCATACAACTCATTTATAATCATTACAACATAATTAATGTCCTTACTTTGTGGCGGGTATCAATAATTCTGCATAAACTTCTAGACATATGTACCGTATGCTTGCACTGGTTAGCTATGTTATGTAAGACTGATCACACAATATTACTGCTATACTATTACATGCAACATGATAACGTAAATGTTAATCAGATAAGGTCATCCATTGTCAATCATAATATCAAACAAGAACGGAGCTTCTTAAAAACCGAAAACAAAACAAAACAAAAAACAAGAAACAAAACAACACAAAATATGCAATACGGTTTCTTTGCGACATCTCGAACTTGCCTTTAAGCTCTTATAATACCACAGGCAGCCCAAGCAATCTACTCGCTTCGCTCGCAGCAACTAAAAGGCAGGAAACTATCATCCATACCACCTCTTCTTTAACGGCAAAAAATACTCCAAAATCAACAAGAATTACACAAAAACTACATCAGCATAAAAGCTCAATAAACAAGATTTCAATAAATTGCACTTTACTTCAATTTTTCACGAAAAATACTGCAAATTTTCGCTTTTTCTTTCAAAATTCGGCAGATTTTCCAATCAGTTGAAGCGTGGACCATAGCGAGTGAACATTATTCGTTGTTTGCCCTTTGTTATGTTTCTCTCAATTTCGCAAAGTTCAGCCATAAAAGAGATCCTTTTAGACTTGAAAAGTGACCAAATAGTCTCCTTTGGGTAAGATACCAAAAGATCCTTTTGAAATATTTGTCTTTTTTCGCTTTTGTTAAAACACATCGCTAAACAATCGTTCTTCAATCGAGTGAGCGAACTTCGATATGTATACGTCTACAAGCTCGAAAATTCTCACTTTCGCAATGAATTTCTTGCTACTTTTTGATCTTGTTCACTTCTAATAAGTCTTCTTAACAATTCCACGAATTGGTTTTCCTTAAATTAAGTTTTATTTAGCTGTTTTGATGCGACATGGAAGCATTGGTTTTAATTATTTTTTTAGCTGTTTTGATGCGACATGGAAGCATTCGTTTTAATTATTTAAAAAATTGTTTATTAAAAAATAACTGATAAAATTGCAAAAGAAAGATTACTTGAGAACAAAAAAAAAAGAATTTCTTTATTTTTTCATTAGAATTTCTTTCTTTGTGAGTTAATATAATTCGGTCAGACCTGATGGAACATGTCTGAACTTGCCAAAATTTCTAACAGCGAAGAAAAAAAAAAAAAACTGTCTGCAGAACTATACTCGTGCCCTCGGCCTAAGGGCCTGGGCACGAGTAATTATTGTTCATGAGTTCAACATAATCAGAATCCATTTTGACTGTAATTTCTCGTAGAAACAATTGGTATTAGTAAAGAGTCCTATCTAGAAAGCGGTGAAATACGGAGTCTTCAGCGTGTCATTTTACATTTAAAAAAATCCATTTTACAGTTACCGCTGTTTTCAAAATTACGCGGCCACCACAGGCAAAATTCACGACCTGCACTTTGCAATAGACTGCCGTCAATCAAACATGTAACGCCATTTACACGCGAAACAAACTTTTCACACTGCAAAGTATTCTCAAGTTTTTTTCTTTATTAAACATTACTGTGACAAATTTCGTGAAAAAATATAACTCTTTCTTGTATTTTCTATTGAATGAAAGTATTTGAAGAAGTTATGTAATCATTTTTGAAGTTCAAAATGCAAATTTGTAAAACCATTCAAATGGCTTCTCATCACAAGTATGCACCTTTCCAGAGCCAATCTCATACTCAGAGCCCGCGTTTTTCCTCGCCAGCAGCGGATAACAAGGGCTCTGACATAATCCGATTTTTGTTAAAGTTTGATTGGTCATTAGCATATAGAGAATTTGTCTGCGCATGTCGTAAGTTAATGGTAGAAGCCGCTATAATCACGCAAAAAAAATACCTTCTAAATCCCTTTTAATCCCAATTCACAAAAGCGATACTTCAGGTGACGAAAGTCTCTGTTCCAACCAACCAGTGTTTGGCCGTTATTTCCGTACGGCTTATTATAGTTCTTGGTGGACATTAGAATAACAATTTGTTTGTTTATAACCATGAAGTATCTGCAAGATTCTGCAATATGGCCGCTTTCACAACAAGACTAGGTCGTCTTTGACTGCCGATCAAAGATTTTGGCCAATACTCTATCGAAAACCAAAAGTATAATACTAATCTAAGATTATTAAAGAAAGCATACCAAGGAAAAACTTAGCGGCGCATACATTTAAGCTCGACTTTTCTTCAAATTTATGCGAAAAAATTGACCAAAGAGTAAGACTGACAAAACTTCTCCGTGCTTGAGTTAAAGTTTATATTTAGTGAAGATAGAAGTATATCAACAAAAGCCCGACCAGAAAATTACAAAATTTGGTGGTTCATCTGTGTTTTCGCAATCATTTGGATTAATCAAGATCATTCTAACCTAATTTCAGGTTCGGTATTCAAATCAGTCGAAATTGCTTGATAGGAGAAACACAACCATGGCGTCAACAAATATCGCAATATCACATTTTGGCCAATCTTTCTTAAAAAAATAACAATGCTGTGATGTAGAATGTGGTTTAACGACTCGCATCAGTTATATTTATCTTCGGCGCAGCCCCTCAAACATCTTTTGATTGATTGATTGATTGATTGATTGATTGATTGATTGATTGATTGATTGATTGATTGATTGATTGATTGATTGATTGAGTCAAGAAAGTCAAGTACCTTAAGGCCATAACAGGAAGGTCTTCCTTGTAAGACAACAATCCCGAATCCTCTCGCCAGATGTTATCATTCAAGTCACAGTTGCATGCACCATTAGCACACTGGCGACTATTACGTGCTGCCCCACCCCAATACATCATCTTTGTTCCTTCACGTGACTCGAGCCAGGCTGCTGGTGTGCTATGCTGGTGATCTAAACATGAAAAAAATGTTGAATTAGACAACAACAACAACTACAACAACAACATTACAACGATAGCAGCAACAACAACAAACAATCTTTTCAGCTTGCACACAACTGAGCTTATGTTAAAGGAGAATTGCAGAGCATTTTGGGGTCTCTAGTTTTTAGCTAATCCCCCCCCCCCCCCCAGCCCAAGAGCCTTTATACGATAATACTAATGATCAGTCACTCAAAACATATTCTATAATGACATCATCAAAACGCCTAGAATCGCTTTTGCGACATTCTAATAAAATCCCAATTTTTTTTAGCGAGCCGAATCCTTCAGTACTTACTCCCGCGATTTATTTGCTGAAACATCCCGCGTTCATCAATTCACCTCCAGGTCCACCCTCCATTCAGGGTCCTGAAGGGGTAAAACGGGAGCCGGGATTGGCCCTATTTTAGGCCGGGAAAACGGGATTTGGGTCGCCGGGAACGGGATTCAATATGCCTCAATGGGAACGGGATTTTCTCAACATGTCTCAAATCTCTCCTGTTTGAAGTGTCTTTATCAGAAGTGATAATAAAAAAGAGTAAAAGTCATGAAAGAATTGAAGTACTTTATGTTATTTTTAACATGTTGACAGTTATAACAAGGCCCATAATCAAAGAGGTCCCTAATCCGTAAGTTTAGGGCATTTTGGTCCCTTGAACCTGCGAATTTACGTTCAGCGGTCTCATACTGCACTAGCATACCGGGACCGGGATGTTGACCAAAAAAACGACCGGGAACCGGGATTGGGACCCCCCCTTCAGGACCCTGTCCATTTATAGTAAATATCACGAATAGAAACGATAAATAATGACCGGTCCCTAAATATCACAAATAGAAACTTTTTGCGAGAAAGCAGACGTTTGCATATTTCTGTAGGATGATTGAACACATATTTATTCCAACTACTTATAGATTTTAAATCATTTTGTATTTAGCAGCATATGTTTTACCTCAATACATTTTAATCAAAAAAAACTTTATATAGTTAATTTTTATGGGACACCCCCCTCCCCCCAAAGGTTTCTGGATCCTCCACTGTGGGGTAACTTACTTCCAAGTAATATTGCATCTTTACACTCATATTTGATAAACTGCTCACACTTGGATGAAGCTACTGTCAGAGCTCTTAGCTGATTGACCTCTAATATCCCATGATATTTCACTCTCCGTGTATAGCATCCACTAGGTTCACAACCAGACACCAACGTACGAGCCTCGCTGTCATGTGTCACGACTGTCACGCCAACACCATTGTGACTGGTCATGTTACAGTATACAGAGAATGGATGGGCGTGGCCATTGGGTCCATCTGGATCAATGGTGTACATCCTGCTGTCATGGAAACCTAGATATTTGGCGTGTGTACAAGTATAGGGTACTGAAACAATTCAAATACATATATGTTAGTATAATTGACGAGTAATTACTAACTGTAATTAGGGCCATGGAAAGAGCGATCTTAATATTCGACGTCTTCAGTGCAAATCACCCTATTAATTGTAAAGCGCATTGAGATCGAGTTGTGAAATACGCTATATAGGCATGTATTATTATTATTATTATTATTATTATTATTATTATGGACATTTTTATTTGAATTTTGCTATGTTGCTTTTACAGCTTTGCGCGATTAACGTAGGCTAAGCTGTGCTTACTTTCTTCATTTTACATTTTCTTAGTTTATCGTTCGTTCTTTTCCTTACATTATATGGCAGTTCTAATATTTATAAAAGTACTTTACGATCTCTGCATTTTGGGATAATATCCACTTTTGGCTCTTTAGTAGAATATATTTGGCTTCTTTTTCTATGATGTTATGTTGTAGTTGTTTATCTAGGTTTCTAGAAGTGACGTGGTTCTGCACTTCGGTCTTTAGTTGTTGGTGATAGTTTCCTAGGAAGTCTAATACTATGTTAACCTGTATTACTTCGTGCTTTGGGTGCATTTCTTTGATACCATTTCTCAGGTCTCTGTATTTTTGTGTTTTTTTAGTGTTTCTGTGTTCTATCTTTCCCATGCCGCAGACTGTGCCTTCGAGTAGTAGCCATTCCTTTTTCTTGAAGTCATGGACGGCGATGTCGATTTTGTTAGCTCCATTTTCGGGTGGTTTTGGAAGGTAAAATTCTGTATTCCACATTATTTTAGCTCGGTCATTCTCTACTACTGCCGATGGCGGTCTTTGCTCATACCATGGTTTCGAGTGGTCGTTTTCAAAGTCATACAAGTAGAGTAGGTAGTGGTAGAATGGTCTTAGCATCTTATCATGTCGTGATGTGTACAGACTTTGCGCGATCGCCGAGCATTCACACATTATGTGTGTAACTGATTCTTGCTTTTCACCACACATTTTACATAGGGTGTTTTCTACTTGTTGTTGTAGCTTGTATTTCTTATAAGTTGCAGTTGGTAGTAGTTGCTGCCTTATGCTTATGTTCACACTAAGCACTATATCGGGGATGTTCTTCCATGTTTGGGCGAGAGCAAGACTGTCTGTTGCGATTTCATCATCGTCGTACTGTAGTGTAGTCAGTGCGCCTAGCCACTTCTGTTCTCTGTATGCTGTTTTGTAGTTGGTATTTATTATTGGTGCTAAGAATGCTCCGATCAGTTTAGGACTTGCTTTTTCTATTTCGGTCGTCTTTCCTTGGCTTGTTAGTGTTGTTTTTGTGTCATCGTACGAGATTGTCACATTCATCTCTTCCGCGTACTTCTTAGCGTCTTTTAGAACAGATTTAAGCCCTTTGGCAATCTTTCTTTCCTCAAACTGTCTTACTAGCTTGATTCTCGGATCTTGACTTCTTGTGATGTAGTTTGCTGTCTTTATCTTTGTGATTTTGTATGTCGTCTCGACTTCTTTCATACCTCTTCCTCCATCTCTGGTGGGTAAGTACAGTGCTTTAGTTGATTCACTTACATGTAGTCCTCCATGTTGTTGTAGAATCTTTCTGGTTTCACGATCTAATTGTTTTAGCGAGTTTATGGGCCAATCAGTTGACCACATGTGGTACTGTAGTACTGGGAGGGCAAATGTGTTTGATGCTTTGACTTTCCTTGGTACGGATATGTTACTAGACCAGATAACTGAAAGTCTTTTCAGAAATTCCTCTTCGGCTTCTTTACAGACTATTTCATCAAGTTGTATACTATTTTCATATTTTCCAAGGAATTTGTATTTATCTTCTTTGTCGAGAGTTTTAAGTTCGTCTTTGTCGTTGAGTTTTACGTTTGTCGATTGGGCTATCTTTCCTTTCGTAACATTCACAGTGGCACATTTATCAAGGCCCCAATGGAGGCCAATGTCTTCAAACTTTTCTTTCAGCGATCTTGCCATGAGTATTGCCTTATTTTGGGACTTGTGGTACGTCTTCAGATCATCGACGCAGAGCAGATGTGTGATCTTTTCTTTTAGTTGGCGAGTTAGTGTGTACCCTTCTGTGCTTCGTATATACCAAGCGATAGGATTAAGGCAGATGGTAAATAGCCTAACGCAAAACGAGTCGCCTTGCAAAATTCCTTGCTTCAGTTGGATTGGTCCAATTATTATTATTATTATTATTATTATTATTATTATTTTAGATAGATCTGAAGTATTGTATACTACAACTTTACGAACCATCGATCGATTAGAAAGAAGAGCTAAACCCATATCAACCCCATTTATATGTAGTATATAACTAGGCGAAAGCAAGAAATTTATCAACGAAGAAATCAAAAGTAAACTTTAGAAATGATTTATGCATAAATAGCAGTTCAACTAAGGTTCCAACTGTGAACCTCTAAAAACAAATTTCCTTAGAATTGTTGTGCTTTTTGCAGGTTCGTAAATCAATGATAAAAATTAATGACAAAATTATAACTGAAAATGATATGATATAATGAATCAATATAGTTACTTATTGCTACATATGATGATAGTTTTCTCTTAACATTTCTTTTATTGCTACATTAATTGCTACATTAATCTCATCACTCTGGTTATATTTTATATTACTTTGCAAACAAAACCAGATCGATGTGAATAAGAAGTGGATACAAACCTTCATATGTAGAATCATAAAAGTCGACCAAATCTGACGCTACAATTTTCGTTCCCAGGATGCCCAGCTGGACGCCATAGGCCTTACATAGAAATTTTCCATCATCATTCGTAATTCTCGACAAAGTAGCCGTCAAACATTCTGACTTACGAAGACAGAAAAACATGCAGCTAAGCGTATCAGTAACTCTTGTGAATGCCAAAGGCGTAGCACCATCTATATCGGAATTATAGCGAACGTGGAAGTTTAATGACCTATAACGGTCGCTGTTGGACGAAGAAATCTCATCGAAAAGAATCGTTGAAATACAAATGAAAATCGTGGCTTTCAGCATTGGATTGTGCATGAGGATTCTTGAAACAATCATTTCAATTATCTTTCGAGTTTTTCTCCTAAGTTCTTTTCCTTTTTTCGTGCCAGGTCCTGTTTTCGCTATCCGTTTTTTCCTTAATCTAGTCATTCCTTTTTATTTCAAACTGCTCCTTACTTGTTTTTTTTATCGTTTCATTTCTTCATGTCTCTGTTTTTTTTATTCCCCGTCTAAGTTCTTTGCTTGTATATTTGTTTGTTTTGTTGAACTTCGGTCCCCGTTGTTGCCGTTTCTCTTCAACTCTTGAAAAAAGATTCTTGACTTTCGGTTTTTGTATTTACCCGTTTTTCTGGCTTTCTAGTTGTTTCTGCCTTTACAACCTAAGAAACTCGCGTCACATAGAAGAGATGAAGAGCACTACACAAACTGCATGCAATCTGGTCAATATGCAGTTATGAATTAGCTCATATGTACTTCGTCCAAGTCCTAAAATATCATTAATTATAAATAAGATACTTAGGTAAAATGCCGGTGGGTGATAATCATTAAACAACCTCTATATTCATGCATCAAGATCAATATCCAACGAATTCAAAATTCTTAAGATTAAAAACTTTTAGGTCCGCATCTTAAAAATGCGGTTCAATACATAAAAACAACCAATCAAATATTAACTTAACGTACAAGAATCTTTGATAAAATGGGTTGAAATGATTTCATCATTTTATATTCTTGTACAATTTGGCTCTATTACATTGTAGAACAATATCTTCCTCTACGCCCCTGGAGCAATATTTTGTTCATATAACAAACATGCAGATCGACAATTGACCCGTTTCAAGTTCTTCTTTGCTCAGGCTAAGCCTCAATTGTAGGTAAATTCACAAAAGACTAGTCAATACAAAACCATTGGTATTTATATTGTTTTTGGATTGATGCATTCCCACGGGATGAATATATCACATACTATCGAGGCTTATCCTGAGCAATGAAGAATATGAAACTGGACTATTTGAACACTTAGGGCTAGGGGCAGTTTTGTAAAATTGTTACAACTGTTTTCGCAAATTGTTTTCCATTTATTTTTTTATGCAATAACGAGCTTATGGACTCGTGGCGTTGTTGATTAGAATTTAAAATATTGTCGTTGTTTGTGAACACGTGGGGGGACTCCGATCGGGATAGTGCTGAGCTGTTCGTCGGAATTTTTGAAAATGATCCCTAAAAGGTAACAAAATTCTATCCATAAGGGCGTGGCAATACATGATTTTTATCCCTTAAAGGTACCAACTCAACTACGAACAATTGGATGTACGTAATTGTCGTAAAACCGAACCCTTTTGATTATCCGTGAATATCCTAAAAGCTATCAATTTTAATTCTGAGAGTCTAAATACCTCCGTGAGACCCTAAAAGGTACCAGATCCCCGATTTTGAACCCTAAAAGGTACGACGAGCATCCCCGTCCTCCTCATCTGTGATGTAAGCAAGAAATGCATGCATGGAATCAATTGTTGATGTATTCAGAAAGGTTGCAGTAGATATCATCAATGAAATGAATACTGTTGCCCGAAGGAAAAGTAACTCCTTCTGAAACTGAAAGTCATTAATTTTGCAAAAGACACTTGTAACGTGCTGGTATTGAACAATTATTTAAGAATATATATTAATGAATGAAGACCATTATACAACTAAAGCATATAAAAAACCGTTTATTTTTATTTTTTGCGTGTCCACTTTCCTGAAAATTGAAGGATAATTCATATAATTGTATGTATAAATCGTGTTGACGTAGTTTTTTTTTTCGACCACGTAATTGTTTTGGGTTTATTAAGCTTAAACTTTGCTATAGGAAATATCAGCTCATTTGAACATGTTCAGAGGAATATATTAAAGTGTGTTAATTTAAGTATTGAATTAATAGCTAATTGAACATCTAATGTCGGCCTGTTTGTTTCGATAGTATGTTTTCAGTAGCAATCCTGATTTCGATAAATTACTGAATGGCATATGACATTCCTCTTTTCCTTAATCAATTTACTTACACTTCAATCGGTTCTTCAAACTCCTATAAAAAACAAATACCCAAATATCAGGGTGTGTATATCATATCAAGTGTAGCTCTATTTGTAATCGTTTTGTACATAGTTTGGTATTGTTTATTACATTGTTTCCTTTTGTGTAGACAATTTCAGTTATTCTCTATCTGTACGTCTAAACGATGTAAAGCATTTGCACAATAAACGTTTTCCAACGAATTGAGCAACACTTGCAATAATGTGTCTATTGCTGAGAGTCTGTCTCCTCGCCTTCGTCTTCTCCTTCTTCATATTCTTGCAGTTCTTCAACGCTTTGGTCCAAATGATCAGATTTTGACCGAACAATATGCTCATTCTCTACGCGAAAGAAATTCCAAATGAACCTCCTATGAAATGAAAGGACATGGGTTTGGTGATTCAAATCTACGTATTAATAAAGTCGTTTTGCATGCACAGAACGAGAGACGATTACGACCGAGATGATCTGCCTCTTGTCAAAACGTGTTCAATGTTGACAACAACTGAAAATGTCACATTTGATCACCTCAAAGGAAAACTCAGGTCATATGTGCGTCCTTATTAAGTTTATGTCAACTCGTCGTCTTCTTCGCCTCTCGTCCTCAACTCTTCAATGACGACGAGTTTTTTAATAAATGAATGTAAATGCGGAAATTCAATTGAAAACAGTACTGCTTAAACATAATAAAGTTTATAATAATGAACAAAATAACGTATTCAATATACATAACCAGCAAATTTTAATGACAAATTAGTTGTATTTACTTAAAACACAAAGTAAGAAATTGAAAACTGAATAGGACATTGTTTCATGCATTAGGTTTTGGTTGTGGCGCAGCGGGTGATGTATTTTGAAAGAAGTTTTAATTACAGATAAGTATGAATTTGAAAACGTTTTTACGAAGGTATAGACACTTTCTGTCGAGAACGTCAACTAAAGACCGCAACGAGATAAATAATAGTCATTTACATTAATTAACAAAAAAGCAGCTATCAAAACCAAGGCGAAAAATTAATAAATAGAACACCAGAAAAGGAAATATAAATGGTTATATACATACCTAAATATCTCAAAAACAGCTAGAAACCCTGTGAGAACTTCCGAGTGAAAAAGTCCTGCTTCGCCGATGGACATAGTGAGAATCCACGAGAACCTCAACACCAGATCGCTTGCCATGGCGCAATAATACAAACTCTGCGAAAAAATACAAACAACTAAAATAAAAATCAATGTATAGAGAATACAAAAACATGTGGAAATTATAGAGTATTAGCTTATTTAGTTTTCATTCCATTATTTTTATTTATTTATATTCTGCATTATTCTTTACGAAAATATAAATATTCTTTCACAAAAAAAAAAAAAAAAAAAAAAAAAAAAAATGAAGAATGGCAGAAGTACTGCCAAAAGATGTCAATTAGAAGTGTCGTCCTTGTTTTAAGACTTATCAAGTTTGCTCATTACTCGACAATTTAATAATCACTTAGGTAAAACGACAAAAGCAAAAAATAAAATAAAATAAAATAAAATAAAATAAAATAAAATAAAATAAAATAAAATAAAATAAAATAAAATAAAATGGTATTTATGTTGCACACATTACAGTGAGGACACTCCAACCGTGAACACTTTGTGCTTTTTTATACTTTTTTTAACATGCTTCCTTTGAGTGAATCGATCTGAAAACGTTTTCTTTTTGATAACTCGGTGTATTTGAGTTTAAGTCTACTTTTTAGAGGATTTAAAGCAGTAGAAAGCTCAGAAAAAAAACAAAAAAAAAACAAACAAGTAAAGACAAGTGTTCATGGTTTGAGCTTCCTCACTGTGTTTGTACTCTAAAACATAACCAGCTCTACAAAAAAGCATCAAAACAGATTTCAATAATTAGTACAATTTATAGATAACTCTTTATCATAGCCAAGTAATAAAAACCTCTGTGAGATAAACTGAAGGATAGAAAAAAAAATAATGCAAAAGACATGAATTATATTAACATTAAGCATTCAGCGTGAGCCCGTATTTAAAAAGATTTTTGCGCACTCAATTGTTTATGAAAAAACCTTGTTCACGAAGAAGCGCTACGGCACCTGTTTCTCTTCCTCAATTACGCAAATATTTTATTCCATTTTTATAACATATTTTCTTCGTCTGGTAGACAAAACATTTCTACAAAAAACTTCGAGTGCGTGGTATTGTTTCCTAGTTTCGATCAAGCTACATTTCAGAGATGATTCTAATGATGGCTACCGCACAGGCAGTTGAAACGTCAGTCACACCAAGCAGTCCTTCTAGGGACTACTTACACCCGGAAGATCTAAGGGTTTGTTAAAATTATTCAAGATATACAAAAGTACTTCAAACATCGTAAACAAAATACACTCACTAAATAATATCACAATCGAAGCGGCATGGTAGCTCCAGGGGTTATTTTTTTAAATTGTCAAGAATGGAGTCAAGGGGATTTCAAACGTGGGATATTCCGTTAGTGTTCATTCTAAGGACGTTCTTAAAATGTTTATTACGTAAACCTTTATTACAAATACAGATAGTCATAAGATAAAAGGATTTCCGCGTGCAGTGTTGCTAGAACATAATATCTTTATACATATACAAGATTTCGTATCTTAGCTTGGTATGTCGAGATACTGATGAAATACCATAACTACTCCTAACATGAAGTCAATCTTCGCTTGGAGATACGATCGACATTCTCTTCTCGTGTTGAAAATATGCACGCTCCTAAACTGCGCTCACTTGTGAGATATTAAATCAACACCGGGAGATAAAATTCGTGTCGTCGCCCTGCAATGCAATATCCTGTATACCTTGTATTGGTGCTGTTGTTGCAATATACGCTATTGATATTGAACTTAACTTTCAATTTTGTTTACACTGCAAGAGATGCTGGAAATGGACAAATCATTTATATAATGGAACCCAAATTCACCCTTTAATTAGTGGTCTAAACTTAAAAACATATCTTTTTCACAATAGTTTTTGAAACGTACGTGATGCCTCATTCATTCAATTATTCATTCATTCATTCATTCATTCATCCGTTCGTTCGTTCGTCGTTCGTTTATTTATTCATTCATTCATTCATTTAGTGTTTATTCTTTCATCCGTTCATTTATCCGTTCATTCATTCATTCATTTAGCATTCATTCATTCATTCATTCAAGAATCATTCGTTTGTTCGTTCGTTCGTTCATTCATTCGTTCATTCATTCACATCAAAAGTACAAACCTTATGCTTAAACATTCGTCTACTTCTTAACAAAGTGTCTTCTCTCTCCATTAGTCCCCAGTCCATCTTGATATCCCAGACAAAGGTATAGCACGTGCTAACAAACGCTGCCATTACCCAACCGAAGAAGTAGAAATCTAACTGTGTTGCTCCTGTTTCCTCTACAGAAAATAATAAATTAAAATAACTAACGAAGTTATACGTGATAACATAATCATGAGTTGCCACTACCCAACCAAACAACTACAGCTGTGCTACTTCTGTATCAAAATTACTGATGAAGTTATACACACGTTTGCAAGAATGAAACCACTGTTTTACTTTACTTTACCCAACTTTTACAATGTAATAGTAAAATATATTTTGTCTGTTTTGCATATCATTGAATTACCGAATAAATTAGATTTTTGTATAAATGTATACTACAACCTTTTTTTGCAAACATATACGGGCATCTATTACCTAAGCAAAGAAACAGAAATCTGTGTCGTTACTGTTTTCTCTACACAAAATAATATTTCAAAAATAATTTTCTAATTTTGTGTAAATGAAAGGCTACGATACGACTATGATAACGCAGAGGATTCCATTAATGTTTTCTTCAAAATTTACGGTAGCGATAAGGATGGTCCTGCCCTGGTTATAATCGGACGCAACTCTGACTCGTCCCCAATCGTCTCTCTCTTTCTCGCAAACGCACTCACAAAGCATCACGGGAAGGAGGGAGGAGGAATAAAAGACATCGTCTCCTTTCTTTCTTCCTTCCCGTGGTTCTTTGCGAATTTGAAATAGAGACGACTGGGGACGAGTCAGCATGCAACCTGATTTAACAGGCAACGCCGTCACAAGAGCATCTCATGAAACATTATGACGTAGAAGACGTTTTTCATAAAATGAGTTTAAGATACTAAAACGCTATTGTTTCCAACTCAAACGAAAAAAGACTCTTCAAAGACTGTTTGTGAAGCCTGGTGTTTCAACAAAGCGGAAAGGTTGTTCATCTTTTCAGTATTTTTCCTTACCTTTTCGTGAAGTTGCAATGGTAGAGAAGAAAACCACAAAGAAAGTCGTGGAGTATTTTCCAGCGTTAGCTAGATGAGGGAATTTTTGCTTCGTGTCGTTGTAGCGTCGTAAGCTCTGGGAAAAGCGCCACCAGGCTGGTAGGCATGCTACTAGTGGTCTAATACCGTACAACTTGCTGCCACAGCGAGCTCGGTCTGATCAGCGATGAAAAATAGAAAAAGAAAAGTTAAAGCCGATTTACACCGTGCGATTTGTCGTGCGTGATTTGTAGTATCGAGAAGTCTTAAGAACTAGTCGTAAGGCATTCTAAGACCAGTTTACACGACTTGTCGTGCACTACAAATTAAACAAAAAATTGGATCGTATATATATATGTGTGTCAGCCTTGAGCGGTGAGTAAAGTGACCACTAAACAGTAGCATGAAACCACATTGTGGATAAGAACTCACCTGTTACATCCATTGCACCAAAAATGATGTTTGCAACAAAAGACGCAACAACAAAATGACAGCAGTGACATTACTGCACTAGCCCGCGTAGCGGCGGTTGCGGGATTGGGAAGAAGTTTCTTTCCCCACCCCCTCCCCCTCACAAATGATCTGATGATATCATACCTTGTACAGAGTAAAAATCCAGGGCGTAATAACAAGCAATGTATTCCATATCAAGAATAGCAACCACAAGACTATTCAACTGATCGGCCAGCCAGAAATCAGCAAAGCCAACAGGGTGGAATGGTGTCGTCAGTACACGCCACTGAAAACGCACAAACAGTAGAGTGGTTTAAAAAACAAATACACTTAATGAAGTATTCTACAAGCTGAGATCAAAATATAATACTCTCTTGCAACACCAAAGAGAGTCTCACTTTTATATTACATGTTACTAAATTTTCTTCACGACATTTTTTTTTTGCGCAAACGCACACAAGTACAGACTTCTCTCTGAATTCATTACTACTCTCATGTTAAAAGCTACTGCAAGCTAAACAGAACAGGAAGGCAGTCGTAACATGGTTGGGATAGAGTTCAGTTTTTCTTGCTGCCTCGAGGGCCGCACACAAAACCAACTGTAATATTTCAGGCACTTGCACACGAAAAATGATTTCGGCACGGCACACCTGAAATTTGGTACGCGGGCCGAGATCTTTATCCACGTGACTGTACAGCACTGCTAATTAGTGTCGTGTGGACATGGTTTATCAGTTACCTCCAGAGGTGGTCTTAGATCGATTAAATTAGGGTACGCGGACCATATAAAACCTTGTTCACAATAAACGACACTATTTAAAAACTCGGCATACATACCAAGTTTTAGGGGTATCATGCCAAACTTGTTTGTCATGTACAAGGGCCCTTCGCATGGGTGGGAAACGGTACTATTACGATGCGGCAGATAATTTGAACGTTTTCGCGGAAACGTATTAACGGTTGCGATTTGCTATGAAACTACTAGTGGTGTCTTGAACTGATCAGAAATCTACTGGAAACCTACCAATGCACGGATCAACCAAAACCTTGCACTGCGATGGAAGACTTTCAAAGTATTGGCAAAGAACAAGATAAGAAAACACGTCAAGGCCAGTGGATGGAAATACCGTGGAATGTTGAAATGATGTGAAAAGATAAATAATACCACACTAACACCCCAGACTGCAGCAAAAAATGTAGCACGCTGTGGAAAAGAAAGAAATGAAATGAAATATCAAAAATAGTTGGAAACACGATAACAAAAACACTAGTCAACACTAGAAATCATCTGGTTTAATTTCGCCTTGTTTTATCATTCTTGCCTTCTATCAGTTTGGGCGTCTTTCTTTCGTTTTTTTTCATCATTGTCAACTAATAGACAAGATTGCAAAAAAAAAAAAAATAATAATAATAATAATAATAATAAAAATAGTACAAGTTGTCCTCGTTGTCGTTTGAGCACAAACTTCTACCAAACAATATCCCTTAAAAGCAGGACGGCACGATACGGGCAAAGAAAAAAACAGAAGGCAACTCAAAGCAAATTTGAGCTTGCGATTGAATTGCGTAAACTTACACTAAGTAATAGTATCGATTGAACAGGATCAAAAGCCTCGTTCACACTAGCGACGCAAGCATAAACACAACGAGATACGCAAGAGCAGATAGTCCCTTACGTATTTATACTTGAGTAGAACAAAAGAAAGATATACGATCATAAGTGCTGCTAGAGCATATACGCAATCAAACGCAGATCATACGTCTTTTTACTTGGGTAGAACAAAATATTCAGTCGACCTTAACATGCCATAAACACTTGCGTTTCGCTTTTTCGCTTATATTTGGTTCGTTAGTGTGAGTAGTCGGGCTTAAAGCATTGTACGTACCTCCACAATCTGTAAAGCACTCAAATGACCATGATCTAGTTCTATAATCTTAGCGTGGTTTATGCCAGCAGCCTTCCATCCGCATACATTGATACCAAACAAAAAGAACGCCAATATGAACATGAATAGTCCTCTGTACATGCGGAATGCTGGCTCCCATTGGATGTCTGTCTTTGATGTGATTGCTAAACAAAAAAACAAACTGATTCATAATTCTATCATCGTGATCATTATCTTAACATTATTAGTATGATCATCATCATCATCATCAATTTTATTATCATTGTCATCATAATATGCTATTACTATCACTACCATCATCATTAGCATCATCTTCATCAATGCTGTCCATCAATCAAGCCAAATAGTCATCATTTAATGAGAGCATCATCTATGAATAGACCTTGCCAGATATTCAATATTAATAATTATTCATGATAACACTGATACCTGCAATAATCATGACAGTAAAAAGAATGGCACACATGCCGACACATACACCAAATCGAAATATACCATACACAGAATGGGCATCATTCTGAAATAAAGCAAGAAATTCATAAATAAGTGAATATAGACATGGAAATAATATGAAAGAGCAAACATATTCTTTGATAGAATCATAGTGGGTGAACAATTAATTAAGCCTGTTGGATAAAAGTGTATGAATAAAATGAATACAAAAGGTTTCCTTTCTTGATTGACTGATATGGAAGTTTCTAGATGTTGCAATTAAGGGTGCCTGGGGGGTGGGGGAGAGGAATTATCGTCATCTCTTTGATAAAACGTCTTTACTCTTATGGTGCTCAGATAGAATGTTTGCGCTTTACAACTTTTAGTATTCATGTCATGTATAAATGGTTAGTATAAATTGAAGAGTCTAGTTCTAGTTGGTTGAGAATTTGCTTGGCAACGTCCTTCTTTCTGGTTCCGATGATAAACCCGGCACTTTTACACGGAGTCCCCCCAGGGTAAAGATGTCGTTACCTTGTAATGCTCACTTGAATCACCTTTCAATTTTGTATGGACTGGTGAGATTTTGTCTTTGTGGCTCTGATTTTCAACGTCCTTGTTCTGAAAAAGCACACAATAAACATTTGTTGTTTTACAGTCAACTCACGGGAAGAATTGTCAGTGTGATTTACAATATATTCAAAATAAATCAAACTCACTTCACAAAACAAAACATTCTTGATCCAACAATAAACCTATTGTGATAACTTTGAATACATTTTCTGAAAACATCCCGAACAAAGTCCACTGAAGAAGTAACAACTATTAACTATGAACAACTCAAAATACACCGTCCGATATCTGCATATTTACCTCATATTTTCGTCTTATTTTTTCTTCTCTTCTTTGTCTCAAGTGTTGTCTTCTTTCTTGGCGATTGTCTAAGCTTTGAACTACTGACAATAATGAGCTAAAATGCATGTTTTTGACAGTCTTTTGGTCGGATTATCGTTTTCTCGCATCACAAGCAGATAGACGTTTTCGTCCAGATTTCTTGCGATTTATGAAACCAAAGCCTTATTTACAATTCAATTCAAACTTGTTCCAGGATATTTTGTCAGTGAAAAGTCGTGAAAAGCCATTAAAAGTCAGGTAGATTAGTCAGAATACAACTAATGTCGAGATGAAAAATAATTCTACTTCGGGACGTCGCACTTCCGGACGCAGGAAACCATGATCGACACAGGAAACCCGCAACAAGTGATAATTATTCAATAATAAAAGAAGTCATAAAAATCTGCTGTTAATTATCTTCGAAGAAGAACGTCTCATAGAAGAAAAACATGAAAATAAACTGTACAAATACAGTTGTATAGTCGATGAAAAACATCAAATACCGAAATGACAATATATATAGATGTAAAAACAAATAATTAAAAGTTCAGCAGGAACAAGATTACACCAGTCAAATCCAAAATCAAATGGAAAAGAAAAACTGTTTGTGCATTAATAATAATAATGTGTGGTGCTTATACATCACATTTCCCTATCTCAATGCCTTTTACCAATACATAAATATAAACAGACTGCTATAGATTTGAGGAACATTTGTGCAGCTATGCAGCTTACAATTATTATGAGGGCTTAGTAGTTAGCATGGATTAGTATGTCCACCTACACAAGGAGTTCCCTACTATTTTTGAACTGTAGCATGGTTCTTCAATGTCCCTCTGATACATTCCATAGTGAATGAGGCAAAGAGAGACAGGACCTCCTGTTTTACATTCATTGGCTAAACTTTAGAATACCCCCTTACTTATTACCATAACAATAGAATCTATTGTTATTATTCGTCGTTTTCAAACAGTGCCGCTACTGGAATTGTTAAGTGACGGGGTATTCTAAAATTGCTCCCATTCATTTGTTATCAGAGAGGACGTGAAGATCTTACCAATTGCAAATAGGGTTACAAACAAAGGCAGCAACTTCTCTATTATTTTAAGAGCCTAAGTGTTGTTCCAGGCAGGGCTTGAAACTTGTTGCCTTCCACAAAGAAGTCTGCTGCTCTACCAACTGACCTAATCGGTATATAAAATATAATAAACATCAATTTCTTTAAAGAATCATCAGGTGATTTTTATTCATCTATCATTGGTAATACATCAAACAGCTAAAATGTTTTAAAAACCCAAATATGTCATGGTTTATCTAATGAACACTTTATTTATAATCTTCTGAAATCATTATTAAGCAAATAAAAATTGAATAATAATCTCATCAAAAGCTAAATTACAAATTCTTAACAGGACAAAGTACCCATATAGTTTAGCCTGGCAAAATCCCATACATTACATGGTTTATCTATAGTGGAATATGTATGTTGATTGTTGTGGCTCTATTATTTATTTTATTTTTGCCATTTTGCACAGCTAAGCTTGTTTTGATAATCCTCTCAATCTTTGGAGACTGCTTCTCTTTTCTTCTCCAAATACTTAGTAAACCTTTCTTTTGTTTTCTCTGGATCTATCGCAGTTTGTTTGACAGCTGGATGACTTTTCACAGCTTCCCACCATTTCTTAAATCTCTCTGACTCAGGAAATTCAGGCAGCCCAATCTCTGGGACCTCTTTCATGATCTCCCATCGAACACACCAGGGAGCAAACATAATATCCATAAAGCCTATATCTTCTTGTTGAAAAAAAGCTGTATCTGGTGACATTGCTTGAACGAACTTGTCAACTCCATCTAGGAATTTCTGTTTTTCTTCTTGGGATGGTTTTAAAAATGAATTATAGAATTGTGGAATAACTTTCTTTCCCAGGAAATCTGCCCAAATACGAGCATATGCTCTTTGGTATGGATCTCTTGGCAGTAAAGAGACGCTGGTATTGAATGCTTCGTCAATGTATTCAACACAAATGCTGCTTTCATAGATTGACTTCCCTTGATGGACTATTGCTGGGACAAGTCCATAAGGGCTGATTGATAACCACTCTTGAGTTTTGTTGTAAGGATCTTGTTCTATATACTGAAATGGAACTTTCTTTGCTATGAAGGCCAGCCATGCACGGTGTGCAAAGGGGCAAAACCAAGCATTGTACAACTTGGGAACATCACTTTCCATTGTTATCTATTGAGATAAATTCATATTAATTATATTATTTATCCATCCATCAATCAGCCATACAATTCAAGGGTACTCCCATATATTTTATTAGAATTCCACCTACTCCCTGACAAAAATCTCTCCACAAGAACACTGAGAAAGAAACATTTTTTTAACATAAATAGAAAGACTGACGAATGAGCAAGAGTTTTGTAATGTGCATAGCACTGAAAGTTTCCAAGTGATGTGTTTGTAAAGTCATATATAATTCTCAATGTAATTTTTTTTTCTCATGTGTAATTCAGCTGCATAGCTGCAAGGCAACTGTATTAAACTATCTATCTATCCTAAATTACATCGTAAATCAAAAAGAATTTTATAATTAATTTAAGATGTGCTGTCTTGTCTTTCTGAATTTAAAAGTTCGATCAGCTTTCAGAGTTCTTTCGAGTCTCGCTTGGATTATTATGTAATAAAATAAAATTTATTGTAGACTCGTTATTGGTATGATAAACCATTTGCGTTGCTTAACTGTGCAAATAACAATTTCCTTTGTTCATGGCTAGTATGCAAACTCTGGGGAAGCCGAAGGAGCCCAGGATTGAAAACATTTCAATATATTTGATTCTTCTTGCTCACAGAAATCCTTACATGCAACGTAAACGAAAGAAAGAACAATTACTATATTCAATGAAATTTTACCTCAGCCATTTGCAGTAAAACTGACACAACAATTTGAGGGTTTATGTGCCCGAATGAACAATAAAATTAAAAACTTTGTACCAACCCAATAACGCGGAAGAAAATGTCGATGAAAGCTAGGAGGGAGTAGGAGGGCTGTAGGAGGGCGATATGTACTCTTCCTCAGCTCCCCTCCTCTGTTGCATTGAATCCACAGGAAACCCAACAGAGATTGAAAGTGACAGTTGACGGCTAAAAAATCGTCATTTTGACGGTTGACGACTAAAATTGTGGCGTTTTGACGGTTGACGGTAAATTATCATAGAAGGGGAGTACAGTGTGGGGAGATGTTTTAGAAAACTTCAGAAAAATAATCAAAAGAATCAAAACTAAAAAAAAGTTAATAGAGACGAGAAAAAGAAAAGGAAGAGATCAGGATAGCTTAGGCTCAATAAAAAGGATTTATTCTACACAGTAAACTGAAAATCGTGAAAACTGAAGTGAAACCCGGCGTTCTTTATTACTTTTATTTGAACACGGAACACATCAAACCGATCAAAACAAAAGCATGCAGTTTAGGCTGTAACTGACTGAAAATCTTTCTACCATGTAGTATCATGCGGACTTGCAGTTTAACAAGCACATCTGAATCTTGAGAAGAGACGATTTGCAGCCCGTGCCTAGAAGATTTTCCAAGTCTTCTTGTCCTGTGAAATCGACATAGAGCTGCTACCCAAGTTTGTAATGCATTCAACCATTCAGGCGTCATGCTTTACTGATTCAGCTAACGTCGGACAATCTGAATACCCAAGCCCATAGAGATGGTAGCTCAGATATAGCAATCGCAGGAATATCAATGTACATGTTATATGCCCCATCCTTGTATATCTGTTCATATGTATGGTCTGGTTTAGTCGCATCGTTGCGATATTCTAGTGGGTATATTCCCCATTTGAAAGCTCTGTGCATCCCAAGCATTGTGACTACTGTATTCTGGGAAGGGTTGGGTGCACTAAGAATGAGTTTACCAGATGTAGGCCATTCCAGCATTATGGCATAGACGAAGTTATCTCTCTGCGTATACCTGATGAATTAAGATAATAATGACGGTAAATATTTTGTCATTGAATCGATCATGATAATGACATTAATTGATGATTCATGGGGATCATAATAAAAAAATACATATAATAGTACATGATGGTCCGCGGAGATCTGCATCCGGGACCTCCAGATCACGATCTGCAATTCTGGATCAAGTCGTCCTCATCTATGTAAAGTGTCTCTATCTTTATCTTATTCGAAAATACGCAATGTCTAACAGTGATGAATAGAAATTACAAAGTTAGCACACTCTCTTAAATTATATTAAAAACGTGAGTGGCCCGTTGTACATGCCTGCCCAGGATTCGAGCCCTAGCCTACCGAATGCATAAAAGCGCAATGCTCTTCAACTGATTCAAACCGGTGCATGGCGATGAAAAAGTATTCTGATACATATGATGATGATGATGGTGATGATATAAACATGTTGATGATGCTGATGATGTTGCTGATTATGCTGACCATGAAGATGCTGATAATGCTGATGATTATGATGAAGATGACGATGAGGATGAGGATGATGATAATGATGATGATAAGATGTTGATGAGGACGATGCTGATGATAACGATGAAGATGATAATAAGGATGATGATGACGATGATGACAATGTGGAGAAAGAGAATATGAGCTCTCTTATCTCATAATACACCAAATATATCATACATAGTCTTACCAGACAAATGGACTACTAGAGTCGTTTTGTGCCTTCCAACCAGTACTCCCATATATGGCCTCACCATTTACTCGCAACCATTTTCCCATCTGTAGCAATCTTTCCTGGAAAATGACTGGAATAGAGCCATCAGCTGATGGACCAATGTTCATCAATAGGTTACCACCGCAACTGAAACAAGGTTAGAAAGTGGTGTACGTGACGAACCGAGTGTCGATATAATGAAAAGACCTATTCAACATTTATAAGTTTTTATAAGTTAATTTATAAGGTCACTTTTGATACCTAACAGTAGAAGCTAGTTCTTTGATCAGCCTTTTAATGGAGTGAATTTCCTTTAAGTGGCTATTACGAATTACTCCCCATGAGTTATTATGTATCGTCATGGCATTTTCCCATTTGTGGCCTTGACGTTTTCCTGTAAATGAAGAACGAAATTACGAGCCGCTAGTGGAGTCTTTTTAGTTTTATAAGAGATCGAGTATGAGAGGGAGAAAGGCTAGTCTGAATGGTAAAGAACGAACAGGCAATGATGAAGAAATTGATAGTGATGCCGCCGCCCAATTTTTGTCCCCAAAATGTTAGAATGGATTTTACTTTCTCTCTTCACTTTTTGTTTTTTATTCTCCATCTTTCCTGGTGTTTTCAGTCTTACATTTTTCCTGAATAAAGCCGGGAAATAAATAAACGTTTGCACGCAAGCTACATTCAAGCATCTAATGAATGATGCATTATTAAGCTGATTTAGGCAATCCCTTATGGTAATAAGCCTTTTTGCTTTGGGCCGTGCAGTTACTTTTTCAGTACCATTAAATTTATCTCCCTTACATGAAATATATTTTCCGAGATTACATGCATGCAACGTGCAGAAACTGTTTCTTTTTCATGCACACACTAAAATGATAGCTTAATCTTTAATAACATAGTTTAAAAACTGTTTAAGGGCGTTGCTATGATAAATAAGAGTGATGGTGCATGGGATGGGAAAATACAGCTAAACATCGATAACTATTTTTGTTATTTGTTTTCTTACCAGGGTTATATCTGTCTGCACACACATGGACATCACCATGCTTACAACTGCAACCTATCCCCCATCGGTCGTTTACTACCACTGATGACGCAACAGGACTGCATTGAAACAATATTCAGTCAGTAAGTTTAAATTCATTCATTTAGTCGATGGGTGAAGTTGTTCGCTCATTATTGTTAATTTATTCGTTATCTTCTTCGTTAATAGAATCATCAGTCTTCTACTGAATTATTTAACTCGAGCATTTATTATCAGACAGTCTTCATTTGGTCATTAACTCATCCATTTGTGCAATCTTTAATTCGTTCGTTCATTCATTCATATTTCAAAAGTCGTACTCAATCACTCGCTCACTCATCCATCCATTCCTTTATAAATTCATCCCTACATTCAAATATTTGTAAATATAACGCGTCACTCAGTGTGCGAGTCATTCTTCTGTTCATTTGTCTATCCACTGAACACTTGACAGTTTGACCACCTTGTACAGTCATGTGAAATGTAATTGAACAATGAAAAATGTTCAGTGTTTGGACAGTGCTCAGTTGTGCTTTGGATATTTATCTATCGATCAGGAGATTTTACCAAAATGCATGGATCCACCCTGTGACTCGAAATGAGCGGTTGTTGTCCAAAATGCATGGACTAAGTGTTACCTGTCATTATAAAGCCAAGCAAGGAACTCTTTGCTACGCCAGTACTCCTCCGTTGTCTCCCAGTCACCATCGGACCAAAGATAATTTGGTGTGTATTTGTTAATTAGCTCCTTAAGTTGTGGCATGACAGTCAACTGCATAAGATAAAGAAAAGATGATACTCTGACATGATTACTCTGACATTTTTGGCTGTAATGATGCTGTACTGCATATAGTGATGATAGTGGTGGTGGTGATGCTGCTGTGTTGACGGTTATGATGATGATGGAGGTGGTGGTTATGCTGGTGTTTTGATGATGATGATGATAATAATGGTGTTGTTATATTAATGGTTATGATGATGATGATTTTGATGATGATGGTGGTGGTGGTGATGCTGCTGCTGCTGCAGTATTGATGGTTATGATGATGGTAGTGGTGATGATGCTGTTGTGTTCATGGTTATGACTGATGGTGGTGGTGACGATGGTGGTGATGGTGATGGTGATGTTGTGTTGATGATTATGATGATGGTGGTGGCGGTGATGCGGATGATAAGACCTGATAATGTAGCGCGCATGTAGTATAGTGATGACGACGATAATGATATAGGCGTCATACCGAAAATCAGTATGTTTACTGCCGTATTATCATATGAGAGAACATACCTGAACAAACTCATTTGTAGTGAAGTTGTTTGCCTTGTCCTTTAGGTACAATGGGTTAAACCATTCGTAAAGAGAAAAGTACAGTCCAAATGTTATATTGTTGTATTTGCTAAATGCAGTTTTCAGTTCTCCTGTGAAAATAACAAAAATACACAAAAATATATTTGTCATCTGACTAAGAAAAAAAGTTAACCGCAGTATTTAGCTATAAAATGGACGTCGATATAATCTTGGAACAATAAATAATGATAATAGCAACAACCATAATGTTTCAACAACCATAATGTTTCTCACCTACAATATCTCTATGAGGCCACAGAGCTACAGAATTCCAATTATATGCATATCTCGTATCCCAGTTGACGAAGCCATCGTGATGTTTGCTAGTAAAGACGAAATATCTACACAAACAAAACAAAAACGCAAACAAAAATCTATCAATGAACAACGAAAAAATATGTAGAAAGCGCATTCAATAGATGAAAATTAAATTCGTTGTAAAAACACATTCATAGTAAAGGAAGGGCAAAATGTGCATTCAAATTATGTATAAGACAACTGACACACAAGGGAAGTAAAATTGTGACGATGTAATAAGTAACAATATCACTTACTTCGCACCCGACGCCGCTACAAGTTGTGCCCAGTCAGTAGCGTTGAAAAATTCCGCCTTGAACTGCGCTCCAAAATCCGCATACTGAAATTCTGGTGGGTAGTTCTTGGTCATAAATTCTGTTGCATCGGTGAAATTGTCCTTCCAATGTTTCCAAAACCACTCTGATGAGACACCAGGAACGGAATAGACTCCCCAATGAACAAAAATCCCAAATTTTGCCTCATCGTACCATTTAGGTAGTGGACGAGAGTCGAGTGAGTTCCAATTTGCAGTGTACCGTCGATTGGGTCTTGTGCTACCCAAGTTTACATTTTGTTGATTTTTAAGTGCGTAATTTACGTCAGTGAAACAACAAACTAGAATCATACAAAATAAAGTCACCCATCCTACAACGATAAATTGTGTCTTCATTTCTGATTAATGTTCATGTCAATATATCAATCAAAGATGCGGCATCCGGCATCTTTTCAAATTTATCGCTAACAATTGTACTATTTTCTCCTTTTTGGTCGTCAGAAAACGAATTCAAAATTTACATTTGTAAACTTTGTGAAAAATAAAGATGCGAAACCTTCGTCCAAGTTAGTTGAAAGACAAGTGTAATGTTTTAGTACTTAGGGCAGGTACCTAATACGAAGGTCAATAGACCGTGCTTAAAATTACTTACATTACTAGCGTTTTTTAATGAAAATTAAGACACGTATGATTTTTTTAAATAAGGCTTTTACTTGAAAAGGTTTTCCGACATTTTTAAGGGGAATTGAGCATTTAATATAAGTAATTGTGAAGTTTTAGTCCGCGAAACTAGCATACCTTCATAAAACCCTATAGCACAAACATTTGAGGCCACTATTTACTAGTAACGATAAACAAATTTATATGAAAAGTAAATACTTTAGAAATAATGTAACCTAGCTTTTGAAATATTAGAATGAATGTGCTACTAGCTAAAAGCCCTTGCAAATTTACGATGGCTGCTCTTTTAAAAATCAAGCAATCCATGAAAAGAAATTTTTGCGCAGATTGATTTTCTTTGGGGCTCCTGTGTAGATCATGACCGTGAAGAGCTTAGTCCAGTTTACATGACTTTACAAACAAAACCTTTGTAGTAAAAGTTAGTGATCATCTCTCTCACAACTGGAAATTCTTCTTTGCGTTTTATATCTAATTTTCAAATATTTCCATGAGTCTAAAGAGGGCCAGACCGTTTGGAAGCGTCTACCCACAGAAAAAGAAGCAGAATTTGTCAACACAAGGACATTGTAGTTTGTGCGGTGACAGTGCAATTTGCGATTGTGATGATAATGGTGAGCGAAAATCTCGTTTTTTTTCACTTATTCGATCTTAAAAATGTGCTTGAATATTTTTAAATTATGATTTTAGATCTTGATAATGTTGCCAACGATACCAAAGCTGCTTTACTATTTATCAAGTCGTTGTATTCAACTAAAGAACTACAAGAAAGAATACCTCATATCATATTAAAACATCAATTGTACAGTATTGTGAAAGATAAAACTATTGTAGACAGACAATTGGTAAGACATGAATTATGCACATAGTGCTATATTGCTGGTGGCAATTCACGTCGTCATCGCAATCTTAATTGATTACCACCATATATAATCATCATTTCTGCCATAATCACAAGGCTAATACTTCAAAAACCATTAAGTTATATCTAGGTGCAGTTTATGTGATCATTGTAATCATCATCATCATCATTTTCCTCGTCATCATCATAATATTTGCAGTTGTTAATTATTGTAATTATCATAATCTTCAGTACTGTGTTATGAGTTACAGCTAAAATCATTGTATCACGAATGGGCGCTTTTTGCCACATTGACAGGATTTTATTCTTTTTAAGCAACGTACATCAATAATGCCGCCATGGTGGATTGACAAATGATGTCGCAGAAATAAAACATCCAGTCAAAGTGGCAAAGGTGCCCAGTCGCGATGCAATGATTTTAGCAGTAAAATCAACAATGTATTATTTAAATCTGTAGTTTTGAGAATAAAATGATGCATTCTGATTGGATATCAGCTTTATATATATCCTTCACACAATCTTTTTCAAAAGTACCTGTAGGTTATTGTCAAGTGCAGATTAAAATCATGGTGTAATGTTGTTCATAATCTTTGATTGTTGTATTAATGAAGTAAAATATATTTGTGTGACAACATACTAATTCAATTTACATTTATTATCATTCACCGTAATAACGTCAATCACCTTCTTCCTTATTATTTGTGTTTTCAACACCTAGTATATTTTTGTGTGCAGAATGTTATGTGGGAGCAAAATGAAGTGAGGCTGTTCAAGCTTGTATCAGGATCAGATGAGTTTGCTGTAGTACTAACTAAAGATTATGAAGCACATGTCAGATTAAAGCTGGGGGAAAGCAACTCCAGAATCACAGGTACAATCTGGTATACAGGTTTCTGAAAAGAAGTTTCTTAAATCTCAATAATGAAAAAATCATCCCAATTTTTAAAATTACATTTATTTTCATACCTGTTTTGATTTGTTTTTCAGAAAAGTTCTTAACTGACATATTGCCAAACAGCATTGATGTGAGTTTTAGTAAAACAACATTGATGGATAAGTACAAACTCACAGAAGATGATATTACGTAAGTTATTTCAAAACTGACAATTATGAATTAAACAAGAGAGTGTGACATGAATTACTTCATGCCAAGTTTTAGACAGTAAGTAAATCCATAAGTTCCAATCCACTTTCCGTCAGGATTTTTTGATATCTTTTTCCCATGTGATGGTTGTGGATATTTTCTTTCTCCTTGAATATTTTTACGATATTTATTTCTTAATTTTTTTGGGTAATTGCTCAACGCCCCCCCTCAAATATCTAATGGTCCGTCCCTAAAAAAGGTCTAATATTAGGCGATCTACATTATGGTGTCATTTTAGTATGACCACCAGCATTCTTTGTGAATTCTCTTTCATATTCAAATTCTTAATCCCTTTAAGGCCGGTACATACTATGCGACAAGTCGCAGCGACTTGTCCCCACAACATGTCGCCTTAGTGTGCACTGGTCAATATTTTTTGGCCAATACATCTGATTTTGTCGCTGCGACTGGTCACACGAAATCCAACAATTTCCGTCAAAAATACCTAGTACACACGGGGGGAAATTGTTGCCTAGTGTGTACCGGCCTTTAGTTGTAGTATATGACGCCATAATGCAGATTGCCTTGGCCTAATATTGAAAACTAACAAGTTCTAGGTTAGATTATAAAGACATGGAAGTATGGATTACCCTTAGTATTAATCTAATCATTTTAAAAATGTGATTAAATATGTTGGTAATGAAATATAATAAAGTTTGATTTTGCAGGTGTTTAATCAAGCTTGGTATTCTAGCAGTACGAGATGTTGGTAGCTGGTGGCTAAGCATTCCTGGTGTAGGAATATTTATGAAAAACTTTACAAAAGGTATGCAACACTGATTGCATTGATTTGTTTTCTGACACAGAGGCAAATTAGGTTGCCTGTGATGCCTAGCTAGGTATCCTATCACTTCATGGATTATCAATGTTGTTAATGTTTTTTTTAGGGAGAAAAGCTATCATACGAATACTAAAAACAAAGAGGTACAAAGAAATATTACTCAAGGTAATAATGAGAACGTTAATTTTGAGTAACTAAGCTATAAGATACACTTTAGTCTAGTAATACAAAATTATGCAATGCAATATACCATATGGTAACAGGGATGTCAAAGAACTATATTATAGTCACTTTTACAAGCTCCTTTATACTTCGCAAAGGAGTACTCCTGATGTTGTAGCATGAAGCTGTTCTAAACATATTTCTGGTGTATGGTTTGGAAGGTTGACTGTTCAAACCCACTCAGATTAAAAATGGGTTCTCTTTGACCTTACTGGTATTAATAATACTAGTTGTTTTTGTATGTGTGTGAAACAGTACGGTTACAATACTGCTCTGATACAGCAGAAAATTCAAATGTTTTCTTAGAAACTACGGCTATGATATGATACAGTACCGTTTATAAAAATGACTGTATATAATTGGTATTTTGTAATAGGAACTGGAATCCAGAAGTATAGCCAATCAATCCAAGCTAGGAATAATGTATCACATTCATGATATTATTGGTGCTGAGATTGTTAAAAGGTTAGATATTCGTTTTCCATTGGACATACTTTACTTCAAGTTTCTATAGCTAATATCAATAGAGTTTGGTTTGCATATTGTAAGTCAGTTTGCAAACAATACAGTCTATATATTTCTACAATGTCTTGTTGCTAATCCAGTTAACTTAATCACAATTCAGGAAATTTCAGTACATTGCATTCCTTGGGTTGCACCAATTATAACTTCATATTTTCTTTCATATTTGTTTGTTGTTTTTAGGCTTTTTTATCATCCTTAAGTTCAAATACAAAAATTCCGTATTTAAAAAAAATGTAAATGATTTGTTTTCTTATTTCCAGTATTGATACAACATCAGGCCAGCTGCTGCGACTTACTAGATTATGACAGAACAAGAAAATATGTAAAATTAATATTAATTCCGAATAACTATTTATAAAGAATGTATTCTTGTCCGATTCCATTTGCGTATCTTCTTATCCGGGTGGATAAAATCTCCAATAGGAATATAGATCCACAGTAAACCCAAAAAGTATGTTACACAAAGTCTGGTATGCAAATTGATCATAATACAACCAACTTTACCATCATTTTCATACAAGGACGTGGAACAATTTTTTACTATTTTTGTTTGAAGCAAATGCTAACTGAACTCTTCCTAACCAGTAAGAGTTCAGAATTCATTTGTAAAGAATAACATGAAACATGTAAATAGATGTTACTTTATATTTTATGAGTAAATTCCCAGTAGCATGTATGTCACAAAGTTCAATAGGGAAAATAAAATAAAATTTTATATACCTTTATTAAAAAATAAAATACAATCTGGTGATATTGATGCTTCTAATATTGTGTCCTGTTCAAAGAAGACTGCAATTCACCTTTCTCAAGTTCAAAAAATGACTAGGGATGAATGTAGAAATATTTATCTAATTTAAAAGCAAATCTTATTACATGAAAGATTTAATTAATTAAGATTAATTTGAGTAATGTTTCAACTCAGCCTCAATCCTTTTTTAAACTCTGCAAAGGGGAATTCGTTTCATGTTATCGCATGTGTTCAAATGGGAAAGTCAAAACAAAAGTGAACTGGCTAAGTATTGCAGTCTCATTTGAAAAGGGCCATACAGTAGTAGGACAGACACCCAAGAACTACTGCATTATCATGGTTAGAGATGGCAGCTGTAGCCATGTGAAAAGAGTGAAGTTGTGTAATTATTCACTACAGTTACTACCCAAGCAGCATGTTAACATGCTGTCTAACAGAAAGTCAATTGTATATTACATGAATGACAAGAATTAGGAAGATAAATAAATGCTCTTGTATGCTATAATAATACACTGGATATTGAACAGGCTATGACTGTGGCTCTATTTTCCCTTATCCAAGTTAATGTTTATCAGAAACAAAAATATGACTACATGATTTCTAAAATTACAGCATATTTTACATTTTCTGGCAGTTTTTAACATGTTTGCTGACTGCATAATTACAGGTGGCATTTGCCTGCACGACATGAGTAATGCAGAGCACCTAATACACATAATATGGATCTAGTGATGAGCTGCCAGTATTTGTTGTAGTGGCATAGAATGCTAGTACAGAAGGATAATCCAAGGGATTTGTCAGATATCATAGAGTAAGTACATCATAGTGTTCAGTCCACATTATTGCTGTATAATGTGTATACTCTGCATACAAAGTCATTTTCACATGAGTGTTAAGTAGTACTGTTACAGTATTATTAAGATTAGGTCTAGATGACTTTGATTGTTTTCTTTCGGTAAGAATAAGATACTGAGATTTCTGTTTCCCACTAACATGATATTGACAGTCTTCATCGGCTCTGGTATGTTTAGCTGTTAAAAGAGGCTGCATTTGCTTGTGCCACAACCTCCTCTACTTGGTTTACTAACTGCTGCATTTGTAGCATCTGAATGGCCTTGCTTGCTTCCTGTATATCAGCCATTTGCTCAGCTTCAGACCTCTCATTCATCACAGCATCTGTGACAATGATTGATGCTCCTGCTTGTGCAAGTGCAGCTTGTAGTGTACTTGCAGAAATTGTTGTAGCTGGTTCTAGTGTTGGTTGTGGGGGTACCACAGGGGCTACTATTGGAGCCACTTCTGGGGCTGCTACTGTGGCAACTACTGGGGCTGCTACTGTGGCAACTACTGGAGCTTCACTAGCAGTGGTAACAACAAGAATGGCTTCTGGTTGGGGCTGTTGCTGCTGCTGTTCCGGCTGTACAGTGGAAGTACTTGTGGAAACAGGAACAGGGTATGACTCAACAATATCCATCTCTGGGTCACCAGTGGTTTGCTGAGCTGTTGTGACTTTCATCTTAGGACCTTTGTTCTCATGTCTGCGGATGTGTGTTGTCAGTGTACTGTGTTGTGAGAAGGGTTTGCCACAAATGTCACAACGGTATGGTTTCTCTCCAGAGTGTGTTCTCATGTGGGTCTTCAGGTTATATCTTTTGGCAAAAGCACGGTCACAACTAGGACATGGGAATGGACGTTCACCTGTGTGTGTCCTAAGGTGATTCTTTAGCCCTCCAGACTGAGAGAATGCTTTCTCGCAGTAAGTACACTTGAATGGTCGCTCTCCAGTATGAGCCCTCTTGTGCTTGGCAAGACTGCTGTATTCGGCAAAACATTTCTCGCATGTATCACACTTGAAAGGTTTTTCCCCGGTGTGGGTTCGAATGTGACCCTTAAGGTTGGCTAAGGAGTTGAAGGTTTTACCACAGTGAGAGCATTCATGAAGCCTCTTGGGGTTGTGCAGGCGGAGATGGTAGTTGAAATGACACCTCAGAGAGAATGAATCTTCACATTGGTCACACTTGTAAGGCTGGTTACCTGTATTCCTGCGAATGTGCCTGTCAAGTTGGTACTGGAATGCAAATGGTACCTTGCACCCATCACAATGTAGCCTCTTGTTGACATTGTGAGTTGTCAAGTGCTTTCTTAGCTTTATCTCAGAACTAAACGTGTCACCACAAACTTCACACTGATATGGCTCATTACCAGATTTGCCGTCATCTCCATCTGACTGAGCTTTCTTGCCTTTCTTAGTTTTGGATGGGGACTCATCTTCTTGAGAAACTTTCATTGGTTTTCTTCCTCTCTTTCTTCGATTATGTGTCCTAAGATGGGCATCTAGCTGTTCTTGTTTGTCATAAGAGTCACCACAGTTCACACACTTGAATGGCTTTTCAGTAGCAGATTTTTTGTTCTTTCCTTGTTTGTCTGCCTTCTCTTTGTCGGTACTGTCTTCTGTTGTTTTCTCTTTGTCAGTTGTTTCCTGCTCATTTGCTTCTTCTGCAGCTTCCTTATCTTTCTTTTCAGCAGTACTTTCTTTTACTTCATCAGGCTGGGTATCACTGGCTTTCTTTTCTGGTGTTTCAGCAGAATCATCTTTGGTAGTAGCTGATTTGACAGACGGTTTTACAACTGGTTCAGCAGATGGTTCACTACTGGTAGTTGGTTCTGTTGCTTTGGCTGGTACTTCTTGCTTTTTGTCATCAGCTTTGGGGACTTCTACTGTCTTTTCCTAAAAAAAATCACAACACAATCATTATAATGATGTCTAATATTTAGTAAACATAACACTGTTGTATTACTAAGTATTACTAACACAGTGTAGTAGCACACATCTATAGCACTCTTTTCTGCTCACAACTTGAGTAAGTCTTACTCAAGAGCATAAAAGTGTGTTATAGATGTTTGCTACTACACTGTGTATAAATCATTGTTTATGGTGTAAAATTCTAAATAAGAATCTTGTGTATTACCTGTAGCTCACATGTGCCCTACAACTCCATTCTGAACTAAATTCTAGGCATAAGTCTCATAAGTTACAGATACTTTAGTTATTTGAATGTTCAAAACAAAAACAAGAATTTATACCAAAAGACAAACTAATCGCGTCAAAAGTAAGAAAATTCAAGTCTGGTCTGTTGCAAGCAACATTTGTTACTCAACATAATATTGAGTGTAAGTACAAGAAAAGTAACTCACTTTGTCTTGTTCTTTGTCGGGTTTCTTGGCAGGACTACTTTGCTTAGCAGTTACTGTAGTTATAGTTGAAGCTGGCTGCTGATTAGCAGTGACAACTGGAGCAGTAGTTATGGCAGACTGTAGAGCTTCATAGTTGATATTAGAACCATCCTGCACTATAGAATTGGCTTGACTAAGCTGAGAACAGATGACAACAAAGTAAGAAACAATGCTGTGTATTTTTCACTGTACACACGCAAGTAATATTGATTGTTTGAACATGTTAGAAACACGATAGAACCACAGTGTTATCACCACTGGAATTTTATTCTTTTCATTTGTCCTGAAGATGGCCACATAGGCTGAAAGCTTGGCAAAATAATTGTAAAATTAAAAATATCATAAAAATATTAAATATATGAATTTCAATTTCATGACAAGTCATGCAGGGGAATTAAAAGAACGTTTGAAAATGCTGGTCATGACCATCCTTGGTGATAGGTCTACACTAAAACATACTAACTACTAATCAACCTCATGCTTGTAAAACCTCATTACATACTATAAAATTAATTAATGTTTAAAAGTGCATTGAGGCATGAGGTGAAATGTGCTATATAAGAACAGTTTACATTACATTACATTACATTAAATTACATTACATTTTATTACATTATATTAAATTACATTACATTACATTACATTACATTACATTACATTACATTACATTACATTACATTACATTACATTACATTACATTACATTACATTACATTACATTACATTACATTACATTACATTACATTACATTACATTACATTACATTACAAGCTGACATCTAAAAGAAGTAAAGTATTACCTGTATTTGTTGTAGCTGTTCTTGTGTTAGTCCACCAGCTGCCATCACTTCAGGCGATAGAATAAGAACAATATTACCCAATGTGTACATTGAAGCTTGGTTTGGTATCTGACCAGACTGCATCACATCAAGTTGGTCTTGAGTCAGTTGAACCTAGTAGACAAAAACAAAAATTAATACATTAACTCAATGAACATAACAAAACTACATTTATTAAAATATAACTCAATAATAAACCAACCTGTGGTGCTGTGTTGACTGCTTGTTCTGTAGATTGAGCAGCACCATCATCTTGCATAATCACAGCAATACTGGGTTCAGAGTTTTCTTGGTTACCTTCAACTGTCTCATGACTTGGTGGCACACTACTCTCATTATTAGCATTCTGCATTTCTGTCAAAACTGCTGCAACTTGATTTTCTGCATCTTGTGCAGTTGTTTCACTGATAGGGGTAGGAGTATCTGTTTGAGGTGTAGGATTGTTGGTAGTTACAGTGTCTTTTTGAATGGTGTTGCCATCAGTGGTTGGTGTAGTATCTTGAGTTTGTTGGTTTTGATCTGTGATATCTTCTGGGCCAATATCTTCCTTTTCTAATGCAGCTGACACGATATCAGACATCTATACAGTCACAAACAGAAAAATGAATAAACAAATAAATTTATGTAAATCAATAACAATATAATAAATACAAGAAAAAAGGTAAGGATATATATAATTATAATTTATAAACATTTTTAATAACTTCTATCGCACATATTACTGTATATGTTCATATGTCATGGAGAAACCAATAATTAGATTATCCTAGTGGAGAAGAAAAAGAAGATGAAGAAGGATAAAAAAAGGCTTTTCAGGATGACATACAATGTTCAGTTAATTCAACATGGACTGCAGAGACATGGTTGCAGCCACCAGCCTCACTTTTTGCACCAAAGCTATAAAGTGAAAAATACATTTGTCAGCACCTCCATCCCCACACTTTTTAATATGTTCCACTGCTATTGTCCAGTACATACACTAGTATGATGACATGGTAACAATGATTGAAGCACCTTGATAACACTGGAACATTCATACAATTATTAATAATATCCTCTGCTAGTAGGAAATGTGAAGCAGGGACTGGTGTAGCCTTTTTAACAGGATATCAGCTTTAGTTTTTGTTTCAAGATTGGTTTGTTTTTATTATAATTGTATTGTTAGCAAGAGAATATGAGATAAGAGAGCTTATCCCCCGTATTGGGATTTACAATCATCAGGGGATCTTTTCATTCTATTTTTAAACTGAAGTTATTTCAGAAACAGAAGGTGTTTGGCCATATTGCAGGAAGCATGGTCGCATGGTCAAAACATATCAAGACAAAAGTACAGAGATTGTTAGCAAGTTTCTAAAAATAGCATGACGAGTAGAGCCCCTGATTAGGTCCTGGATAAGCTCTCTTATCTCATACTCTCTTGATTGTTAGGTATTGTTTTTTGTTTTGTTTTTGTAAACACTTTATCAAAATTCAGCAGTTTGTCACTTTGAATTTGTATCTCACTGAAAATCTTTAAATGAATTAAATCATTAGTGAAGTGCTCTGATGGGCTGTTAAATGTGTTGAAAAAAGTTGAAAAGCATAGAATAATATAACACTGGTAAATAAGAAAAGCCAAGCAAACAACATCTTGTGCATTTTAATGAAAACAAACAAACAATAGTCAGAACAATCACACCATAAAAATTATTAAATCTTAGTTTTGAGTGAAGTCTTGGTGACTCAGTTTCATTAAACAAGCTATTGATGTTTATTTCTGGGCTATGCAATAAGAAAAAGCTTAGGTAGAACAATTAAAAACTATACTCGTGAAACCCCAAGCTCACTTCTTTGTTTCCACAGCATTCACAAAATCATGTGAATTCAAGTTTAGCGCAAAAAAATCACTTTAACAAACCATAGACTTATTTTGCTCCAAATCACACGTCACAAATCATAGCCAAATTCATTGTATTGTGACCTGCTGGTTTATAACTTTTTGATTTGGTCTTTTCTCAACAGTCAATTAATGTCAATTTTACCGATGACAAAGCATGTTTGGGCAAATTCCACCCTATTAAATTAATTGATGACTCAGAAAAGACCAAAATAAAAAACGAATTTGGTTGTATAACCGCCTTGGTAGCTGTGCGACTAGCTTAATCCAACCCCACTTTGATAAAATTGGCAGAATTCATTCAGAAATAGGAAAACATAAAAAAATTGGTTTTCATTTTGTAGTTATTTCATAGAGATAACGCAATTCTATTCAAATAAGTTAGAAAGCAGTATCTCCCGCCGGAGATTTCACTGCCCAATGGCTTTCGATCTTTGAAAACGTCGCTTTTCTTTGATAACGAAGTTACATATGAATCGAACTCAATCTTCATAAATTCTCAGCCATCTAACGCCATCGAAGCTTAAAATACCTATTCAATCACTTGAAAAAGTTCCATGGGTATATATTTCTTCTGAAAATTCAAGAAAAACGAACGAACACAAACATGAAACTACACAAACTTGACAAACACCACATTCGCTGCACAGGGTTCCCGTTGAATGAAGGAAAATTTCATAAAGAATATTATTCGGGATACCTGTGCCTGAAAAAATCAACAAACTTGCAGAACAGTTGATTTCTTCCTAGTCCAAAAAGATATTATATGATTTAAAGTTAATTTGGTCATACCTTGAGATGAAAAAGCGATTTTTTTCGCGATGTTGGCTTTTCTTTGAGCGAGTGTTACTGAAGAGCTGGCGGCAAATGAACTCAGCTGAAACTGGCTTGCCTGAAGGCTTTTAAAGAAGCCAAAGATGGAAGATGGAAATGAATCTTCGGGATTTGATCTTTTATAGAAAATTCTTGTAGTATTTTAGTCGATTTCAACAAGGTTTTTTCAGTGATTTTTACACAGACAACCCGCGTTGTAAAAGACGCTGTCGCTTGCGCTGACTGTTACCCAGGCCCCTGTTGATACAAAATACAATAGCCAAGTCAAAAGGTAGAAATTAAATAAAGAAGTAAAGAAAACAAGCAATGATAAAGTCTTTAAATGGTTGTGGAAATATGTATAGGATGTAAAGAAAAAATAAATCAATATATTGCCTAGAGTTAAAAACAATATACGAAAAAAAAAACAATGCCCAAATTCATCCCATAATTTCTACTAATATTGAACCTTAGAAAAAATTCATTATAAAAATTTTGACATGGTTTAAAAGTAACAATGTAGTTTATAGGAAATTTTCTAAAAGACATGAAAATAAAAACGGAGTATAAAATAAACGAACTAACAACAACACTAGAAGTAGACTGGGTACGAGTGTAAGCAAGCTTCGAAGCTGTGTTTAGTGACGGCTGATCGTACGTTCTTTAGTTTTGGTTAGTTTAAAACTTCTAGCTCCTTTAGATCGACTCAAATACACTCCCCGGAAGAAACGTACCAAGCCCTAAAGTGTCACATTCTTTAAGTTTTAAAATTTTGCTCATTTGCTTCTACAAAACAGAACTCGTACTCTTCACTCGAACACCAACAACTGGCCTACCTTGTAAGAAATTTCCATAAACTTTATGCGAAATCAAGGTAAGACATGAGTCATTTAGTTTGCCTTTTTTGTTAACCTTTGTCGACTTTGTCATCTAGAAGATTACTGCTAAAAGCTGTTAGTTTCAAACCACAGGCAACCCATGTTTTCGGACCGCGTTTATGTATGATTACTTGTTGTTAGTTTCATCGGGTTTCCTGTGCTGATATGAAATATATTTGCCCGAAAAAAGTGAACTTTTCTTGTGATTTACGTTCCAAATGTTGCCTTAGATAAGTTGGAAAATGTTTAAAGAATTATTATAGACATCATTTAATGAAAGATGAGTGAAGATGGCTAAGATTGAGACGGATTGCGGAGAGGGAAAGACAGTCCTCGTCCTTTCTTGCCCTCCTTCGTTTGTTGTCGTTTTTGTTGGGCAAAGACACTGTCACCCGAGTGCTTAAACCAAACATATCTTGGTCGATCATATTGTATAATTCGCACTTTTATAAGCATATTGAACTTTTCTGGCGATATTGATAAGCTTCTAACTTTGTTATTTTCGAAGAAAATTTGTAATTATTTTTTTATATTATGAAATGAAAAGTTTTGGTTTATCTCCAGTGTAATATAATTTATGCTGCACAAGTGAGGTCACAATAGTGAGTCTTTTTTAAAGACAATACTCCTTTTGTTTCTCTGTTATTGTGACCTCACTTGTGAGCATAAATTATATTACACCGGAGATAAGCCAAAGTTTTACTGGCTGAAATAAATATATATATATCAATTTATTTTGCTCTAATTCCTTTAAATCTCCCAGTAATACTATTAGTGTGTTATTTCATTTAAATTTCATGGTGCAATTATTTTCATAAAAAATTATATTTTAAAAAGTTCATTTTTTCATTTTCTTGATTTGTTTAATTTATTACTCAGGGGTTTCTTATTTATTTTTTTGTTTTGACCTAAAATCATAATCATGCAATGTCTCACAAATAATGACATTGGGTGGCCATGTCTTGGGCGCTTTTTTATAGCATTTTGCTGCTGCGACCTGGGCTCAAAATTTACTTATTATTATAATTGTGACCTTTGTGATCAGAAAACAAAGTTTATCTGTTCTCTCTTTCCTTTTTGGCAAAAAAACAATTCAATGCAGTGCTATGTTAAGAGGAGTCAATGGGTCAAAAGATTTTCCAAAATCCAACGGTAGATGACATCTTAGTTGACAATAATTTGGTATTTTATGACCCCTCTCCCGTCAGTGACAAATCTTAGATATGCCACTGCAATATGAGTTGAGATATGTATTGTGAATATAGAGTGCAGGGATATAAAGTCCTTTATGCCACTGCAAAAGCCACTATGTGAAAGAATATAAGGACTTGAATTGCATGGAAAATGTATGGATAGGATAGGGTGCAAACACTTAAAGTGTGCAACATAAATAGAGTAACATAAATACCACTAAATAGTGCTATTTTATGCTAATTCTATTGTTTTCTTTTGTTTAATTAGTGCTATTTACCACTAAATAGTGACAACTGTTGCACAATTTTAGTGCGTGCACTCTACCACTAAATTCTACCATTTTATTCTAGTTCTATTGTGTTCTTTTGTTTGAATAGTGCCATTAATTACTAAATAGTATTGCACACATTTTGTGTTTGTACTCTATGATATCTTCATTGCACAGGAAAAAAATTGCGATTCCCAGAATAGGTTTATTTTGGTTTTTGTTGCACTTTCCCAACAATAACCCAAAATAAACCCATTTTTGGAATCCCAAACTTGAACCCAATGTTGGATTTTGTAGCACTTTCCAACCATAATCCAAAATAAACCCATTTTGGGAATCACAATTTTTTTCTTGTGTTGGGTACTTGATATCCAACAAATGCTTAGAGTTAATTTACATGAAGACTTTTCAATAACTTGCTTCTGATGAAAATGATAATTAAAAACTCTTGAGAAAGCCAGCATTCCCTAAAGTCATTCAAACAATCAGTCAGTCAATTGATCAATCCAATCAACCAATAAATTATGCAAGCAATCTATCGAGCATTAAAAACAGTGTGCAAATGGCACCACAGTCAGGCTCAATCATTAATTATTTTATAATATCTTTTGTGGTGTTTATATAGATGTCTGACATTGTATCAGCTGCATTGGCAAAAGAAGCGATAGATGATGCCACACCTGCTAGTGATGAAAATTCTGTACAAAAGATCCCAATAACAACTGAAAACCCTACAACTCAAACAGATACTAATACCCCTGTCAATGAAGCAAGTGCAGAAGATGCAGAAAATCAAGTTGCAGCAGTTTTGACAGAAATGCAGAATGCTAATAATGAGAGTAGTGTGCCACCAAGTGATGAGACAGTTGAAGGTAACCAAGAAAACTCTGAACCCAGCATTGCTGTGATTATGCAAGATGATGGTGCTGCTCAATCTACAGAACAAGCAGTCAACACAGCACCACAGGTTGGTTTATTATTGAGTTATATTTTATAATAAATTTAGTTTTGTTATGTTTATGGAGTTATTCTTTTTTTTTTATTTTGTCTACTAGGTTCAACTGACTCAGGATCAACTTGAAGTAATGCAGTCTGGTCAGATACCAAACCAAGCTTCAATGTACACTTTGGGTAATATTGTTCTTATTCTATCACCTGAAGTGATGGCAGCTGGTGGACTAACACAAGAACAGCTACAACAAATACAGGTACATTACACAAAACATGTTTTCATAAAGTCTACATGTACCACCATCATCATTTTAATCACTACCTTAGTTTTCTTAGTAGACGGTTTTCAGAACAGTCTTCAAACCACTTTTTTTGGACATAATTGTTTACAAAATGTCCCTTTTTTCTAGGAAAGCCAAGCAAATGCTTTGGATGGCTCTGGTGCTAATTTAAATTTACAAGGTCTGCAATCAACTACTATACCTAATGCCCCAGATGTTGCTAACATTCTACAACAAGTTCCGGCTACAACAGTAGCTGCTAAACAAAGTAGTCCAGCCAAGAAACCTGAGAAAGAACAGGACAAGGTGATTATCATAATGTCTTTTTTGACATGACACTTTTTTTCTATCGCTGATAATGCTGACAAACGCTAAATAATGGATAAAAACTTGGTAATATGCAACATATTACATGGAAGAGAAGCAAATTGAAAAGGAAAGATATTATCGTTGAAGTAACAGATAGTGTTTTTAGTCCAGAGCATGCAGCATTTTGTAGAAGTTTTCTTTGAAGTCTATGACTTTGGTTTGTTTTGCTCATAAGTACTTACTCCAACAAAGGACTACCATCCAATGGTATGGTTTATAAGAATGTACCAATCACACAGTTAGGATGCTCAAGCCATGAACACTTTATTTGGCATTTCATTTTCTGAGCTTTCTACTGCTTCAAATCCTCTAAAAAATAGATGAAAATGAAAACTTGTTAAAAAAGGATAAAAAAGTGAAAAGTGTTCATAGTTTAGAGTGTCCTCACTTTAATATGCATTTTTATAACCTTTCTTTTTTATACCACCTTCAGTTGTTGACTTGGTTCTTCCATTTGATATTCCTAGGGGCAGACTGTAGCTGCAAAGGACAACAAAGATAGCAATGACAGCAGTACAGGGGCCAAAGATAATGCAGGGCCAACTAGTTCAGAGGCAATGGATACAAGTGAACCTGCCATAGCTTCTAAAGGGTTTCTTACCTCTCCAGAGAAGAAGAAGGTCACCACATATCGCATCACAAAGAAAAAGGCCAACCAACAAGAAAATAAAGAGAAAGACAAAACTCCTTTTGCTGCTGGAGAAGAAGAGAAAGCTTCAGAAAAACATCAAGCTGAGCAAGATAAGAATACAGAGAAAGACATGCAAAGAGATATTATAAAAGAGCTAGAGAAGAGACCATTCAAGTGCGCACATTGTGAGGATACTTTTGCAACTGAAAAGGATGTGGAGAACCATACCAGCACACATTCAAACAGGAGGAAAAGAGAAAGCCAGCCTGATGATCAGGAAGGAACACCTGAAGCAGAAAATAAATCTGGCCGACCTAAAAGAAACAAGACTTCAAAGCCTGATGTAGAGTCTCCGGATGAATCACTGCAGTGTGAGGTTTGTGGTGACATATTCACGGCAGAGGTTAAACTACGAAAGCATCTCACCACTCACAATGTCAACAAGAGGCTACATTGTGATGGGTGCAAAGTACCATTTGCATTCCAGTACCAACTTGACAGGCACATTCGTAGGAATACAGGTAACCAACCTTACAAGTGTGACCAATGTGAGGATTCATTCCCTCTGAGGTGTCATTTCAACTACCATCTCCGCCTGCACAACCCCAAGAAGAGCCATAGCTGTGAAAAGTGTGGTAAGCTCTTTAACTCATTAGCCAACCTCAAGGGGCACATTCGCACTCACACTGGCGAAAAACCATTCAAGTGTGAAACGTGTGAAAAATGTTTCTCAGAGTACAGTAGTCTTGCCAAGCACAAGAGGTCTCATACTGGAGAGCGTCCATTCAAATGTCCACACTGTACATCATGTTTCACTCAGTCAGGGGGACTGAAAGCACACTTAATGACCCATACTGGTGAACGCCCATTCAAGTGTTCAAGTTGTGAAAAAGCATTTGCCAAGAAGTACAATCTGCATACTCACATGAGGATACACTCTGGAGAGAAACCATACCGGTGTGATATTTGTGGAATGCTCTTTACTCAGCACAGCACTCTAGCACAGCATGTTAGAAGGCATGAAAACAAGGCCCCCAAAATGAAGGTCACGACCGGTCAACAAACTACTGGTAACCCAGAGATGGATATTGTGGAGTCACATCCTGTGGCCACTTCTACTTCTTCAGCCCAAACAGAACCACAACCAGAGCAACAAGAAGCTGGTCAAGTAGCAGCTGCTACCAATGGAGCACCAGCAGAAGCCCCTGTGGAACACCAACCAGTTGAAGTTCCAAAGACAACAGTGGTAGAAACTGTGCTACAGGCAGCCATTGCCCAGGCAGCAATTGCACAGTCGGAATCACCAATCATCGTCGCAGAGACTGTTCTGAATGAGAAGTCTGAAGCTGAGCAAATGGCTGATATACAGGAAGCAAGTCAGGCCATTCAGATGCTACAAATGCAGCAGTTAGTAAACCAAGTAGAGGAGGTTGTGGCAGCACAAGCAAATGCAGGTTCTTACTCGACTAGCAGCTAAACAACAACAAAGAGAACATTATTTGGTCATATTTTACCAATCGTAGTGTGACATTATTTGTAGCTAAACAACAACAAAGAGAACATGGTTCATATTTTACCAATCATAGTGTGACATTATTTGTAGCTAAACAACCACAAAGAGAACATGGTTCATATTTTACCAATCGTAGTGTGACATTATTTGTAGCTAAACAACCACAAAGAGAACATGGTTAATATTTTACCAATCGTAGTGTGACATTATTTGTAGCTAAACGACCACAAAGAGAACATGGTTCATATTTTACCAATCGTAGTGTGACATTATTTGTAGCTAAACAACCACAAAGAGAACATGGTTCATATTTTACCAATCGTAGTGTGACATTATTTGTAGCTAAACAACCACAAAGAGAACATGGTTCATATTTTACCAATCGTAGTGTGACATTATTTGTAGCTAAACAACCACAAAGAGAACATGGTTCACATTTTACCAATCGTAGTGTGACATTATTTGTAGCTAAACAACCACAAAGAGAACATGGTTCATATTTTACCAATCGTAGTGTGACATTATTTGTAGCTAAACAACAACAAAGAGAACATGGTTCATATTTTACCAATCGTAGTGTGACATTATTTGTAGCTAAACAACCATAAAGAGAACATGGTTCACATTTTACCAATCGTAGTGTGACATTATTTGTAGCTAAACAACCATAAAGAGAACATGGTTCACATTTTACCAATCGTAGTGTGACATTATTTGTAGCTAAACAACCATAAAGAGAACTTTGATCGTATATTTTACATATTATATATTTCCATTGTGTAGATGGCTGTAACATAAGGACTTGTTTGATTATTTTGGATAGTTTGTATTTTATCAGAACAACAATATAACGATATCATTACTGATACTCCTACTGACAATAAATGATAAGCATGTACATTAATTAGATTGGGTGGCAGTTATCTTGCTGGTAATCACAACTTGAATTTGTAAAATATATGTGTTCATGTTGGGTTGCTAAGTTAAGTTGTTATCTCAGTATCTATTTGGATCAGTTATCTGTCATGGTCCATTTGTACATTTGAATCCTGGATAAAGTTATCCACTAGCTAGAACTAGGTATACATTATTCTTTTAGAATGTATCCACTGAATACAAATTTATCTGGGGCTTGCTGCACAGAGCTTGGGTAAAGTTATCCACTTGGTAAATATATTGCATACAATTTCTTTAGGATTTATCTGCTGGATAGGGTTTATTCATTGGATAGTGCTGTCCAGGCTGTGTACAACCAGTCTCAGGCCCCTGGTGGAAATCTCTATTCCGGCCTTGTACAACCAGCACTAGATAAAATCTATACAATGCAGTTGATAACTTTCATCCAGTGTTTATCTTTATTCAGGCTGCATACAGCTGGCCCCTTGCCTTATTTTAATCAGGACAAGTTTTAGAAAACTTTTAGATACTAGTTTCTAACTTTTGAATAGTTAATCAAAACACAATTATAACTGGAGAATATCAAAATGAATGGAAAATGTGTTAGTGACAGATAATAACATACAAACATTAATAAATTAATAGCAGCATAATAGTTTTTAGTAGTTATACATGTACATTACTTACTAGAGAAATATTTGTGTAATATTATCTGATTCAGAATCTGTTAATTTAACTGTAATATGTCAGATTTAGCTCTTTCCAGTTATTTATCATAAAAACAGACTGAGGTCAATAATATTATTCTCTGACTCGCTGTTACTGATAAACCATTTAAGTAAATAACAGTAAAGTAAACAGATCTCCAACAATATTGCATTATACTCTGCATGTACTATTTTAAGAATTTTTATTTTTATCAATAAATGGACTTCATGTCATGTTTCTGTGGTGATTGTTTTACCAGTTAATGTAATAATCATCATGATTTAGCACCAATGGGCTGAGCCAGTAATCTCCCTTGAATGTGTCAATTGCTTGGGGAAGGGGACTTCAACTGTATCATAGGGCTGAGAGATGATTGTTGAAATTTGTCAAAATAGTCATATGTAGGTGGACGTGGTAACATATAAATGGCCCAAAAATATTTTAGACACTCTAAGGGTTATTTACTACAAGGCAGCTTTTGTGCTATGACACACCAGGATGGTACACTTGGTTAGGGCATTTTTAGATGGTGCTGGAAGTCCAACCAATAACATTTTGCTAAAAAAACCTTTTTAATCTAAAATTCACAAATATTTTGATAATTTTTACTAGTGAGTGTCTGTACAAATGAATATTATTATTTACAAATTTAAATGTTCTCATTTCTCTTGTTGTGCCTCATCTATTTTCTGTCTCACTCCAGCACAGTTCATTGTCAGCTCGGCATGATCCATTTTGAGTTGTTCAATTGCTGCACTGAGATCATCACTCTGGAATTAAAGATAAAAGACATAATTTTGAGAAAATGTTCTAAATGAGTTCAAAGCAATTGAACTGCATCCAACTGCTTTGAAGGGTGGTTGAGGCTAATGCCTGAACTCTGATGCCATGCAGCATAGAGGCTTTGCAAATTACCAAAGAAAATCTTTTGTTAGTAATGTTATTGGTTGAATTCCTGTAAGCCATACACTATGCATAAAGCTGAATGGTGTCCTTGGTATTCCAGTAATTACTACAAATGACCATGAATGGTTTCATGGAATACATCCAGTGTACAATCATGAATTGGATATAGTAAAAGAATGTTTCCAAGACCAGAGGTCCCCAGTGATTAGAGGTCCCCAGTGATTAGAGGTCCCCAGTGATTAGAGGTCCCCAGTGATTAGAGGTCCCCAGTGATTAGAGGTCCCCAGTGATTAGAGGTCCCCAGTGATTAGATGTCCCCAGTGATTAGAGGTCCCCAGTGATTAGAGGTCCCCAGTGATTAGAGGTAACCAGTGATTAGAGGTCCCCAGTGATTAGATGTCCCCAGTGATTAGATGTCCCCAGTGATTAGAGGTCCCCAGTGATTAGAGGTCCCCAGTGATTAGAGGTCCCCAGTGATTAGAGGTCCTCAGTGATTAGAGGTCCCAATAGTGATTAGAATTGTTGTGAATCTAGCTATTACTCATTGCTTTTCAGTAAAATATTAAATGTTCTTATTATGGACATCTGATAACACAACAGTATATGGCCAGTTACAGCTAAAATGTTGTATCGCGACCAGTTGATTTTCAAATCTTTACTTCATTTGGATTTTTCTGAGACGTCAATCATGAGATGGCTTTGAACATGCTGCATATAAGTTAGACCCTTGACAACAATTCTACAGTTTTACTTAAGCTTGTCTTGATAAATAGTCGAGATAAATAACTTGAATTGAAAGCATTCAAACAGCTTACAAAAACGCAATACAAACGCGATACAATGGTTTTAGCTGTAACTTGTTTTGTTTGGGTGGGATGGGTAAGTCAAATTGTTTCAATCAGGATTGGTGTTTACCTGTTCTTTCCGTAGTTCATAATCTCTCAGTAATGGCTCATTTCCAAGCAGGCCACATTTTTGTCGAAGTTTTACATTTTCTATCCTCAAGGCATCCCGCACTTGCTTTGTGCGAGTAAGAATATCTCTTTTCTGTATAAAGCAAATAATAAATTGATTTATAGATTAGTTGCACAAGGTTACAGAATGGATAAGCTGTAAAATAGTGGTCACATCAACCAGTAACAGGGGAACGTAAAAGAATGTGGACTGAGGACGCAGGTCATGACCATCCTCGGTGATAGGCCTACACTTAAACATACTAATTCCTTATCAACCTCATGCTGTTAAAACTGGATTACATACTATAATTATAGATTAAAAAGCGCATTGAAACAGGTGAAAATGCTATATTTAAGCACATGTTACATTACATCACATTACATGGATCAGAACTGTTCAGACACAACCTACCTGAGCAGCGAGGGCTTCCACAGAGTGTAGCTTGGTTCTTTGATCGCCATTTTCAGCCTGTACAAACTGTAGTTTTTCTTTGAGATGAGTCAGTACTTGTACAGTGGTGGTGATTTTCTTTCTCAGTTTTAATAACTCCTGTTGAGCAACAAATGGTTGGATTAGATTCTGTTGTCACATAAGTATAGTTAGTCAGTACCATATAAATTTTACAGCTTTTGCTGTTCATTAACAGCACTGAAACAGAAAAAGAGCATTACCATTAGTGCAAATGTATTTCTAAAGAGCCATTAATCTTATTCACTGAGTGTTCACATTTATTGAATGCCTCATCGCATTAATGGTAATCATCTTTGGCTTGAGTGAATGTTTCAGTGAGTGTCGTCAAAGAACAGCAAAAGGTGTACTCATATTACTTCATTTCATATGTTTGGATTGATGTTGAAAACATAATTACTAACTTCAATAATTAAAATTTCTGGCATGTACCTCATTTCGTTCCTCTATTTTCTCATTGTATGTCTGATTTTCAATCTTCAGTTGTTCAAAGTCAATCAAGTGAAGTCCTTCTGCCAGTTCCTCCTGTTAAAATGTAACAAAACATGAGGTTGTATTAAAAAGTACTAGTCAACAGATTAAATGCGAAATTGTCCAATTTTGTAATGCTGGAAATATGTATTTTCAAAAACGTTTCTACATACTTTCGCTTTCAGCTGCATTTCTCTTTTCTTTAGTCGATTTCTTAGTTTGATGTTCTCCAGTCTAACCTGTAGCACAACCAGAAATACTTTCAATTATTGACAGTTATAGTTATTTCAATGTGCATTTTGATAAGAGACAAAGATCATATTAACAAAGCACTACCATCATACCCTGTTCATGACACCAAGGTCGACCCCCCCCCCCCCCCCCCCCGGGGTTCAATATAATTTTAAATTATTTTTCAATTTCTTACCCCTGTAACTTCAAGTTCTTTCTTTGCTTCCAAGGCTTGGTACTGCTCAATATCCTGAAAATGTTCAAAAATGCATCATTAATATAGGATTAACAGTAGTTGATCCCTTGTGGTTCAGCCCAAAAACATTGACTACCCAGGAGCAGAAAGGGTAAAATAATGCAAAATAATCATCATTATTATTGTAAAGTTGTTTACCTTAGGAGAAATTGGTTTTCCTGATCTGCTATTGATAGCTTGTTTTGCAACTTCTAGTTTGAATTTTGAAAACTGTGCACTGAAAATATAATGAAACAAAAATTGGTTTAGAGTATTAGATGAAGTAAGGCTTTTTGGAGCACTTTTCGATCGCTCCTATTGAATACAGTTTTAATTAGCAAGCTCAGTGTCAATAAAGTCAGATTGTTGTTGTGATAATTTGCTGTTGGTTAGATCGGTCTCCGGCGGAAATGAGTGAAATGGAATGGTGATCCCTTCGTCTAACCACGTTAATATGGTGTTTGAAGCGTGAATGTCTTTCCAAAATGTTAGGTTCTGTTTGAGTATATCCGGTTGTAGAATGTTAGTCATTTATCGAAGTTTAAAACAATGTTCTATCTTACTGTTCCTCCGCCGGGTGACTTGTTGTGAAATTGTTTCGTCGTGGAAATCGCCCAGAGTCTTGAAATCGATGGAAAATGTCCGGTCGTTCACTCCGAAATCTCCCTCGGTGGTTTGATGTATATCGTGGTGACCCACGATGAGGAGATTGTTGTGATACTTGTTGGCGGTGTGTCGACAGCTCAGCTGCGAGACGTAAGTTCAAGAGAGATTCCGGTTGAAAGCCGCTAGTATGATTTTGTAGTGATCTAAAGATCCTTGCTGTTTCTTGGTCAAACACTGAATTCGTCAAGATAGCCTGATATTCGTGTTGGTTATACTTAATTTGTGCAGTTAACACAGTGTTTAGTTGCTCCAAGTACTGTCGAGTGTCGGGTGTCACGTCGGTGTCGGTCAAGGCTAATTGCACAATTTTCAGCGATGTCTCCGTGTAACGCAAGGATTTTTGGAGGATTTTAAATGCTCCTTTGTCGTCCTTTTTTATGCCAGACGCACTTTCATTGAGTCTTAACTCTGGTGGTAGGATGACTTTTGTTACAGCGTCTTTGATGGCGCTGTAGTCACCCTGAAAATCCTCGAAAGGACGCGTGGTCGAATCCGGGATGTCTTCTGGGCCTACAATGTTGGGCCGAAATACTTGATCTTCTAATGTTTGAAGCCTTTTGTTGATAGTCTCTTGACCGTCTTGAATTTTCGTTAAAGAATTGTGTATTAATTTAAATTGTTCGTCCGAACTCATTATGGACCTGTGCAATGGAAGCACTGACACAAAGACAATAGGACCTTTCAGGGAAAGGTCGTATATACGGGCTAGTTAATTTAAAACTTATTAACTAGGGTGATTATATAATCACGTATCCTTGTCCTTAACTGCTATGAATCACTTGCAAAAACACTTTTTAATAGTTACTTGATGATTTAATTTATACCTTGAGTCTTCAACTGCTAATTCTTTTTCTTGGCATCTTGACTTAAGGTCTTCAATTTGAATTTTGTAGTTTTCTTTTTCTCTCCTTTCTTCATTTTGAAGTTCTTCTAAATTGGCTGTCAGACAGTATAAAAATACACAATTATTAACGTCTCTAATCTCTGTTTATCTTTTACCTTTAATTCTTATTTCTAGTATAAATATTGATTAAAACCAAAATTGTCATTAAAAAGTAGAGAAAAGGAAATAATCAATCATCCATGACTTACACATATATTTTAGATATCGCTGTTCTTGATCTGTTACACTTTTTTCTATTTCTTGTTGTCTTTCATCACTCTGAATTAACAAATGAGGAAAAAATGAATCATTAAATTTTGTAATCTTAAAACAAACTACAGCCATGTATTGAGGTCCTGCAAAACATTCAATGATTAAGAGCAATATATGCTTCAAGCTTAAGGTTTGGTTTGTACCTTCTTTTTCTTGAAGTATTCAGCTAATTTGTGTTGAAGTTGAGCATTTAGAGACTGTAGAGATGATCTTTCTTCTAGTGCTTGCTATCAATAAATAATAAATAATAAATAAATAAATAAATAAATAAATAAATAAATAAATAAATAAATAAATAAATAAATAAATAAATAAATAAATAAATAAATAAATAAATAAATAAATAAATAAATAAATAAATAAATAAATAAATAAATAAATAAATAAATAAATAAATAAATAAATAAATAAATAAATAAATAAATAAATAAATAAATAAATAAATAAATAAATAAATAAATAAAAAAAAATATAAAAATAATATAAATAAATAAAAAAAATAAATAAATAAATACTCAGTGGAATTGCATTACAAACAACTATCATTATTGTTGTTATTTGTAGTGTAATTGCTGAAGACAAATCCAATACAACATATTCAGTTATCTTGTGCAGCAAATTAATTTATATTAAATTAATACTTGAGTTTCATGTTCTTATTTACGCTGTATTAGCCTCCACTCAAGACAAAGCCTACAGTATTTCTATTGTTAGTGGATGCACAGGATGTTTTCAATACAAAAGAATATATACCTTGCTACTGAGGTTACTACAGCGTAAAGAAAAATATGAAAATGGCTTATTGAATGCTTCTTATATTTTAGAATATTGTATTGCTCACATGATATTTTTCCATGAGTTCTTGTCTGTTATAAAGAGGTTCTTCAGGTTCACTGTCTTGGTAATATTCTTCCTCTTCCTCATACATTGTATCACCTGAAAAATGTATTTATTCATGCTATTAATTATTATTATTATTAAGCCCATATTGACAAAGGTGCTGCTGACCTTCCATCACATCTATGCATCATAATGTGTTCTCCAGAAGTTAAATAAATTTCCTTAGCTATGTACACACACTACAGTGTATACATAGTATTTAGAAATTGTGCATGGAGAGGGTAGTCAGAAAAAAAAAAACAATTTGACAAATCCAAGTTCCAATTATGATAGAGTCATTTTGGTATGAGTAGCAAACAGTACTGTATATGGTATATGAGATGGTAACCATAGTTTTTAAGAAAATATACTAATATAAAGTAGACCACATCTTAGTTTTATCGTAACCATGCCTTTTCTCACACATACGAAAATGACTCTAAGAGGTCTATGTATAATGTAAATATCCTCCATGGCATAGGCTTATTAAGGTCCTTATTAATTCACACTTTACCTTCGTACTGTAGTTCATGATCATCATATCGCGGGCTCGAGTCTTCTTCAGGTTCAGGTGACTGTGTGGCAGGAGGGGGTGTGACTGATGCATCCGGCCCTTCAGTGGGTACAGTTGTTTCAGCTTCAATGGTGGGTGAACCCTCCCTGGACATGGGTTGAGCAACCTCAACAGCAGGGGTGGTATCCTCTTCTGGGACACCTTCATTCTAAGAAAGGGATCAAATAAAAGAAAACTTAGGAAACGATAAATGCTAATAAACTTAACCCAAGTTTTAACCTGCGTATCATCTCTTGAGGGTTTGGCAAAGTATTGGAGGCCTGGAGGGTCACTATATGTAGTCTGATAAGTTTAAAAATAAGAATAACAATTTTATCTGTTTTAAATTATATGAGAGTAAGTAAAGTTTAATGAGCTGTTATTAATAATATGGTAGGTTGTAGTCTTTAGAAATATGGTCTGACAGTTGGTAACCTTAAAGAAGACAAAAAAAAGCAATTCACACAATTAAATCTTTAGCTATAATATTGTTATATTGTGGTTGTGTTTTTAAACTTCCAATATTTAATTCATAGTCTCAAGCCAATACCATCAGCTTAAATAAATATCCTGTTTATATTCGTTGTTGTTGTTTTTTTTTTCTTACTTCTGGAATAGGGCCATTGTCGTCCTCATCTGCCTCTTTACTTTCTGAGTCCTGTGGAGCTACCTCTTGTTTCTCTTCTTCTCCCTCTGTAGCTTCTCCGCTAGTACCTTAAGAGAAGAATATGCACAACAAAGGTTATCTCTAGACTGATACTCTGGGGCCGGTTGCACGAAGCCTGAATAGCGCTATCGAACAGATAAATCGCTATCCAGCGGATAAATTCTAAAGAAATCCTTTGGAGTGGATAACTTTATTCAGGCTTTGTGCAACTGGCCCCTGAGTTATACATGTAGTTTTCAAAAATTTTTTCAGCTGGCAAACTGTGACAGAAGATTGGAATCTGTCTAGACTTTCAGAAATGCTATTGATTATTTAACATTAACACTTTCAGATCAATTTGTACCTCCTTCCTCTGTTGATTCGGTGACTTCAATTACAGGTTGTTCTTCAGATTGTTCTTGTGTCTGTTCAGCTGCAGCTTCACCATCACCAGGTTTCTCTGCAGCATTGGTCACATCAGCTGATGTTGTTTCTGCTTGCCCTTCATCTTGAGTTTGTTCAACCGGTTGTTCAGCACCAGTAGCATCCTAAAAATTGATGCAAATGATTATGATGAATGTTCTTTGATGCTCATGATGAAACATGAATCAACTTAATCTGCCTTAACTGTTCTCCTTTTTGTTTAATGAGAACAGACACTTCATCATAGCAAATCAACACAAACAATGTTTCTAAAACAGCATAATGTTTTGTATTCAATTATCAGTTTTGTACTTTATTTATATATACATACATACACTAAATAAGTTATATTAAATACACAAGAAAATATGGATACCAAGTTTATTTTTAGAAATTTCAAAATATCAACATAGGTTTAAGAAAGCGAAATCAATATTAAACAAACTACCTAAAACACAAACTTCAGAATTATCATGATTTATCAACCGTCTTGAAAAACGTTAAAAACAGCTGATTTTTAGGTAAAAATAATACTAAAGTACTTTATGTGTAAAACAAACTCTAGTGCATTAAAAGAAGTCAAAGTAATACAAATTATCCAATGAAAACTATATAAATTTAGTGAAAAAGTTCCTTTCACTTACTTTGTTGCTTTCGTCCGCCATGTTTTGCTTTGACTGTGTTGCCAAGACAGCATGTTTTGAAAGGATCTGGGAACCAGTCTAGGAGCGCAAAGAGTTTTGGGTACATGAAAACACATGCATGCACACCGGCCCGGGTTACCACTTCATGTAAGAACCATATGGTTGGCATTATTCACTTATATATATTCTATTGATTATCCTAAGTATTCATAGAGGTATTCCTCTGTATTCCCTTGTATTCCCAAGTATTCCTATGTATTCCCATGTATTCCCATGTATTCCCATGTATTAGTACTGTAGACCCTTGATTAGTAGCCCGGGGGGGTACTCCCTTCAGATCTGGGTAGGGGTGTTCCGCTGGGATCCTGTAGATGTTACCCTGTTTATGACAAAAAATACCTAACTTCCATACCCTGTTTATGACAAATTACAATTGTTTACAAACATTATATGATTTGTATAAATATAACAATTCAGACGCACGTGCTGCTCTTATCTTTTTTTAAAGTCAACGATCTTATTCCTGCCGATTTCTTGAATGCAAAACAATTTCTCTCATTTTTTGGGCCCTGAGTATGACAGGAAGTTTGGATTAAATCGGAAATAGAATAGAATTAGATACCCTGTTCATGACACTAAGGTCGAAAAACCATACCCTGTTCAGCGGATCATCCCCGTATAGTCGATATAGGGTAGTACCCCCCCCGGGATTAGTAGTAACCCCTTGATTTATAGTTGGCTCTGCATCAATCTCATACTCAGAGCCCGCGTTTTTCCTTGCCAGCAGCGCTGGCCGAAGTAACGAGGACTCAGGGTACGAGATTGGCTCTGCATGACTGTGGTCTCCGAGTAAAATGCACAGCACGAGGCAAATTTAAAAAAACTCTGCATGGTACACACAGGGAGCCCGGCTTACAAGATATTGCCGACTCTTCTAAGTTAGCAGCGCGCAAACCCTAAAAAGATACCAAATCGTCGATTTTTACTCCTAAAAGATACGACGAGCATCAACGATCGTTTACCCTCGGAGTCCCCCCCCGGGCGTTAATTATGAGATTGTAACGTAAGCCAGTTGATACGACCTGTAATAAAACACCACTATTTACCTAACTAGTGTAACGTAACAGGTCTTATGAAATTGAAGGCTGCGTGACCTCTAGTGTAGTTGTTGACATAAGTGTCCCACTCTAGCTATCGGTAATCCCGTAAGCCGGGCCCCCTGTATGATACATATACTGAAAGGTAAACTATGACTCGGGCCGCCCTAGGGGGGGGGGGGGTACCCCGAGTAATAAATATCATTTGAAATGACCAAGTCGAAGTCATGAAACTTTTCCTTCCCTACCAAGGGTGGCTATTTGTAACGAAAAAGCTGTAATTATTCTGGACCCGTACAGTAAAATAGTGGATACGTACAAAGGCAATTTGAATAGCGAGTTTCTCTTTTATTGGCATGAAGAAGTTTACAGGAAATTTGTTCAGCTTGTCGAGACAGCTGCTGTTTGCTTGTACGTCCATCAAAGATCAGCATCTTTTACAAGGTAAAAATGGCTTGACAATCCAGTGATTGTTTTAATTTATTGCTTCCTTTACCTAGTTTTTCTGTTAATTATATGACTATTATATTGAGATCGTCACATGTAAATCCGAAATGTTCTGTATTAATGCAACGCAATGCAGGTTCAAACATTGTGGATAATAACTGAAAGAATGCAGACAGAAAAATATATAGATATTACACTGTCTATGAAAAGAATTTATAGGCATATTTTTGAAAATATGTATTTTTTGTTCTTAACTAATTCCCCTCCCTAGGAATTCAAAAAGGGAATGGAGTCGAATTAGACAATTGCCCTAATTCGCTATGACGTCATATCAAACAATTATCAAAAATCTTAGTTAAGAATCATGGTCGTGGGAGGGGGGGCCACATCAACTCAAATTTGCCCTGAATATTATTTAGTAAACAATTTGGGTCTTTTAACCAAACTGGAAGTCTGTACAGGAGAATCTGGACCAAGGTTGAATTAAGTACAGGTCTGTACCAGACTGCGGTCAAGATTCTCCTGCACAGACTGATTAAGTTTAGTTTATATGGCATTTATTAAATGACCTTTTTTAAAAAAAATCAATCTGTGAATCAATTTTTTGCTCACTGATTGGCTAAAAAACCTTGCTTAGATACAATCACAAACTTAAATACTATTTCTGCTAATAATTAAGTTCTAAAAAATGATGGAGTATTGCATGTGGGAATACACACTTAGATCCACAAATACAAAGAAAAGTTTGATCAGCTTATATTCTTATCCTAAATGCTTTACTTTTGGCTGGAAGAGCATAAATGCTGGGTACTGCTTCCACACATCGTTACTGCATGTGCAAGACTGAGTGCTCTGGCTCATTACCATTGGTCAAATCATTAATATTTTTTCCCTTGATTTTCTTTCTTCTAAGTTCTATTTTTTTCAATTGAAAAGCAATTTAGTTTTTTTTGTAATTGAAAGTCAATTTGCAATAAAAAGGACAAATATTAAATGGTTTTATGCTATAAACGAAAAATGATTAGAACCTAGTCAGACTGTGGTATTCAAGATGGCCAGATTTTTTGCTTCAACTTTGCCACAAGATAACTCTAAAAACAAAAATGATGACCAGTATTTGTTCCTTTTGTGGAATGCACGACATATGCCTAGGATGTTTCAAGAACACTTGAGAAGCTGGAAATTACTATGCTGTGCGTCAAGGTTTCCTACGCCCCTCTTGTGTTCTCTGAACATCCCACATGTTTTGATCACCCTGAGTATCAAACATAGAAAACTGTTTTGAATTATCAGGTAAATTATGTTAAACTGAAGCAATATTCCTTACTCCTTCAAAATGATCTTTTATTCAAGTGCTACAGTGAACAAAATGTAAAGTTACAATATATACTTAGGAGGGCTGTGTGTCATGATGGGTGAGAGGGCTATGACATTTTACCTCTACAGGGGGAGGGGCAACAATGAAAGAAATTAAAAAACATCATAGACCCCCACCAAGAGAATATGAGATAAGAGAACTTATCCCTTGTATTGGGCTCTATATTCATTAGGGGATCTTTTTATTCTATTTGGTGTGGTCGCATCGTCAAAACATCTCAAGACAAAAGTGCAGAGATTGGTAACAAGTTTCTAAAAATAGTACAAGTAGAGCCCCTGATGGGGTCCGGGGATAACCTTTCTTATCTCATGCTCTCTTGCCCCTTCTAGATAGTTTAAGAATGTTCCCTTTGATAAATAATTATTTCCAAATGTATCCCAGTCTATTTTCAAATTCTGAAAACACCAATAAATACAGCCAAATAATATTATTTGTTCGGTAGTGACCCCTATGTCTATACTTTTTTTTTCGGTGAGCAATTAAGCTTTGCCCTATGAAATTGTGAAATGTCCCGACTTTATATGTGGCCAAATTAAATTTATGGTCAAATTTCTAAATTTCCTGGCTTTTACTCATTTTTTCTTTACTTTTAATCTGAGAGATAAGACAAGGGGGAGGGGGAAAACAAAAGCTCACATTATTAAAGCTTGTTTCCCATCTTCTAATTTAAATGAAATTAGCTAAAATTAGGTAAGTATTAGTGAGTATATTTATATTAACAACACATGGTAAAAGTTGTGTAATTTTATTGATTTTGAAGTAGAAAAAATATGTTATTTAAGAGCTAGCTGATTTACAATCATTTCACAACCTATTTCCTTCTTCATGACGTAAAGCACTGAGCATGACAAAGATTTCCTGAATAATTTGAAATGTGTACTTTTTGTAATAAATTGATAGAATTGATGCAAATTGTTACTCAGCAATTTACGTTTTCATTACTATTAATTTTCATATCTCAAATAAGTAATAAGTAATTTAATTTTTTTTCAGCAACAAATTGCTATCGCAAATATTTTATTGCTTTGAACAAATGGCTGTCAATTTGTTGTAATTATGTGCCAACTCATATCTTCCAGTCCAAGTAATTCCTGTATACTATTGTCTCAGTCTGCCATTCTCTTGGTGTAGTTAGATAGTTCACTATCTTTGAACTTCGTATTACTTGCTGGAGGAAAAATAGATACTTTATTATCAAATTCAAGAGATAAATTCAAAAGTATACAGACAATTCATTGCTTATTATATATAATATACCTTAGTTAATAATATTATCTGAAGGCCAAATAGTTGACAGTTGTTTTCCATCAACTTTATCAACGAATCACACAAGTAATCATATATATAAATAATCTACCTGTTCATTGTTAATGTAAATGTTACATCAGATGATAACAATATTGTTCTTATTTTGGTTTCACAGTTCACTGTTTGTCATTTACCAAGTATGGAAATTCCTAGTAATCAAGAGAGCAGCTATCAGAAGGTATACCAAATCCTGTTAATTAAATAATAATTGTTGCTGTTAAAAAATTCATGAATAGTAAATGAACCCAGAACAGTAGACAATCACCACTTTGAAGGCATCTGTATATCTGATACAGAAATTGTCCTCAGATTTGCATAAGATTTAGCTTGAAATACATGTATCTCTGTATGGAATATACAATGTGAAGCCAAAGGTGAGATATTTTCTATTCCATACAGAACGGAAGTAAATATAGCATATTACTCTTGAAATGTCTACATTAATGCTGCTATTCTAGATTAAGTAATATTACTATAAGTAAAATACTGCAAAAAATATCCATTTTATCAGTATATTTACTTGATGTACTGTAATAAAGCACTTAACATTTGCTTTTCATCAACATCATCATCATGGTGGATCTCCCTGCAGTCAGGTAACGGTTCTCCAATACAGTATGACAGACCAGTTGATCTCATTTAGCTAATTCCAGTCCAGCGTCATGTTGAAGTTGATCCATGAATGATGACATCAACAGGATCTGTCCAAAGTTTTGATGTTTGTCCTGTCCTGGGACCTCAACTTAATAACTTTCTGTAATCAGTTTATTTAAACCCAGTTATACCGCTAGGTTCGGTCGCACCTTTAATGGACTTAGTTTGAAACAGGAGACGCCACGAGAAGGCGCCATTAAAGGTACATTTGTGTAGGAGTGGCTAATTGTAAAGACCTATTGTTTGTCAAAGCAAAACAATAATCCCACAGCATCACTACACCTGGAAAGGAGAGGCTGTATATTGCGCTTCACTTTCCTTATAGACAAGTCCCTAGACCCCAAGTGTTGCAGGGCCTAGTGCTTGTCAGTCTCCCGCCTGAAAAGACAATAGTAACAACAATGCGTGACAATTATTCTTACCGGTACATGCCAGACATGGGCTTGAACCTCTTATCTGGAATATACCCTTAGAACGTCACCACTGGACTTTGCTTCTAGAACCAGGCAACCATGGTATCCAAGGTCTCCATCTATTCTAGGAACACTGTTGATTTCCTTGCTGTGTAATTGTCTCAGGCATCTAACCAAGAGGATTATAGACTTTGCTACCAGAACCATGCAACCAGGCTTTTCTAGGTCTCCACAGTACACATCTTTTCCAGGAACAAAGTTTGATTCCATTCTGTAAACTTGGTAGATAGTAAACTTTTGTTTCATTCTATATATAAAAAACTCAGAAATAGTTAAAGCTTCATAATTGAATGCTGATAATTATATTTTAATTATCAGCAGTCTATCTGCCAAAAAAAGCATCAGACGCAAAATAGGATAAATTATTGAACTTGAATGTGTAGCTCGCAAATCTCAGCTGTAATCTTTTCATTATTTTGTGATAATCACATAACTCGATTCTAGTGCTTTTAAGTATGAAATTATGAAAAATGAAACTTTTTTATTTACGCTTAACTAACAATAACTAAACTAACATTAATAACAATTAGGATACAAATCTGGCAAAATTAATAACTGAAGATGAAAAAGGAATATCAAAAATACAGTCTCTTTTTTCATGCAATGTTAAGGTTTCAAGAGCTAACAAGATTTTGAATGACGTACAAACTCACACATGCCAAATGATGGCTCAAAAACTGTTGACAAGCATAACGATGGTACACTAGATGGTCAACCGAATGAATTTTCAAAATGATATTTTTGGAAAGATTTATTCAATTGCGAAAAACCGAAATTTATTTAAAAAAATTGTGCTCAATTGTATCCTAACATTAACTAAATTGATCAACACATTCATATTTCAGCCATTTGAAAACCTAATTCTCATCCTTATGAGTTATTATTCCAGTCCCAATAATTACAAGCTTAACTATTAATTTAGCAAATCAAATAACAGCAACTTATTAATTAACAAACTAATATATATTATAAGACTAGTGCAAAAGTTGATGTATAAAAAAATGAAGCAAGGAAAACCTAAATATATTAATTATGATATAATTAATGAAAATCTAAATATATTAATAAATTTATGATATAACATGATTGACAAAATTAATGATACGGGCCAAGATGTCGAAGTTGCGAATGTTCCTAATACAAAGTTGTTTATTAACAAGTTGCCGAATAAAGATGATGCAAAAACAAAATGGTGTTGGTAAGCCTACTGTGCACCCCAGATTACCAACCGAAAATACCAGTTCTTGAAAATGACATTTTTGAAGAGTTTCCGAAGAAGCCGAATAGCGAATAGGAAATCATTTATGTACCACTGTATTCCTACAGCAGACATATAGAATTTGTAGACCAAGATCGAACCAAACCATATATATCTCAAATACCTATTTTGATTAACTTAAACTAATAACTAAAGTTAATAATGTATTTCCAAGAACATGCATATGTATTTAAAACAAGTACATCTACTAATATTAATATGAATCTATAATTACAAGCTAAACTATTAAATGGGCAAATCAATTAACAGCAACTTATTAATTAACAAACTAATATATATTATAAGTGTAAAAGTTGATGTATAAAAAATCAACTATTGAGTAATGAAAATCTAAATATATTAATAAATTTATGATATAACGTGATTGACAAAATTAATGATACGGGCCAAGATGTCGAAGTTGCATATGTTCCGAATACACAGTGTTTTTTAACAAGTTGCCAAATGAAGAAGATATCTTAAAATAATGATGATGCAAAAACAAAGTGGTGTTGGTAAGCCTAGTGTGCACCCTAGATTACCAACCGAATATACCAGTCCTTGAAAATGACATTGTTCAAGAGTTTCCGAAGAAGCCGAATAGCGAATAGGAAATCATTTATGTACCACTGTATTCCTACAGCAGACATATAAAATTTTTAGACCAAGATCGAACCAAACCATATATATCTCAAATACCTATTTTGATTAACTTAAACTAATAACTAAAGTTAATAATGTATTTCCAAGAACATGCATATGTATTTAAAACAAGTACATCTACTAATATTAATATGAATCTATAATTACAAGCTAAACTATTAAATGGGCAAATCAATTAACAGCAACTTATTAATTAACAAACTAATATATATTATAAGTGTAAAAGTTGATTTATAAAAAAATCAACTATGGAGTAATGAAAATCTAAATATAATTATAAATTTATGATATAACATGATTGACAAAATTAATGGTACGGGCCAAGATGTCGAAGTTGTATATGTTCCGAATACACAGTCAGTTGTTTTTTAACAAGTTGCAGAATGAAGAAGATATCTTAAATGATGATGCAAAAACAAAGTGGTGTTGGTAAGCCTAGTGTGCACCCTAGATTACCAACCGAATATACCATACATGTTGAAGAGTTTCCGAAAAAGCCGAATAGCAAATAGGAAATCATTTATGTACCACTGTATTCCTACAGCAGACATATAGAATTTGTAAACCAAGATCGAACCAAACCATATAGATCTCAAATACCTATTTTGATTAACTTAAACTAATAACTAAAGTTAATAATGTATTTCCAAGAACATACATATGTATTTAAAACAAGTACGTCTACTAATATTAATATGAATCTATAATTACAAGCTAAACTATTAAATGGGCAAATCAATTAACAGCAACTTATTAATTAACAAACTAATTTATATTATAAGTGTAAAAGTTGATGTATAAAAAATCAACTATTGAGTAATGAAAATCTAAATATATTAATAAATTTATGATATAACATGATTGACAAAATTAATGATACGGGCCAAGATGTCGAAGTTGCATATGTTCCGAATACAGTTGTTTTTTTAACAAGTTTCCGAATGAAGAAGATATCTTAAAATAATGATGATGCAAAAACAAAGTGGTGTTGGTAAGCCCAGTGTGCACCCTAGATTACCAACCGAATATACCAGTCCTTGAAAATAACATTGTTCAAGAGTTTCCGAAGAAGCCGAATAGCGAATAGGAAATCATTTATGTACCACTGTATTCCTACAGCAGACATATAGAATTTGTATACTAAAACCAAACCAAACTATATATATCCCAAATAACTATTTTGATTAACTTAAACTAATAACTAAAGTTAATAATGTATTTCCAAGAACATGCATATGTATTTAAAACAAGTACATCTACTAATATTAATATGAATCTATAATTACAAGCTAAACTATTAAATGGGCAAATCAATTAACAAAAAATCAACTATTGAGTAATGAAAATCTAAATATATTAATAAATTTATGATATAACATGATTGTCAAAATTAATGATACGGGCCAAGATGTCGAAGTTGCGAATGTTCCTAATACAAAGTTGTTTATTAACAAGTTGCCGAATAAAGATGATGCAAAAACAAAATGGTGTTGGTAAGCCTACTGTGCACCCCAGATTACCAACCGAAAATACCAGTTCTTGAAAATGACATTTTTGAAGAGTTTCCGAAGAAGCCGAATAGCGAATAGGAAATCATTTATGTACCACTGTATTCCTACAGCAGACATATAGAATTTGTAGACCAAGATCGAACCAAACCATATATATCTCAAATACCTATTTTGATTAACTTAAACTAATAACTAAAGTTAATAATGTATTTCCAAGAACATGCATATGTATTTAAAACAAGTACATCTACTAATATTAATATGAATCTATAATTACAAGCTAAACTATTAAATGGGCAAATCAATTAACAGCAACTTATTAATTAACAAACTAATATATATTATAAGTGTAAAAGTTGATGTATAAAAAATCAACTATTGAGTAATGAAAATCTAAATATATTAATAAATTTATGATATAACGTGATTGACAAAATTAATGATACGGGCCAAGATGTCGAAGTTGCATATGTTCCGAATACACAGTTGTTTTTTAACAAGTTGCCAAATGAAGAAGATATCTTAAATGATGATGCAAAAACAAAGTGGTGTTGGTAAGCCTAGTGTGCACCCTAGATTACCAACCGAATATACCAGTCCTTGAAAATAACATTGTTGAAGAGTTTCCTGAAGAAGCCGAATAGCGAATAGGAAATCATTTATGTACCACTGTATTCCTACAGCAGACATATAGAATTTGTATACCAAAATCAAACCAAACTATATATATCCCAAATAACTATTTTGATTAATTTAAACTTTTAACTAAAGTTAATAATGTATTTCCAAGAACATGCATATGTATTTAAAACAAGTACATATATAATACATCTACTAATATTAATATGAATCTATAATTACAAGCTAAACTATTAAATTGCCAAATTAATTAACAGCAACTTATTAATTAACAAACTATTATATATTATAAGTGCAAAAGTTGATGTATAAAAAAATCAACTATGAAGTAAGGAAAACCTAAATATATTAATTATGATATAACATGATTGACAAAATTAATGATACGGGCCAAGATGTCGAAGTTGGGAATGTTCCGAATGACATTTTTTTTGCGGATTAGCTGGTCACTTAAAAAGTTGCCGAATAAAGTAGACATGTTAAATGGTTATGCAGGAAAATGGTTTTGGCATACCTAGTGTGCACCCTAGATTGCCAAATGAATATATAATCCTATCTAAAGTAAATAATATAATTCCCTCCATTGATTCCACCTTTTTGCCCCTGAAGTTACCCCCCTCTCAACAATTAGAATTCCACCCTCTATCCACCATTCCCTTATTTGCATACCATTGTCACCGTGGTCACCTTGGTATGGTCCAGTCCATGTCTTTTCTGCAAATCTGTTGACCCTTAACTGTCAGTAAATAATCTTATCTGAAAAAAAGACTTGGTATAGTATTATCAACAGTGAAAGATTAAATATTCCCTCGATTGATTCCACGTATTTGCCCCTGAAGTAACCCCCCTCTCAAGAATTAGAATTCCACCCTCTATCCACCATTCCGTTATTTGCATACCATTGTCACCTTGGTCACCTTGGTATGGTTCATCCATGTCTTTTCTGCAAATCTGTTGACCCTTAACTGTCAGTAAATAATCTTATCTGAAAAAAAGACTTGGTACAATATTATCAAGTGTGCAAAGTTTAATATTCCCTCCATTGATTCCACCTATTTGCCCCTGAAGTAAAAATGTCAGCAGTGATAATGATAATGATGGTGATGGTGGTGGATATGGCGCTAAAGATAGTGATGGTGCTGCTGGTGGATGTGGTGCTAATGATAGTGATGATGATGGTAGTGGTGGTGATGATGGTAGTGGTGGTGATGATGATGATGATAGTGGTGATGATGATTATGATGGTAGTGGTGGTGATGATGGTAGTGGTGGTGATGATGATGGTAGTGGTAGTGGTGATGATGGTGGTAGTGGTGGTGATGATTATGATGGTAGTGGTGATGATGATGGTAGTGGTGGTGATGATGATGGTAGTGGTGATGATGATGGTAGTGGTGGTGATGATTATGATGGTAGTGGTGATGATGATGGTAGTGGTGGTGATGATGATGGTAGTGGTGATGATGATGGTAGTGGTGGTGATGATTATGATGGTAGTGGTGATGATGATGGTAGTGGTGGTGATGATGATGGTAGTGGTGGTGGTGATGGTAGTGGTGGTGATGATGATGATGATGGTAGTGGTGGTGATGATGGTGGTGTTGGATGTGGTAATAATGATAGTGATGTTGATAGTAATGAATGTGGTGCTCATGATAGTGATGATGATGGTGGTGGATGTGGTGATAATGATAATGATGATGATGGTGTTGGATGTGGTGATAATGATAGTGATGGTGATTGTGGTGGATGTGATGCTAATGATAGTGATTGTGGTGGACGTGGTGATAATGATGATGATGATTGTGGATGTGGTGATAATGATAGTGATAATGATGGTGACAATAATTATAATACAATATAATAATAACAACATTAATAGTAATAATAGCAAGTGAAAATGTGATAATAATTTTATAATAACATATATATATATATATAAACTGACTCCTAAGATATTGTGATGACATTGATAGTGCTTATGGTGTAGGTGATAATGATGATGGTGATGATGATAATGGTTGTCATGACATTGATGATGGTGGTGATGATAGTGCTGATATGGTTGGTGGTAGTGATGGTGATAGTGATGATGATTAAGGTGGTGCTAATGATAGTGATGATGATGGTGGTGGATGTGGTGATAATGATAGTGATGATGCTGGTGATGATAATGGTGATGATGATGTTTGTGGTTGTGGTGATGATAGTGATGATGATGGTGGTGATGATGATGGTAGTGGTAATGATGATGGTAGTGGTGATGATGATGATAGTGGTGGTAATGATTATGATGGTAGTGGTGATGATCATGGTAGTGGTGGTGCTGATAGTAGTGGTGGTGATGATGATGGTAGTGCTGAAGATGATGGTAGTGGTGGTGATGATGATAGTAGTGGTGGTTATGATGATGGTAGTGGTGGCGATAATGATGATAGTGGTGGTGATGATTATAATGGTGGTGGTAATGATGATGGTAGTGGTGGTGATGGTGGTAGTGGTGGTGATGATGATGGTATTGGTGATGATGGTAGTGGTGGTGATGATGATGATGGTAGTGGTGGTGATGATGGTGATGGTAGTGGTGGTGATGATGATGGTAGTGGTGGTGATGATGATGGTAGTGGTGATGGTGATGATGATGGTGATGATGGTAGTGGTGGTGATGATGGTGATGATGGAAGTGGTGGTGATGATGGTAGTTGTGGTGGTGATGATGGTAGTGGTGGTGATGATGATGGTAGTGGTGGTGAAGATGATGGTGGTAGTGGTGGTGATGATGATGGTGGTGGTGGTGATGATTGTGATGATGGTGGTGATGATGATAATGGAGTTGATGACAGTGATGATAGTGGTGCTGATGATAATGGTGGTGGTGGTGAGAATGATAGTCATGATAGTGGTGGTGATGATGACGGTGTTGGTGGTGATGATAATGGTGGTGATGATGATGGTAGTGGTGGTGATGATGGTAGTGGTGGTGATGATGATGGTAGTGGTGATGATGATGGTAGTGGTGGTGATGATGGTAGTGGTGGTGATGATGGTAGTGGTGGTGATGATGATGGTAGTGGAGATGATGATGGTAGTGGTGGTGATGATGATGGTAGTGGTGGTGATGATGATGACTGTGATGATGGTAGTGGTGGTGATGATGATGGTAGTGGTGATGATGGTAGTGGTGGTGATGATGATGGTAGTGGTGGTGATGATGATGGTAGTGGTGATGACGATGATGGTAGTGGTGGTTATGATGATGGTAGTGGTGGTGGTGATGATGGTAGTGGTGGTGATGATGATGGTAGTGGTGGTGATGACGATGATGATGATGGTAGTGGTGAAGATGGTGATGATAGTAGTGGCGATGACGATGATGATGGTAGTGGTGTTGGTGGTGATGATAATGGTGAAGATGATGATGGTAGTGGTGGTGATGATGATGGTAGTGGTGGTAATGATGATGGTAGTGGTGGTGATGATGGTAGTGGTGGTGATGATGATGGTAGTGGTGGTGATGATGATGGTAGTGGTGGTGATGATGATAGTAGTGGTGGTGATGATGATGATAGTGGTGGTGATGATTATGATGGTAGTGGTGATGATGATGGTAGTGGTGATGATGATGATGGTAGTGGTGGTGATGATGATGGTAGTGGTGATGATGGTAGTGGTGATGATGATGATGGTAGTGGTGGTGATGATGATGGTAGTGGTGGTGATGATGATGATGTTGATGATAGTAGTGGCGATGACGATGATGATGGTAGTGGTGGTGATGATGATGGTAGTGGTGGTGATGATGATGGTAGTGGTGATGACGATGATGGTAGTGGTGGTTATGATGATGGTAGTGGTGGTGGTGATGATGGTAGTGGTGGTGATGATGATGGTAGTGGTGGTGATGACGATGATGATGATGGTAGTGGTGAAGATGGTGATGATAGTAGTGGCGATGACGATGATGATGGTAGTGGTGTTGGTGGTGATGATAATGGTGAAGATGATGATGGTAGTGGTGGTGATGATGATGGTAGTGGTGGTAATGATGATGGTAGTGGTGGTGATGATGGTAGTGGTGGTGATGATGATGGTAGTGGTGGTGATGATGATGGTAGTGGTGGTGATGATGATAGTAGTGGTGGTGATGATGATGATAGTGGTGGTGATGATTATGATGGTAGTGGTGATGATGATGGTAGTGGTGATGATGATGATGGTAGTGGTGGTGATGATGATGGTAGTGGTGATGATGGTAGTGGTGATGATGATGATGGTAGTGGTGGTGATGATGATGGTAGTGGTGGTGATGATGATGATGTTGATGATAGTAGTGGCGATGACGATGATGATGGTAGTGGTGGTGATGATGATGGTAGTGGTGGTGATGATGATGGTAGTGGTGATGACGATGATGGTAGTGGTGGTTATGATGATGGTAGTGGTGGTGGTGATGATGGTAGTGGTGGTGATGATGATGGTAGTGGTGGTGATGACGATGATGATGATGGTAGTGGTGAAGATGGTGATGATAGTAATGGCGATGACGATGATGATGGTAGTGGTGTTGGTGGTGATGATAATGGTGAAGATGATGATGGTAGTGGTGGTGATGATGGTAGTGGTGGTAATGATGATGGTAGTGGTGGTGATGATGGTAGTGGTGATGATGATGATGGTACTGGTGGTGATGATGATGGTAGTGGTGGTGATGATGATAGTAGTGATGTTGATGATGATGATAGTGGTGGTGATGATTATGATGGTAGTGGTGATGATGATGGTAGTGGTAATGATGATGGTAGTGGTGGTGATGATGATGGTAGTGGTGATGATGGTAGTGGTGGTGATGATGATGGTAGTGGTGGTGATGATGATGGTAGTGGTGGTGATGATGATGACTGTGATGATGATAGTGGTGGTGATGATGATGGTAGTGGTGATGATGGTAGTGGTGGTGATGATGATGGTAGTGGTGGTGATGATGGTAGTGGTGATGACGATGATGGTAGTGGTGGTGATGACGATGATGATGGCAGTGGTGGTGATGATGGTAGTGGTGGTGATGATGATGGTAGTGGTGGTGATGATGATGGTAGTGCTGATGATGATGATGGTAGTGGTGGTGATGATGGTAGTGGTGGTGATGATGATGGTAGTGGTGGTGATGATGATGGTAGTGGTGGTGATGATGATGGTAGTGGTGATGGTGATGATGATGGTGGTGATAATGGTAGTGGTGGTGATGATGGTGATGATGGAAGTGGTGGTGATGATGATGGTAGTGGTGATGGTGATGGTGATGATGATGGTGATAATGGTAGTGGTGGTGATGACGGTGATGATGGAAGTGGTGGTGATGATGATGGTAGTGGTGATGATGGTAATGGTGGTGATGATGGTGGTAGTGGTGATGATGGTGGTGATAGTGGTAGTGGTGGTGATGATGGTGATGATGGAAGTGGTGGTGATGATGATGGTAGTGGTGATGGTGATGATGATGGTGATAACGGTAGTGGTGATGATAATGGTGATAATGGTAGTGGTGGTGATGATGGAAGTGGTGGTGATGATGGTAGTGGTGGTGATGATGATGGTAGTGGTAGTGGTGGTGATGATGATGGTAGTGGTGGTGATGATGGTAGTGGTGATGACGATGATGATGGTAGTGGTGATGATGATTGTAGTGGTGGTGATGATGGTGGTAGTGATGGAGATGATGGTAGTGGTGGTGATGATGATAGTGGTGGTGATGATTATGATGGTAGTGGTGATGATGATGGTAGTGGTGGTGATGATGGTAGTGGTGGTAATGATGATGGTAGTGGTGGTGATGATTATGATGGTAGTGGTGATGATGATGGTAGTGGTGATGATGATGATGGTAGTGGTGGTGATGATGATGCTAGTGGTGGTGATGATGATGGTAGTGGTGATGGTGATGATGATGGTGGTGATAATGGTAGTGGTGGTGATGATGGTGATGATGGAAGTGGTGGTGATGATGATGGTAGTGGTGATGGTGATGGTGATGATGATGGTGATAATGGTAGTGGTGGTGATGATGGAATTAGTGGTGATGATGGTAGTGGTGGTGGTGATGATGGTAGTGGTGGTGATGATGATGGTAGTGGTGGTGATGATGGTAGTGGTGATGACGATGATGATGGTAGTGGTGATGATGATGGTAGTGGTGTGGATGATGATGGTAGTGGTGGAGATGATGGTGGTGGTGGTGATGATGGTAGTGGTGATGATGATGGTAGTGGTGGAGATGATGGTAGTGGTGGTGATGATGGTAGTCGTGGTGATGATGATGGTAGTGGTGGTGATGATGATGGTTGTGGTGGTGATGATGATGGTAGTGGTGATGGTGATGATGGTGGTGATAATGGTAGTGGTGGTGATGATGATGATGATGGAAGTGGTGGTGATGATGATGGTAGTGGTGATGGTGATGGTGATTATGATGGTGATGGTGATTATGATGGTGATAATGGTAGTGGTGGTGATCATGGAAGTGGTGGTGGTGATGATGGTAGTGGTGGTGGTGATGATGGTAGTGGTGGTGATGGTAGTGGTGATGTCGATGATGATGGTAGTGGTGATGATTATGGTAGTGGTGTGGATGATGATGGTAGTGGTGGAGATGATGATAGTGGTGGAGATGATGGTAGTGGTGGTGATGATGGTAGTGGTGGAGATGATGGTAGTGATGGTGATGATGATGGTAGTGGTGGTTATGATGATGGTATTGGTGGTGATGATGATGGTAGTGGTGATGATGGTAGTGGTGGTGATGATGTAAGTGGTGGTGATGATGGTAGTGATGATGGTGGTGATGATGATGTTTGTGGTTGTGGTAATGATAGTGATGGTGGTGATGATAGTGATGATGGTGATGAATTGTGATGGTGATAGTTATGATGATGGTGGTGATGATAATGTTTGTGATGACATTAATGATGTTGGTTATGCTGATAATGGTAATTATAATAAAGTTAGTAATAATAATACTTTTTTTGTTTTTTTTTATTTTTTATTTTTTTTATTCTTTTAAAAAAAATATAAAGTGGGGTTAGTACAATCTTCAAAAATAGAAAAAAACATACCTCAATAGTGTCTCCCATCAGTGTCCTTCCATCAGTGTGCTGTCTCATCAAACTGGACTTCGTCTTACAGATTCTGACACAGATAGAACAGCTAAGACGTCTAGAATGCATCTCCATATGGTTGACATACGCTGCTTTGGAGGCAAGTACACGACCACATGTTGGACACACCCAGGCTGTCTGTTGAGCTGCTACGACCTCATCAGCTATTTCATGATGACCTGACTGCTCATGGAATAAACAACAATCATCAGTACACAGTACACGATGCAACTGCCTTACCCCTTTGATGCAAACTCCAAGAGCAACCACCACAGCACCGTACATCCATTGCACGAATGCCATGAAGATTCCAAAAGAAGTCGACATCCCAAGAACCATCCACTGCAACAACACCTTCATGACTCTAGCAGTTACCGCCACTGCAACACAGAACCATCGCACCAAGATGAAGATGATTCTAATCATGAATCGACCAACCACGTACAGCCACTTCATCACGAAAACGGTCCACTGCACCAGTGCCACCAATGATCCAACTGTTGCCTTCGCCACAGCGTACACCCACTGCACGACTGCCACGGCAGCTTCAATTGCATCGGACACCACCCAGTAGACGCACATCATTGTCACCAAAGCCATCCTCACAGCAGTTGTCACATAACCAGCCATAGCCACCATTACTGCAACCAATGAAATCACCTGTATGAATACAAACAAATAATTAGGATATCACATTGGAATAAAATAACATTAACTATAGCTTTTCGAAAAATTACTGTTTTGCAAGTTTTACTAATACTTTGAGCTAATCAGACATCACTTTAAAGTATTGAAATGGTCAAAATTGCTTGAAATAATTTGATAGAGTTAAGGTCGTTAAAATATAATTGATTTGTTTTACATTAGTCAAACTACCGTTTGTGAACACAGAGAGATAGTTAATGTCCCTATTAATCGAAAATTGATTTCATTTTTCGATTTCAATATTCAATGTTAAAATCAATTGTTTTAAATCACTGAACATAATGTATTTCTAAGGCTACAAAAGTAATCTTGCTTTATGACAAACTACGAAAAAACTAGATAATATCTCTGTTTTGTTCATAAGTACTTGAATGAAAGTTTTCTAGACAGCTTGAGATATACATTTTAGATTTTCGTAGCAGTTTCTGGCAAGTTAGTGTTTTGAATACTGCATGGGTCATTTTCAAATTTGAATATTTTCAAATCGTATAGCAAATCCAATTTCCCGACAACAAGATCATTAATGATTTCTATGAGCATTGCCGTCTTGAAGCAGTAAGAACATGTTTGAATAAAAAAATCCTCGTGCCACGAAAGAAACATTCAGTCAATAAAAACGTTGCTCCAAAAAATTCATTTTGAGGAATTTCCAAAAACTAAAGCCATTTTATTTACTCACTATAAATATTCTTTCTGTGATAAAAGTTTGAAGGCAGCATTTGCTGGAAGTCGAAATGCAGTGGTTCACTTTTACAGAGATTGTCTCTTAACACACGTTTAGAAGTCAGTGACGATTATGATTTTGCTTTAACTGGATTTGCAATATTTCTTTATACAAGATATGTTTGGAAAGATTAATTGCACACATTTTCTTGATAACGCCTCAGTAATATCAAAGTGGTTGTCCCTTAACAGCATTGTAGCAGATCTCGATCACAAATTTCCTTAAAAATCAACTAATTTAAAACATATCTAAATCTATTTTGACAAATTTTGGAATTTACGATTGGAAAAATTAAGTTCAAATTTATTGCTTTTGCTCTATCTTGTAATTTATGGATGTCGTTATAAAACTTTTGGCGGGAGATTTAAATTTCACGAATTCTGATCTAAGTCATGTCAAACTGGTCAATATCAAAGAAATAAAGGTTCTATCGTCAACTTACCCATCTGTGGATCTGAAGACACGATCTACCTAGAATTCCTGGAAAAGAAAAGTCGCTTTCTATAGCCATCATTCGCATTAAGATTCTCAAAGAGATTTGTTCGCTTCGATGAAGAAAACAGGAGGACCTTATAACATTTGAAAAGGATGATGGGTAACCATAAAAGGGATCCTCTTGTTCTCAGGCTGTGAGCAGTTGCGAGTTCTTGAAACGAGGCAAACAACGCGTTTCGAGTGGACTGAGACCCTCGTGGGCTAGTACTTCATGTGTACCCCCATGAATTGGCATTAAAATATGGTGTAATTATAAATGATTATATATCCCATTGTCCCTGTTGTACCCTATCCCTGTGTATCCTACTGTATCCCTGTGTATACTTGTGTATCCCACTGTATCCCTCTGTATCCCACTGTATACTTGTGTATCCCACTGTATTCAACTGTATCTTTGTATATCTCACTGTATCCCTATTAAAAAAAAGTTATATACAACAAGTATATTTATTGTATAAAGAGAAGAAGAAAGATGAAGAACACGACCTCTCGATCAATAAGCCAAAGGAAATTGGTCTGGTCCGTCTGTGATTATTGTAACATAATTCATTTGGTAAAACCTATAATAAAACACCTCTATTTACGGAACGTTGCATTACTAAGTAAACGGTTGGGGATGCGGGTCATATCCTTTAGGGGTAAAATTTGGGTATTTTGTCTCTTTTAGGGTTTAAAATGTGAGATTTGCCAAATCCTCACTTTTTGGTATCTCTTGGAGGGGTTGAATAGCACTGAAACTCATGATTTTGGTATCTTTTTAGAAAAAACAATTTGCAAAGCCATGCCCTTTTGAAACCGTTCGGTATCTTTTAGTCCCTGTAGCCTGAATACCAGTCTCTTGTTTGGCTACTTCCCAGGTCCCCTTCTAGAAGGCCAGATAATCAACCTACAGCCCCCGATAATAGAGTGCAAACAATAAATCTGTGAAACTTTAGTAAGCTATGTTATGCAAATTCTATTGTTTTCTTTTGTTTAATTAGCTATATTTTATCCTATTTAGTAATTAGTGTTTCAGGGATATATTGTTTGCAATCTAACTGTTGGCTAAATTAAATCAGACATGAATAAGGTGGTGCAGCATTTTATTCCCATTATATACTGGCTACAATTATTGATAACAAGGTTAAAGATACAAGATTTGAAGGTTACAATTCAGAGACAACAATGCCAAAGTTTTGTCAGACTTTTATGATTAGTGTCTAATTAGCTTATACCATTCTTTAGTTATGTGAGCACAACTTTCAAAGTTGATCTTACTAGCAATACTCATAAACATACTGCCCATGCAATATCCTATGTCTGCTAGCTAGAAAGATCATTCTTATTTGCTACATTCAAACATTACATATTAATTGACACACAAGTGTTCACTATTATTTGTTCTCCAGTATTGATTGCATTAGCTACTAAGAGACGAGGCAAGGAAGGCCACACCCCTCTCGTAGAACCTGTGGCCACGCCTTGAGGGTTCTCCCTTGGTGTTCATGTTGAGTGTGAAGATCAATTCAGTCCTGGTTTAGTTCAGATAGACTGGCAGGGTTACCTAAAATAAAAAAAAGGAAACGAGTCAGCCTCAATTATTGGGTGTAAAATATTAAAAAAACTCAATTGTTGTTCATGCAGAAAGCCGTCACACTTCCAAACCGTTTTTAAATAATTATATCACATGATTTGATGCAAATGCTGTGAAAAAAATTCCCAAATGGACTATAAAAACCTGAACCATGATGAATCAGTGCTTATGAAATGTTTTTCAAAGTAACATAGCCTGTTGTCATGACAGCTACTTCACTTAACATAGGGATCCCATACCTGTGACTCCAAAGCTGCAGTCATCCATCTTTAGTTTATCATCAGGACCATTGGCAATAGTCACCTGAAATGCAATCAATATTGATGGTCACCAATTATTTGTCATAACTTGGATTCTAATTAATAAACAGTTTTCAAAGCAAATCAGTGTCTATATTGGCTGATTAAACACTCATTTTTAAATACTTCTTAACATTAAATGTAGCCACAACAATGGATTGTTTGTTACCTGTGTCCTATAACAACAAAAACAACAACAATAACAACAACAACAACAATAACAACAACAACAACAATAACAACAACAACAACAAAAAACAACAACATTAACAACAACAACAACAAAAACAACAATAATCTAAAGTTTCTTTTGGCCATGGTATTAGCATTGTCATTATTTATTATTGATTTTGACATAAGTTCAAATTGTTAATAAAGCTAACAAGAGCGATATGAGTGGGCTAATTTTTGCACAAGCGAATGCTCAGCCATTTGGGGCAAGTGGTCAGCAGTTGGTCACATACTTATTTAAAAACCCAAAATACTAATTTGAGGACAGCTGCACTGGTTAGACCTATCCACTGTATTAAATAACTCTTTACATACTGATTGGGAATACTACCCTATCCAGAGAACAGAATTGATTCTAAAATTTTATGCAGTTGATAACTTTTTCCAGGCTTTGTAAAACTGACTGCAATTTTATCATACACTGGTAAGAACATAATCACATGGGAAGTGTACCCTATAGATTGCATATCCTGCAATTGCAATATTACCTCTAGAGCGAGTTCTTCCAGGAACCAGTTCTTAGCTTGTGCAACATATTGACGTGTAGCTGTGATTGACGACAGTGTGCACGAGCATGCACCATTGTGAAATGGTTCACAAGAACCAATTTTAGCACATATAAGAACTTTTCTATGTTGTAGTATCAATTAAATTATCTTGTGAACACGACTATCATAAACTTCAATATACCTACAGTCCTTTAGCTCCACCTTAATTAGCAGCTTGGGAGACAGTCTGGAGTTGTTTGATATGAGTACCAAAATCCACCACCCACTGTAAGACAGTAAGTTTCTTGGGTACAGTGTATTGCCGCCATTCACGTGGTAGTATACCTGGCATTATGAAGTACAGAATGTAGTTACTAAATGGAAGCTACAGGGACTAAAACTCAATGCATGGAAATTTACTGGAAAGTGAGTGAGTGACAGAAATTCCACACTCCATTAACTCCTCCATTGCTTACACAATGTCTTTGTTAAAAATGGAAAGAAAGATTTACAAGATGAGATGCTTGCATAGCTGTTTGAATAAATATAAATTAATGATGATCATGTTAATTAGAATTCTGCTAAGGCAACTGAGTACCAGGTCATTTTAGATTTATTTAATTTAACTTAATTTCACTTGGATATAATTTTGTTCAATTTCATATTGCATGCTTCAACTCTATCGCCCATGTAGATGTTAATCGTTCTTTGATATGAATATTATGAATTATGAATAAGTTTTTTTATGGGTTACATACTAGGTGGCAGAGTGGTGGGATTGCCTCATGTTCACTGTTGTGACTACAGTTTGATCCCCAGATTAGCTGAGGTAATAATTGAACTGAGTTTGATTGATTTGCTGTTTATCTCTTATGCCAACAAAAGTTTTTCTCTTTCTTTTTGGCTTTATTCATTTGTTATAAATTAACCTACCTTGAGTAGCTGTACTTGTACTAAGATCTCTAGATATTGCCTCCATCAGTCTTAGAGCTCTCTGGATGGGATAGTTGGTGGTTCTTATCTTTGTCAATGGATTATAGTCATTTGCTGTAGCCAAGGCCTGCTTCAAACCTAGATAAATTTACAGTAAAAAATAATATATATGAAATGTCTACATTGAATAACCAGCCAAAGGTGACTGAGTTCTGAAGAAAGTTTCACCTGTCTTGCACAAAACCCTATGTTCAAATGTACAGGTTGGTTGTGTGTATTTAGAACACCATCATCGCTTGTCAGATGGGCAAATAATCCCTTTGGATGGTTGGATGAATGGATGGAAGTATGGGTCCATCAATTTGATTGGTCAATCAATTGATATTGTTACATGTTTTGAGGTGCCCTTGAAATGCACAGTAACCCAAGGGAAGGGTTCACTTTTTTTGTTCACATTTTTATTTTTTATTGAATATTGTTCACAAACCTGTATCAGTGTCAAAGCTGACAGTGGCATGAAATCGCTTGTCATGTTTTAAGATTTCAAGGGTCAATGCTACATCAGGACTTTCCCTGATAACTTGAATTCTCAGCAAAGCTCTCTCAAGATTCAACCAGAAATTGATCTCTTGCAATGCTGTGTCTGATGCTGGATCATGATCAAGTTTTGTTACCTAGTTGAGAATAGGAAGTATTTTCAATATTCTCTGGCAATCTACCACAACAATCTAAATAACTGTAGTCACTTATATATTCAATATCAATATATTCAATTCAATATATTCAACATCAAAAACCTGCTCATAAGAGGATCGTTATATACTGTTACTAAATACGATTTTAAAGATTCTATGCACATACCACACTCATTTCCTTGTTGCATATAAAAATTATTATTACGGTGATAACACTTTTTTAATGTACATCAACACTACTTTGATTTTCTTTGAGTAACAGCCATGGGGGGGCACTATAATCCACCACCCCTCCCCTCCCCATCTCCCACCCCAAAATCACAAAACAATTTTTTTTAACTGTATAAACTCGTGCATTAATGTCTTTTAACCAATATTTTGTGGGGGGGCCGAGCCCCCCCAAAATATTTTGTGCAAAAAATTAAATGCATTAAGGACAAAACACTGAAACAATGTTGTAGTATTCCATCTCTGCCCTTGAAATATCACCTGGTATGACAAGCTTCACAACTGAAAACAATTTGTACAAAGTAGCAACCAATTTTTGAACAGTGGTTCAATTTTTACCAAACAGAAACAAAGAAATATTTTGAATGTCAATAATAATATGAATTCACATTGTCAAGACATTTTCTTTTCTTTATTTGTTACCTTCTGTATTTCTCTGATCCACCTATTCACACTATTCTGTAGCTGATTCAGGAGAGTAGAATCTTCAACTTTATCACCAAAGTCCTGGACTTTGGGCCTACAATTCTTCTCTGCTGCACACTTCTTCGCCATAGCTTCAACTTGCTGGTGGATTGGAAGAGATATCTCAGGAATATCAATCTTCTGCTGCAAGTGCAACAAACCCATTTCAAGTTCTGCTCTCTTCTTTTCCACAGAGGGTACCATCTTGTCACCATCCCGGATAGTGATAAAATGAAAAAATCACACTTAGTAAAGGCAATAAGATGCCATAAGCTAGGGGGAAGGTTAGAAATCATTACTGACATGAATTGATAGTGCATCATTAACATAAAAACACCAGCTAAGACTGAGATTTGAATGAACCACAAATTTTAACAATATAGTAATGCCTGCTCATAATGACGTCATTATTCCACAACAGAGGAAAATAACCCAGTAATAACAAAACCTTTTAACAGCAAGTTTTGGTCCCATAGGAAAATGGACTTTTCAGATTCTCAAAGGAGAATTTCCCCACCCTTTGACTTCTATTTAGAGTTATTCCCACCCCCAAAGGATCAAAAGAAGTGTTGACAACTTATCACTTACTTATAACTTGTATTTTTAGACTGATTTATATAGTATTTTTCAAAATGGAAGACAACTGGTTTCCAGGACCACTCCACTTTTCAAAATGTCTACCAAGTCAAATCCCCATCACTGGGGATTGTTATCGATGACAAAGTCCCTGCAATGGTAGACCTGCAGGAAGACAGTCCCTGGTGTTGCCCCCCTCAGCTCCCATACCTATCCTGGGACAAACCATTAATAGGTGCACAACACAGGTGGAAAGTTACTTTCACACATTTCCCAGGGATCAGTTCATTTGAGTAATGATGACTAACACAAGAATACTTTTTGTGTGGTCAAAGCTCTTATAAATTATTTTTACATGTAAAACAAAAAAAAACAAAAAACAAAAAACTAAAATATATGAATTCACAAAATAATATTATAGAATCAAGTGCATAGACACACAAGCCAACGTCTTCCATATAATTAATCATCGATATTTTACACCAATCTAAAATTTTACAAGAAAGTTCACACCTGTCTGACTTTCCAGATCTTCTGACAAACGACTTAAAATACGGTGAAACTGCATTGCTGATATACGAATGAAGAGTTTCATAAGGTGATCCTTCGCTCAGGTTAAAAATCCTGATCTGCGAGGCGATCTTCTCGTCGGCTTCAATGATATATAGCCCCTCTTTTGATAAAGGCAATACTTGCAAGTTTTGGGCCTTCATAATGTACGTCCAAATCGAAAGAATAAGCAGCTTTGCCGTTGGATTCTGGGCTAGCAGTTTCTTCTCCTTCTTCTTCGTTATTCAGAGATATTTTAGTAACGAGAAGACTTCGAATTTGAGGGTCAGAGGTGTACTTATTGATGTACTCCAAATGTAGGCTTTCTTTCAAGGTCGTGGTTAGATGGGATACTCGCAGTCCAGGTATTGAGAGAGACTAGGTAGAGTATAGTCACGACAAATATCCGAAGCCGAAACGAGTTCCGAAAAATTAGAATCTTTGGCGGGAACATGAAATCCGCGATCTCGACGAATAATACATGTAAGACCATGTAATATTAAGTGTAATTATGAATTCAGACACTCTAGAATCACGTAATGAGGGTTTTGTATCGACACATGATTCAGTAAAATGGTGCAAATAAAAATGATCCATAAATGGAGAAATGGATTGAAATCGGAGATTTGCCAGAGTGAATGCATACAACCAATCAACCAACCAATAAAATAACTAGTAAATTAACTACTTGTAAATAAATAAATAAATGAAATAAGTAAATAAATAAAAAATTAATTATAAATTATAATCAAAAATTTACAAAATATAATCATTTAAATAATAAATTTATTTTCTTTATTAAATAATTAGCATCAAGGGATAATAATGATCTGACATGACTAACGTTGAAATGTGCAGCATTTGTTCGTGTATAATATGTGCAATTTTTAATTTTTTAACTTTATTCAGTTTTACCTTAAAGCACATTAAAATTTTTAAAAATTGGAGGCTCATCAGATCATTATAATTCTTTAATTTGTATACACAAACACAATGATAGAGTGCATACACAAAAGGTGTGCAACATAAATATTACTAAATAGTGCTAATTTATGCTAATTCTATTGTTTAATTAGTACTATTTACTACTAAATAGTGACAACTGTTGCACACATTTAGTATTGGCACTCTTAGCACCTAAATATCGCTTAATATGTATGTTTACAATAAAACAATAAAAAACTCCATACAAATCAAAAGCAGCAATTATCTCTGTTATTAATTGGTCAGAATACCATACTAATACTATATGATAAATGTACCACACTAACACGCTGTCATATTATACACCTGGACTGCAAGTATCCCATGCTAATACTATGTCATATTATACACCTGGACTGCAAGTATCCCATACTAATACTGTGTCATATTATACACCTGGACTGCGAGTATCCCATACTAATACTATGTCATATTATACACCTGGACTGCGAGTATCCCATACTAATACTATGTCATTTTATGCACCTGGACTGCGAGTATCCCATACTAATACTATGACATATTATACACTTGGACTGTGAGAGTATTAGTATGGGATACTCGCAGTCCAGGTGTATAATATGACATAGTATTAGTATGATACTCACAGTCCAGGTGTATAATATGTCATAGTATTAGTATGGGATACTCGCAGTCCAGGTGTATAATATGACATAGTATTAGTATGATACTCACAGTCCAGGTGTATAATATGTCATAGTATTAGTATGGGATACTCGCAGTCCAGGTGTATAATATGACACAGTATTAGTATGGGATACTCGCAGTCCAGGTGTATAATATGACACAGTATTAGTATGGGATACTCACAGTCCAGGTGTATAATATGACACAGTATTAGTATGGGATACTCGCAGTCCAGGTGTATAATATGACACAGTATTAGTATGGGATACTCACAGTCCAGGTGTATAATATGACACAGTATTAGTATGGGATACTCGCAGTCCAGGTGTATAATATGACACAGTATTAGTATGGGATACTCGCAGTCCAGGTGTCATATAAGATTTTTCCGAACTCATAACGTGGGAATAGTCGGAACTCGTTTCGGCTTCGGATATTTGTCGTGACTATACTCTACCTAGTCTCTCTCAATCACCTGGACTGCGAGTATCCCATCTAACCACGACCTTCTTTCAAGGCAGTGTCGAGCTCGAGAGGCACATCGACTTCCCGTTCTCCTTCAAATAAAGGCGGAATAATATTCCTCAAATAGCTCAAAAAATGACTAAAAAAATGTCTCTACCACCGAAACTTCCTCCGGAGCTTCTCCAACGTCTGAAGACGGGTCCATGTCGAATTCAAACTAGCTTTAGCTAGAAGTTGAAGCAATCTTCTCCACAGCAGCTCTCACCAGCTGAGTTAAGCTAGTGTCCAATCCCTTGCAGCCGAGTGCACGTTCAAAATACAAAATGGCGGACGTTAGACTTTGATTGATTGATTGATTGATTGATTGATTGATTGATTGATTGATTGATTGATTGATTGATTGATTGATTGACTGATTGGTTGGTTGGTTGGTTGATTGATTGATTGATTGATTGATTGATTGATTGAAAGGCGGCTGCTTTCAAAATAATATTAACACAAAATTGAATGAGTCTAGTAAGTTATACTTACAATTTTTTTTGTGTGTGTTTTTTTTACTTTATTATCATCTGCAGTGTATAATTCAGTCAAACTGCCTGTGCAGGAATCTCTTGTAGAATTGTTATTTCGACATTTCTCCGACTACGGGTTTTTCTGATGTTCTGCACTTTAGGGAAGCATTAGTGTCGATTTATCTTGATGATTTTTAACAGTGGAAAATAGCTTGTATATCACCCGTATTTTCTTCATGTTTTGTTTGTTTGTTTTGTTTTTGCTTTTATTTTGGTTAGTTTTGTTTTATGAAGAGATCCATAGTTTTCCAGCAATTGATTTGAAAAGCAGCGAAACAGCCGTTTATTTTATTATAGTTTGAATGAGAAAATATTAATTCGAAAAAATTCCCATGGGATATGGGGTAATGGAGGGTTGAGAGATCCAATCGCAAACCCCACTGATCCTCCACCCCCTGCCTATCTTCAGATGGCACGACAGGTTACTCAGGCTACACCTCTCAAACCCGTTATAGAACACTCTTGAATTTGATTGGTTACCTCGTTCCCAAGCGAATTGAACCCACGTGATCAGCATACTATTAACGGATGAAAGACTAAAAGTTTTTCGATTATATAAAATGTCAAACGCCTGACTAGCTCAAGGGGTTAACCATGTATGGTCTAGTGGCCGGTTAATCTCTCACTCCCTGATCTTTTGATTAGAGCTATTTGGGTATTTGGCAATACTACTAGGGACCGGGGTAATGGGGGAATAAGGTAAGTGAACAAGGTAAGTGGAAATGTGATAATATCGTAAACTGACTAGACTCCATTTTTTTTTTTTTTTTTTTTTGCGTACACGGGATCGACCCGTTGATAGGTCAGACTTTTTTTTCTTTTTATTCTTGTTTCTATATGATACTTTTTTTTCATTCTTGTTCTTCTTTTATCAAAAAAAAAAAAAAAAAAAAAAAAAAAAAAAAAAAAAACACATTGAAAATTATCAATAAAAAGACAAATGCCAAAATTTTGTAACGCTAATATTTGGGAAGGTTATACATGAACTTAGGGACCAGGCTAAGCAACAACAGTAGCATCTTATTTGTTTGTTTTTTTTCATATTAGGTATTAACCATTTGATCACTATAAGTTTAAAGTTTTCTCGCTCTCGATTTTATTATTTCCAAACGCTGATGACACCTATTAACATGAAACCTACGTACAACAATTTACTTGAAATAATTTAATTCTATTTATCAATAGATTACGATTACGCGTTTATATAGTCATTTTGCTGCCCAGTCAGTCACATATACCGCCTGTTACAATCATGCCTGGTACTCTAAACATAGGATGTTGGAATATACATGGTTCAACCAATATGCATTTTTCGTGAACAATAGTCTTACATTTTGACCTCGTGTAATGTGTATTATTTGCGTAAACTATTGGTTGTCTTTTTGTAACGTCATGACATAACGCGCATTTTGCGTTAACAAATGTCTTTTGGACGCTAATTTACGTGCATGTAGCGCGCATTTTGAGTAAACCTTAAGCTTTATTTTGTGTCATACAGTGCACATTGCTTGCAAACACAACTGCCTTTATTTTTCCTCCATTTTCCGTGCATTTTCTGCAAACCAAAAATTTTCATTTTCAAGTCATATAGACACATATTTTGCTCAAGTAATTGCTTGCATTTTGACGTCTTGTAATGCGCATTGTTTACGTAAACAAATGCTTGAATTGTCAACCTCTTTACGTGCATTTTATTTAAATAACTGTAAATTTGACATCAAGTAACGCGCATTTTGCACAAATAGCTTGCATTTTGACATCATCTAATGTTCAACTTCCGTAAACATTATTTAGCATTTTGATGTCATGTAATGTGCATCGTTTGTGTAAGCAATAGCTTGCATTTTGATTTCATGTAAGCGTATTATTGCGTAAACAATTGATTGCATTTTTTGAAGCTATTTCACGTACATTTTCCGTAAACAACAACCTTAAATTTCACGCCGTGCATGTAGCGTGCGTTCCGCGGAAAGTCATGTAATTGGGCATTGTTTGCATAAGCACTTGCCTTTTTGACATCACGTAGTGCGCATTTTGTGTAAACATTTTTCACTCTAATTCGCGTGGATTTTCTTTAATACAAGCTTTATTTTGGCGTCTTGTAGTGTGCATTTTCGTAAACAATAGCCTTTCATTTTGACCTCGTGTAATGCGTATTATTTGCGTAGACAATTGATTGCGTTTGTGACGTGATGTAGCGCGCATTTTGCGTAATAGACAATTACCTTTATTTTCACTTCAATTCACGTGCATTTTCGGTAAACAACCTTTTGTTGACGTCATGTACGCGCATTTTACGTAAACAATTGATGTTGTTTTTACGCTATTTCACGTGCATATTCTGCAAACGACAACCTTTTTTGACTTCATGGTGAACGCATTTTCTGTAAGCATTTTCACTCTATTTTGGCGTGTGTTTTTTTCTGCAAAACAACCATTTTGGCTTGTTGTAGCGCGTATTTCGAGTAAAACAAGAACTTATATTTTGCGTCATGTAATGTGCATTGCTCTCATGAACAATTGTATTTATTTCCATTCCATTTTACGTGCATTTTCTGTAAAGTCATGTAGACACCCATTTTGCGTAATCAATTTAATTCCTTGCATTTTGACGTCATGTATTGCGCATTGTTTCCGTAAACTTACAAATGCTTCAATTGTCACGCCATTTTACGTTCATTTTACCTAAAACAACCTTGAATATTACGTCATGTAGCGCGCACTTTTGGGTAAACAATAGTTTGGATTTTGACATCATGTAATGTACATCATTTGCGTAAACAATAGCTTGAGTTTTGACATCATGTCATGTACATCGTTTGCGAACACAATATTCTCGATTTCGACGTCGTGTAAAGCGCATTTTGCATAACCCTTTAGGGGCCAATGGTTTATATTTGTACGAAAATCACCGACTAGGCATTAGATAAAAGTCTTCTCTGCTACAGATAATCTTTCAAAAATACACACTAGGAAGATGATCAACTTTTTATAGTAATTAAACCATCAAAAAGTCAGCTGTCACTTCAAAATTCGCCCTTTTTGCTTAGGTTTTAAAATCATTTAAATCTTTATTTTCATTTACATATTTATTTACTTGCAACTTAATTAGTATCGGAAATGGCATTTTATATTCAATAAATTGATTGATTGATTGATAGCTTCAGAACCTTGAACTTCCCTATTTTAAAAGCAACGTGCTTTGGTTAACTAGGATCATTGATAATGTGTGAAAACCTTTCTTTTCTCTGGCGAAATAATATCTCGATGGGAGAAAACATGGCAAAATTAGCAAAGTCACAAACTTGAATCCCACAAGAAAAATCCATGTGGGCAGAGAACTTACTTTATTATCATCTGCAGTGTATAATTCAGTCAAACTGCCTGTGCAGGAATCTCTTGTAGAATTGTTATTTCGACATTTCTCCGACTACGGGTTTTTCTGATGTTCTGCCCTTAACGGAAGCATTGGTGTCGATTTATCTTTATGATTTTTAACTGGAAAATAGCTTGTATATCACCGAAAATAAAAGAACCCGTATTTTCTTCATGTTCTTTTTTTTTGTTTTGCTATGTTTTTTGTTTTGTTTTTGCTTTTATTTTGGTTAGTTTTGTTTTATGAAGAGATCCATAGTTTTATTATAGTTTGAATGAGAAAATATTAATTCGAAAAAATTCCCATGGGATATGGGGTAATGGAGGGTTGAGAGATCCAATCGCAAACCCCACTGATCCTCCACCCCCTGCCTATCTTCAGATGGCACGACAGGTTACTCAGGCTACACCTCTCAAACCCGTTATAGAACACTCTTGAATTTGATTGGTTACCTCGTTCCCAAGCGAATTGAACCCACGTGATCAGCATACTATTAACGGATGAAAGACTAAAAGTTTTTCGATTATATAAAATGTCAAACGCCTGACTAGCTCAAGGGGTTAACCATGTATGGTCTAGTGGCCGGTTGATCTCTCACTCCCTGATCTTTTGATTAGAGCTATTTGGGTATTTGGCAATACTACTAGGGACCGGGGTAATGGGGGAATAAGGTAAGTGAACAAGGTAAGTGGAAATGTGATAATATCGTAAACTGACTAGACTCCAATTTTTTTTTTGCGTACACGGGATCGATCCGTTGATAGGTCAGACTTTTTTTCTTTTTATTCTTGTTTCTATATGATACTTTTTTTCATTCTTGTTCTCCTTTTATCAAAAAAAAAAAAAAAAAAAAAACCATATTGAAAATTATCAATAAAAAGATAAGACAAATGCCAAAATTTTGTAACGCTTATATTTGGGAAGGTTATACATGAACTTAGGGACCAGGCTAAGCAACAACAGTAGCATCTTATTTGTTTGTTCCGTACAACAATTTACTTGAAATAATATAATTCTATTTATTACTTGATTACGATTACGCGTTTATATAGTCATTTTGCTGTCCAGTCAGTCATATATACCGCCTGTTACAATCATGCCTGGTACTCTAAACATAGGATGTTGGAATATACATGGTTCAACCAATATGCATTTTTTCGTGAACAATAGTCTTTCATTTTGACCTCGTGTAATGTGTATTATTTGCGTAAACTACTGATTGTCTTTTTGTAACGTCATGACATAACGCGCAATTTGCGTTAACAATAGGCCTTTTGGTCGCTAATTTACGTGCATGTAGCGCGCATTTTGAGTAAACCATAACCTTTATTTTGTGTCATACAGTGCACATTGTTTGCAAACACAACTGCCTTTATTTTTCCTCCATTTTCCGTGCATTTTCTGCAAACCAAAAATTTTCATTTTCAAGTCATATAGACACACATTTTGCTCAAGTAATTGCTTGCATTTTGACGTCTTGTAATGCGCATTGTTTACGTAAACAAATGCTTGAATTGTCAACCTCTTTACGTGCATTTTATTTAAATAACTGTAAATTTGACATCAAGTAACGCGCATTTTGCACAAATAGCTTGGATACATGGGAATTCATGGGAATACATAGGAATACAGGGTAATTACAAGGGAATGCAGAGGAATGCATGGGAATACATGGGAATACATGGGAATTCAGGGAAATACATGGGAATACAGGGGAATACATGAGAATACATGGGAATACAGGGGAATACAGGGGAATACATGAGAATACATGGGAATACAGGGGAATACAGGGGAATACAGGGGAATACAGGGGAATACAGGGGAATACAGGGGAATACATGAGAATACATGGGAATACAGGGGAATACAGGGGAATACTTGGGAATACATGGGAATACAGGGGAATACATGGAAATACAGAGTTATACAGGGGAATACATGGGAATACAGGGGAATACATATAGGAATACATCTGTGAAAGCATAGAATAGACAATAAATCAGAAGAATATGAATACAGGGAAATACAGTGGAATACATGGGAATACATGAGAATACAGGGGAATACAGGGGAATACTTGGGAATACAGGGGAATACATGGAAATACAGAGTAATACAGGGGAGTACATGGGGATACAGGGGGAATACATATAGGAATACATCTGTGAAAGCATAGAATAGACAATAAATCAGAAGACTATGAATACAGGGAAATACAGTGGAATACATGGGAATACATGAGAATACATGGGAATACAGGGGAATATTTGGGAATACATGGGAATACATGGGAATACAGGGGAATATATGGAAATACAGAGTAATACAGGGGAATACATGGGAATACAGGGGAATACATATAGGAATACATCTGTGAAAGCATAGAATAGACTAGCCTCCTCCGCAGGCAACTCTTTGCCCCTTTGATAAAAAACCTCCTTTGGGCTTCCTTTGCAACGGTTTTTATTTTCTCGCCTCTCTCGGTAACACAGGAAACCAAAGCAAAGGCCGAATCCGAACATAACAGTGATGCCTGCGGAGGAGGCTAAGAATAGACAATAAATCAGAAGAATATGAATACAGGGAAATACAGTGGAATACATGGGAATACATGAGAATACAGGGGAATACAGGGGAATACAGGGGAATACAGGGGAATACAGGGGAATACATGGGAATACAGGGCAATACATGGAAATACAGGGGAATACAGGGGAATAGATGGGATTACATATAGAAATAGAAATACCTATTTGAAAGCATCAACCCAACCTCGTTCCCGAATAATCTTCGGGCGTCCGCCATCTTGTCAATAGCGAAGAAGAGGGGCCCTGGGGAAGAGGTTGTGAAAGCATAGAATACAAATCTGTAGTATATATGTATGAAATAGTGCGAATCCATGGGTCTTACATGAAGTGCTAAACCGGGACCGGGGGAACATTCGATTGGCAAAGTTCTCAGGAATTACTATCCGAAAATATTGACTTTGATTCTGCAAATTCACTATTCATAAGGAGTGGAATTGATTTGGGAATCTTCCAAAATCTCGGTAGTACAAATTTGTTACATATTTTTGCGCAATTTCCCAACAATAAGAGGTAATGGCAGGAATTTCATTCAATCATTTAAAAATCTTTCGGTCATTTATAGGACTATATAGTCTTTCTCTGCGTTTTTCTAGTTGTTATTGCTATTTATTATTTATTGCAATTAATATTATTCTAATAATTTCTTTGTTCGCAGGTTCATCTTTGATCAGCGGTGTGCTTGGCAGTGCATGATGGGTAGTGTTGTCGTTCGGCGCAGAATTCAAGCATTCGGCACTCTGCTACTTCGACAAAGCAGAACCCTGCAAACACTCTCTGTAAAATCTTTCCACGAAACTACCAAAATGGCTTTAGTAACGGTTCCAGGACTACACAATTTTCATAGGCATCACAGTGTTAGTGAATGCCCCGGTCAAATTCAGGTATTTTTTTACGATTTTTCTGTGTTGCATTCATAAGCTCGGCTGTTGAATTTGCGCGCGTAAATTTGAAATCCTTTGTTGCTTTGCTACTGAATTGTATATTTTTCCTTTATTTCACAAGGGTTTGCTTTCTTTTAGGTCATCTTTGGACCCATGTTCTCAGGAAAAACGTGAGTATTTGTATTTTAGCGTATTTTAGCTGTGCAATTGAGGTTGAAGTTGAGACAAAGATGTTTGCATCCAAGCTTCGTCCTTGCTCGAAATTCGGTCACTTTGGCGTTTATAACTCTAGGCATTTTCTTTGGAAAATAATTATGATTGCAGATAACATTGGCACGAAAAATAGTCCGAATAAAAATTTAGATAAAATGTTTCGTTTCGCGCCGTTCAAATTTAGGCGCCAAAACAACAATAAAATTCAAGATACCCAAACCAAGCTCACGCACATAAAATTTTTCGTTTCAAATGCAATTATATTAACTAACATACACAGAAATGTAAGTAAGAAACAATCACCAAAGGTTTTAAACCAACTGTTTAAGTTCAGCAGTTTTAAAATTAATTTTTCCACATTTTGTTGGAAAACATGACAAAATGGCACTACCCTATGTTGCTTTATATCCAAAATGGCAATGTAATTGTTGTTTGAAATATTTCTTCTGTTAAGATTTTTACTTTTATTAAATGTACTTACATGCTTCACACTGTTTGTAAATGTGATGATCCTTAGCCTTCTTGAAATCTTACCAAGTCACATATTTTGAAGAAAACAAACATTTTGTTACTAATTTCAAAAATCCCTTTGAATGAATAAGGGATTCCACATGACTGTTAGTTTTAGTGGTTGGTCATGTAGCTTTTTTTACAAAATAATTGAAATCTCCACAACGACCTGCTGACATCCCATCTCTGACATGTGCACAGGCCATTAATTCTTGGACATGCAACTGGTGTTCTTTTTGTTTGGGGCTTTCCAGTTTTCATTCCAATTTAAAAGTGGACATGTGATTTTAGAATAACTGGTTTATGAGAGATTATCTAAGTGTGGTGGTTGTACATTTAGTGAACTTAGAAAAATTAGTTTCTCATCTATTCCGATAAGATTACATATTTGAAGATTACAAGAAAACAATCACAAATTAAAATGATTTTAATTAATATTTATTGCTTGAGTTCAACGATTCATTCTCTGTACTAATTATTGTTTGTCTTTCCATAGGACTGAGCTGTTAAGAAGAATTAAACGTTATCAAATAGCAAACCATAGGTGTTTAGTAGTAAAATATGAAAAAGATAATAGATATGACATAGGTGGAGTTTCAACTCATGATAGGTATGTATGATGTTGCGAGACAACTGTTCTAAATTTACTTCACATGAGCTATATAGGGTGAAGTCTTCAGTTTTTGTTTATAATGCTGACTACCAACAAAAGACATTTTTCAATATTTTGGGCAAAAGAATTATGTATTTGTACAATTGTACTTCTACTGTAAGCTTTATTCACTAAGAGTATTAATGTCTTAACTGTTTTTCTCAGACAAACTTTGGCAGCTACAGCATGTTCAGAACTTTTCTCAATCAGAAAACATGCCTCCAAAGCAACTGTTATAGGAATTGATGAAGGACAATTTGTAAGTAACAAATCATACAATAGGAAATACAATACCTCCTTCATAAACAACACTGTACCATTAAAATTTGTACTTGACCTTTTATGCACACGAGCATTGCAATACCCCTGTCACAATCTCTTTCAAAAGTAGTTGTAAAGTGTGTAGATAAGTTATACACCATATAATGAAGTAACCAAAATTGATGTTTTGGATGTTAGTACTTAGTCAGAGTAATACCAAAAGTAGAGATATATAGATGGGAAAGTACAGATTGAAACGGAACTGTGCTAGTTTTAAATATTTGCTAACCATTCTTTCTTATTGATTTTCAGTTTCCAGATGTTGTAGAATTTTCAGAACAAATGGCCAGTGAAGGCAAAACCGTCATCATTGCTGCCTTGGATGGAACATTCCAGAGACAGGTAAAATTATGTTTTGTGGTATTCCATAAAAAAAATCAGGATTTATTTATTTATTTATTTATTTCAACAGCAAATAATTAACATTTGACAACTCGTATTGGCATTCTCCAAAATGTCCTTTTTTTTAAATAATATTGTTGTTTCTCTGTGAATTAGTTAATTAAATTAATTAATTCCTATGATTGTTTTTCTTCTCCACAGGCATTCGGTAATGTTCTAAACTTAGTACCACTAGCAGAGAGTGTAGTCAAATTAAATGCTGTATGCATGAATTGCTATAAGGATGCTGCATTCACTAAAAGACTATCCACCGATACAAAGGTTGAAGTGATTGGAGGTGCTGATAAATATATGTCAGTATGTAGAGACTGTTATAACTTATCGTCAGTGCAAGATATGCTGTTAAATAATAGTTTAGAAGGAGAGCATTAGCAGTTTATAATACATTTTTTAATATAGAACACAAACTTACACTGGTTCATACTTTCATGCAAGCATTACATTTTTGTGCAAATAGTCCTTCATATACACAAGCTGCTAATGTATGGACTTATTTTTATCACTTTCATGTAAAAGCTGTATTGATAAAGCAAAGTTTCTGTTGTCAGACTTTCCATCCCTCTGAAGTCTTCTTTGAATAATCTTATCTTTAGTGTCAGTATTGGGGTGTCAACTTCCAAATTCTAGCACAATACAAAACCCACTGGGCTCAAACCGTTCACACTATTTTGTAGTGCATTCTTTTAACTTGTTTTTATGAAAGTGAATGTTTTACTTTTGATTTTAGATATTATGCATAATTTATCAACATGATTACAACCACATTATAATTCAATATGTCTCAAAATTTGAATGTTTTATGTATAGCAGCAGATCATTGTTCATTACAGCTGTGATATTTTATATTTTAAGGAATGTAAATTCTAACCTACGATGAAACAATACCCTCAGAAATTTTTCCTAAAATATTAACATTGATGATCTATGATCTATTGAAACATTGAAATGTAAATTCTTAACTTAATGTGTAAATACCTGCAAACCTTCAAAAGGGTACATAAACAATTTTCATTGGAGAATGATGTCAAGTAATAATTCAACTGTTTATATATTATAATTGTAAAAAAGATTATTTGAAAATAAAGTACCTCACTCTTTGTAAATTTGTGTGATCATTGACATTTTACTGATTTTGTCTGTTTTATCTACAAACGTTTTGAGTTCTTCATTGCTCCTGCTAGTCCTCAAAGGTAAATCATTAAAAAGTTTCAAAGACAGAATATTGGTATTTTGATATTGTTTGTGGATCTGTGTGACATGCATGTTTCACTGATTGAAAATATTTTGCAACAGAATTTTATCACATGCTTTCAAGGCTTAGCTGCAGCATTATGAACTAAAAAAATACCTTGCTTATCTTAACATGAGAAAGTTAAAACTCCAGTGATGGAAATGGCCTAGATAGTGCAATGGACACCCCCTTGCATAGTAGTGACCATGTGACTTGGACACTTCTTAGAACGGTTCATTTTTTATAAAGTTAAGCTGAAATTTAATTTCTTTTTGCTATAATCTGTGCATAGAAATGTGATTTTAATATTGTTTATTACTCCAATCCAGTGGTGGTTCCAGGATTTCGCAAAAGGGGGTTTCCATTTTGGTTTCACATTTTCTAAAGAGTCCTTTGCATATTGAGTAGGAAATGGTTACTGCCAGTACTGTATCAAATGTATTCAGTAATGTGAATGTTGTTATGTAGCGCACTTCACAAAGTCTCAAAACGCTTTACAATTCTTTAGGTGCACATTGCTCAAGGGGGGTTCTGTGGAACCTATCAAACCTCCCCCCTGGATCTGCCACTGTAATCCAAAAGCTTTAAACTGTTAATCTTTTAACAGAAAAGCTTTGAAAGATTTCAGGATCAGGCCTTACACTTCAGACTCAGACCTCGCTCAGACATGACTTGGAGAATATAGAAAACTATTGTAAAACATTTTCTTAGTACACAGCTAGTGCATGCTACATGACGCCTGGGCAGTAATAACAAATTATATATATATTCCATGTAGTGAATATTTAGTACTTTGGTTAAGATTACTAATAAACACAATCATCAACAATAAGGGAAGATGTTAATTAAAGATAATAGATAAGTAATATTTCATATCTCAATGAAGAAATTGTTTTTATTGATAAAATCTGATAAAGCTCTATTATATGAAATATTAAATTTTGAAGAAACTATAAAGATACTAAAATGTGTGAAAATTTGTGCATATAAAGACAGCTCAGAAGAAAGTTCTCTGTAGAAGTGAAGTATGATAACTGCAGTGTGACAGATGAAATAAGATGTTGGAAAAATGTTTTTCAACTATTAAATTAGCAGACCCAAGAACAAGCATTGCAGCTCTAGATTTGTGACTGCTTACTTCCAACTATACAGAGCTTAAGTGCAATGTTTTATGAAATATAAAATTTGGTAAAAAATCGACTAAGAATGAGTTTATATTGACTGGATATTAGTCTCCCTCGCATACCTCACTTGTGTCACGCAACACTAAGCTCACCAAGTGACATATTCAAGGGAGACTACTGAGATATAAGCAAGTGAATGTAAAAATGTTACCAACATTTTTTTCTCTCATTTTTGTGTGGGTTCCTAAATGTTCAATATCTGAAAATGTCATTAAAACTCCAAAATTAAAAATAACATTTTTAGTCATTACTTTAATACTCTATTAATAATATTTTCTGACAGGGTTACAATCAACACAAAAATAATTCCAACAATATAACATTTACACAAATCTATTTTGAACTATTGTCCTAACAATGTACAGCATAACTTTTCTGTTCCAGTACAACCTATGGAAAAACAATGAAAAACATCTGTCAAGAGAATACTTTGAAGTACATGAAAAAAACAACAACAACAAGAACAACAACAAACAAAAACAAAACAAAAAAAGCAAAAAAAACAACAAAAACACAACAACACAAAACACACACACAAAAACAAAAAACAAACAAACAAACACTCATGAATAACAGTGTTACTACCTGGATATTCTTGATTGTGAAAACAACTGATAATCCATTCACATTCTGTCTTTGTTTCCATTCTAAAAAAAGAATGATCATGATATACGAGTGTCATTGAATAGCATAAATGTGATATTATCATCATAGAAGAGTCTCAATACACAGGGGTTCTCAGATCCTGCCATGCAGCCTCACTTGTCAGCCCAAATCCCCTTTTTCAAGATTTAACAAAATTTTGTGCCTGTTACAATTACGAATCCTGCATGCTGCTATTCTCAAAAACTACCAAATCCCTGCTAAAATCCAGTGTAAACCCTTGTTTTTGTATTTTGTATTACTATACATACTGAACTATAGCTGATCCTAAACTATTTCCATCAGCATCTCTTTCTACATCACATATTGACACATTGCCATAGAGTGACAAAAGTTCTTTGAGATCCTGATAAATAAAATAAAAGATAAATAAAGATTGTCTTACTAATGATCGGATATACTATACTTGAATGAATACTAACTTTGTGACAATACAAACCTCATCTAAAATTGCTTCTGGTAGGTTTCGTATAACAACAATATCACCACCATCATCACTATTTATCTGAAAAGATAGAACCATTTTGTTATTTCTTACTTGATTTTCTTAATAAACTATCTTTTAATTCAGTCCTTTATTCAGTTACTAAACAATTTTATACATGTTTACACTTGTCTATCAAGTTTCATTCTTACACTTGTTTATTCCATTTAAGGCCGTGTCACACTTGCAATTTTTTTGTGCAATTTTTTTTGTGCAAAAAATTGTTGCAGGTTGCAAGAGTGGGTGTCACACTAGCAATTTCCGTTGCAACTTGACACGTGCAGCAATTATTTTGTAGTTGCAAGCGTAATTTGAAATATTTGAGCATCCTTCGCCTTCGCAGCTAGCCACAGCCGATGCAACCTGCAACAATTTCTTTTGCGAGACAAGTTGCACGGAAAAATTGCAAGTGTGACACGGCCTTTAATTCCCATTCATCCATCCATTTATTCATCCATCCATCAGAAGTTCATTCATTCCCCCAAATAATATAGTTTGATTTGATATATAATTACCTCAGGAGTTCTTGTAGCATTTGAATAAGATAGTGGTACTCTTGGTAATTCTTCTGTCTGTCTATAAGATGCTAATGATGGCCATGATGAATTATCATTGGACGTTGGTGTTTGGTGGGTTAGTTTGTGATTTGTCTTTGGTGAATTTGTTGCTTTAGACGATTTAGCAGCTGCTGATGCTTGTAACGAAGGAAACACATCTTTACTCTGAATAAAAACAATAAAGTAAAAATTACGATGATTTATTATTATAATTATTATTAGGATAAGGACCAGTTGTTTATATATTCATGTATTTTAGATTTGAGCATGAATCAAAATGATATTTCACAAAACCCCCTTTTCTCTATCTGTCCTATTTCTGAAAAATTAAAAAATAAAAAAAATAAAAATTATAGACAACAATACTTACATGCAATCCTATAAATCCATGATTTGAAGCTCTTTCTCTTGGCAGTCTGGTCGGCTGAGCTGACAGACATACGTTCATTCGTATACTTCCTCTTCCTCGACCCAAACCAAATGAACCTTGTGACGAATTTTCCTCCTCTGAATTTTTAGCTGTGGCTGCTTTTGGAAGTTTTATCCTCCCAATGTCTTCTTTAAGCTTTCCTCTACCTATGCCTTTGATATCGTTCCTAGTGTTCTCGTGGTATTCAGTAGAAAAAAGATCAACATAGTCTTCAGAAGATAACTTGTCCGCCATGTTGCTTTTGTTGACAACTCAAATTTGTACGGGAGGAGGGGGATGGTTGCCGTATTTACCTTACGGTGATTAAGGGGAACTGGGTTCCAATCCAATATGGGGGAAATGTTTTCAATGATGCAAAAGTTATCTCTCTCAAATATTGCAATTTTGCAGTAGACAAACTGCTTTTAGAGATGCACCGGAGATGGCTGATAAGCTTGAATATCCCTTGTCACCAATTGAATGGTAGATGCAGGCTTTTGAATCAGAAAATCTTTGAAAAATGTCGATGGTTGTGTCATGTCTCGCCGGCAGTTCAAGTAGAGAGCAAAGAAAAAAATTCAGACACGCAACCAAAAGTTAAGACAAAGAAAATAGAGCCAGATTTAGTTCTAAATCTCACAGAAAAACAGTCCCAGGTAAATCAAAGAGTCTTGCTGTTAGGGTTGTCTGTAATAAAAAAAAAAATTGCCATAATTTAATATTGTTAGCTGATGTCAAATTTGCAGCTCATGAACATTATACAATGAATCAATAAATGATTCAATGAATGAATGAATCAATGAATGAATCAATGAATGAATCAATCAATCAATCAGTCATTAAATCAATCAATCCAGGCCCAGTGGAAGATTAGCTAGGCTAAACTGGCGCACTTTTGTAAAGTGTTTTTTAACCTTCTTTAAATAAAGTTTATTCATCCATTAATCAGTAATTCAATATTTTAGTTGAAGTTCTATATACAAAACTAATTTCTTGTATCAATATTTATAGCTTACCATCATGTTCGAGTCATGTATATAAGCTCAACAAATTGCCAGAGGCGTATCCAAGGGAGGACCAGGGGGCTGGTGCCTCCCCTATTGGGAAGACCAGATTTATTTTTATAGATAGTAATAATAATCAGTAAATGTTTGATTAGTGCACCCCCCCCCCCCCCCCTCTATATTTCTGGACCCGCCCCTGATTGCTCCATCCTCGATTTCAGAATATACTAAAAGATCTCAATAAAAGGACCCTAGAACAGCTCACAAACACCAAACATATTGGCAAAAACAAAGCAGAAGCTTTAGTGAAATACAGACAAGAGCATGGTCCTCTCAGTGATCTTACACAATTGAGACTCATCAAAGGTTATGGGAAAGCTTTCTTCACTTGGCTGGAACAAAATGGGGAGATACCACCAACCACCAAGAAATTCTCCAGACAACATGAAATATTGAGTCTACTTATTTCAGATGAACAGAAACAGGTAAGTAGATCAAGTGAACTAATAAAAATATTGTACAATTTAAGAAAGTATCAAGTCAGGCTCACTTAATCTCACCTTTTTGGTCATGGATTACCTTCATAGACTGTAGACAATACTGTTCAGAGCTTTCATTTCAAAGTCTGTCCAACAAGCTTGGTACCATATGCCTTAGGAACAGACCATTAAAACAGTTTTCATGGTCCGTTTCTTATTACCATCAGTGAATAATATTTTTTATTGATGTTTGTTTCTGAATAATATCATATTTTTCATAGAATATCTCCAATGTAGTGTCAATAGATATTGGTTTAGCTAATGCAGCATGGGTTCACATGGACAAAGACCATAATGTGTTGGCATGGAAACAAACAAGTATATCTAAACCAAAACCATACAACCCAGCATCACTCAAACCACAGGTTAGCAAAACAATCATTACATTAATTATAATCAATGTTGCATCCTAAGTGTGGAGGGGGCAGGTGGATTTTATTTGTCAGGCTTAATATTGTTTTCATGATTTTTGTCATACATAAGGAGGGCAGGCGAAATATAGGTTAGTGAACTCCAAAAAGTCTCAAGAAAGATCATATCGCCATCCTGTAAGGTCTAACATTTCAACAGACTAACTCTTGCATCTCTTAAGACATAGCAAAGACAGCCAATAGCTGGCTGCTTGCAATTTTCAGAAAGAAAAACATTATTCCTGGGTTTTATTTTGTCTGTGCAAGTGTGATAGATATTTCTGTGGTTTTGTTTTCAGGTCCAAGCTTTTGTTGACTCACTGCCTCAGACTGATGCCTATGTGGTTGAAATGCAAAGCCATCGTGTTGGCAAGCATGCTGTGTCACTTCTCCCCTTTGTCATTCATCTTCGAATAATGGAAGCAATGCTTCACTGCTTACTGAAGTCCCCAGTTATCCCAGTAGACCCTCACTATACATCAAAATTTTTCAAGCTACCTACGGGACATGCACAGAAGAAAAAAGCCGCAGTTAGTTTAGTGCAGAGCTTGTTTCAAGAAAGACAGGAAATTGCTTTTGAAGTTGAGTGTGAGAACTTTTTGAAAGAGAAATCTGGTTTAGAAGGGAGTGAGATTGTTGTGGAAGGGCTCGTTGGCCTTCCTGAGAAGGCACAGGAATCCACAAGTGAATTAAGTACTTTGCCACTGACAGACGAACCTGAACTCAAACTAAAGATTTCTGAAAAACTTATTGAGTACTTTCAAAAGTGCAAAAAGAAAGATGATTTGAGTGATTGTTTATTGCAAGCCTTGGCATTTTATAATTTGTTGGCTGAAAGCCAAGAATGAATTAATTTGTATTTATGATTGATAAGCATTCTTTTGCTTACTGGAAAAAGAATTTTTGACTTGTCACAGGAACTGACAAACTTGTAAATTGTGGTACTCAAGTTTACAGTGAGAATAAAGAAAACCTTGGGAAGACAGAAATTTCAGGAATGTTGGTATTGTTCCTGGCCTTTCACAGCATACAAAGTTAAAGAATCTTAATCACAAAGTAATTCTGATTGTAAATGGATAAAAAACATTTTAAAATTATTTTAGACTGCCCAGGTTTTTTTTTATTTACACGGTAACTAAGTCTGTGATTCATATAAAAATGAAAAATGTATATAATTTATTATTTGTTATGGACACATGGGTAAATGTTTCATTTAGGTGCAATCTATTTATGACATCACAGTGGTAAGAATTTTAATTCAAGTGCATATAAGCCATAGAATTTATGTTGTTGAAAAATAAAATATTGTGGAATTTTAATGCTAAGACTATTTTATAAATGTATATATAACTAATAACATACTACAAAGTAAAGTGCAAATTAAATGTATGTCATTGCATTAGTTCTTGAGCAAGAATTGTGGGTTAAGTAATTAGAAAAAAGAAAAATCATAATGATATAATTGAAAAAGCTACAAAACTGAAAAGATAGTGTAACTTTGGGCTCATGCTTTGTGAAGTTAATCAGGACAGAATGAAATAAGGAATGAAACTACAAGGCAAATAAAAGATTCTGCAGTAAAAATACCAACTTTTATTTCACTCTTGTTCTACTAAATAACAAAAGCAGTTGACTCCCAAAGTAAAATCAAAAATATATACAACTCTTGTCATCATTAGTTTTCAGATGAATTTATACTTTTACTTTGTCTCAGAATCATAAATATTATTTACATCATAAAATATATACCACAATATAATTCTGTAATATGAAAACCTAAAAAAGTAAACCTCTTTTTTGAAATATAGTTCTATTATCAACCAATCACTGCTGAATAACCTCGCATAATATTCAAAGTCCATTATCTCCAACATGAATGTGGTAAAAGCTATTTGATAACTTTGTGAATAGGGGTCAGTTACAGTCAACTCTCGTAAAGCAGACACCCTAGGGACCCTACCTTGGTGTCCATAATAAACGCCACAATAGTGAGAGCTGGTTCCATAGATTTCTTTGAGGTGGGGATTGATCTGCCATCCACAATTGCAAGGTGTCTGTAAGGCAAGAGTTGACTATACAAAGCCCAAATAAGGTGAATGTTGGTGAATGTTTTTAGGAACCATAATGTTGATTGTTATCACCATCTTCATCATTTTGTTATCAATACAACTAAAAAATAAATCCATTCATTCATTTATACATTCAACTACTTTCATCATCTTTGAAGTATTAATCACAATCATCATCATCATCATTGTCACCACCAGTACTCTTATCTCTGTTGTGAAGAGTACCATCACTTTCATCACCATTACTATGACCATCATTAACATCATTCAAGTCACAAAGTTTATAATCTTGGTGTATTCTTGACTATTCACATTGTAAGTAATCTTTCTCTTGACGTGCCCTTGACTTTATATGATGCCTATTCAAACTCTTGTATTCTAATCTTGACAAACAGGCCACTGTGTGCCATCAACACACCAGTTGGAGTTCGCAGAGGAATATATCTGATTCCTTTGATAAAGAAAAATAAGAACTTTCAACACCATAAAAATTTTATATTCTAAACATCACTTAAAGTAAAATGAATGTTAAATTGTACTGGTGTGGAAATTATAATCCGGATGTTTTTGACCACTATACAAACTTAGCAAACAACAATGTACTGACAGGTTTGTTCACTGTATGTTGAGTTGTGCAATCTACAATCTTACTTACAAACCTTGACACATGTGGCCGATTAAATACCTAGTTATTCTCATGCATTATAACTGAACTCTATGAGTATTACATTTCTTGATCTTTGATGTTGAAAAAAAAAATGTTGAATGTGGTACTTGAGAAATAAACAATATTCAAAAATAAATGTGCAATATGTGCGATACTTGTAACATCACATCATGGTCGCATATTATTATAACTTGAATAGCCTCACCTTGTCGCATGCTGTCCAGTGATATAACATTCTGGAACAACAGCCTGGTTTTATTTCTTTGAATGAGAACAACTTTGAAATACACCAAGCACTAGCATACAAAAAGGAAATGAAATCACATGAATCAGCCATCAGTAGATGTCATCAGCATTATTACACTCAAAATTAAAAAAAAATTAAGGATGTCACATGGTCTGACATTAACTTTTTTTGAAAAAATTAAGAGAGGAGAGGAAGGGGAGATGTAAGTGCATGGCACTGCCTCTGTAGGCCATGGGTTCACCGCTTGTTTTGTTAGTCCACAGATGTTGATGATCACAATAATATTTGTCGTATACAGCTATGTTGTTATCATCATCAAGGACAACAATCTTCATTATAATTGTCATGATTATTCTGTGGGGTAACTTACAAGTTCTGGCATCAGTGCATTAAACATGTGTTTGGTATTTGACCACTGTGGATTTAGTCTTTCAAAGCGAACCTAGTTAACAAATAACAAATAACAAAACTCATGTTTTTGGTATCTTTTAGGGATGAAAAATTTTTGAAGCCACGCCCTTTTGAAAAACATTCGGTATCTTTTAGGGGTATTTTTGAAAAATTTAGACGAGCATCCCCAATCATTTATCCCCTGAGACCCTGATGAACAGCAGTCAAGTGAGCAATAAACAGAGACATCAAACACAGAGGGTTAAAGGGGCACTCCACTCCCTCACTTTTTCCAAACCCCATAGTTAAAAAGCACCCCTATGACTGTGATACAAAATGACTATTTTCCCAGTGTCCCTGATTAAGTAAAGAGGTGACTAATTCAATCAAACATTTCAGAGATTGCATGATGGATCTATTGAGTAAAGCTATGCTATACCTCAGTAGAAAATGAAGAACAGTCTGCTGGGATACCCACTGTATCTACTTCAACACGTATTGGCAATCTACACCCATCATCTATATGGAGATACTGACCAGATAATATCTGCAAGCCAAGATACAAATAATTAAAATGCCCAATAATCACCCAATCTTGTTGATACCATGTAACGTACTCTGGATATATAGTGTGATCACATCCACACTAATATATAACTAGTTATAGTTATGGAACAATCTGCCAGAACAAAAAAAAAAAACAAAAAAAAAAACTGCTGCACTAAAAGTACTTTAAAAATATTTTTAAAAATATTTTTGTTTTAAATTTTTTATAATTGATAAACCTTTATTATATTTTTAGTTAATTATTTTTAGTTAGTTAGATTATTAAATTATTGTTAAGCGCTATTGAAGCTTACTAAATAGTGCTAATAATATAAATTAATTATTCTTATTATATTATTATAAACTAATGGTGGTTTTGGTAAAGTAGACAATTGATCAATTGTAAAATAAAGCTATATTACTACCACCACTACCACTAAGAGCGAGCGAGCGAGCAAGCAAGCAAGCAAGCAAGCAAGCAAGCAAGCAAGCAAGCAAGCAAGCAAGCAAGCAAGCAAGCAAGCAAGCAAGCAAGCAAGCAAGCAAGCAAGCAAGCAAGCAAGCAAGCAAGCAAGCAAGCAAGCAAGCAAGCAAGCAAGCAAGCAAGCAAGCAAGCAAGCGAGTGAGTAAGTAAGTACTAGTAGATGATAGTAATGATAAAAGTGATGATAGCAATAAGGTGTAGTTGATGGTGACAGTGATGGTCTCAAACTTTAGTCTTACCTCTACTGTAAAATAACAGGATTTTTCTCCCAGCATTGGTTCAGTTATGAAAGGATGATAATTGGATCTGCGGCCTGTTCATTTGCAGAAACAATAATACTCTCTCAGTAAAATCAATAAAACTCTCATTATTTTTTGTAATAAACTGTTATCCAACCACAAGCCTCCAAGCTCAAAGACAATGTGAGCAAAAACTCAACCAGACCAAAGATGTCAATATTTATTCAAAAAAAATTACTTATGAGTAAAACAATAAATATTTACCATCAATTCTGCGAAGTGCTTGTGGCTTGAGTATGTAGCCACAGCCACCATTTTGACGGAACTTGCCATGATTGAGATGCATTGCAAAATCTATCAACATTCAAAAATTATATAGTATGCCTGTTAACAAAATATAATATATTACATGGATTGAGCATACATGCCCAAGTAATGTGTTATAGTTCCATATCAAACTGTAGTGGCACACAGATCCATATCAAAAGCTTTCAAAATACTCTGTATGGCTGGTGCATTATTGTTGGTGCATTCCTCCCTGGAAACAATCCTGAACCCAACCTTTGAAATAGAGTTGTATGAAACTGTAAAACATTCTCTAGTGAAATGTCAAATGTTTAACTTCAAAGTCCCTTCAGTATCTGGACACCATCACTAGTCTACCAGGGAGTGGACAATCTATAGACTCTGACTATATATTTATCCACAGCAAATGCTGGTATCCATTTATACACCTGGGTGGAGAGAGGCACTGAGAGAGCAAATTATCTTGCTTAAGGACACAACCTCATCACCCAGTCTGGGAATTAAAGCTGAGCCAGTGGACCAGAAGTCTGATGCCTTAACCACTGGGCCACCATGCCTCTCTTAGTATGTAATTATTGTGATGATTTAATAATTAATTACATGATTATAAATACCTGGTTTTTGGAAGTTCAAGGCAACAATTTGTACACCAGCATTCCAAGCCAGCTGAGGGTCATAGTTTGATGAATCAACACGAGATCCTTTAGGATAGGCTCTCACCATGTGCTTGGTGCAAAGGGATACTATTTCTATGTAGAGAATAAAAGGTTATTTATTATGGAATGATATACATGGCTTTATCAATAGAAAGATTACATGATTATTTTTTATTATGCACCCTCTTGAAATAGAGTTCATAGCTTTTGATGCTCTATGATTTATTGATTGATTGAATGATTGATTGAATGATTGATTGAATGATTGATTGAATGATTGATTGAATGATTGATTGAATGAATGATTTATTTCTTGATTGATAGATTGATTTGTCAATCAAAGAATTATTGATCTGCCATATTTCACCAAAATATTTATAAATGACTGATCCACAGACCTACTGGTAGCTACCTTTAGGCTAGTTGAGGTGGACAGCTGGGAACTAAATGCATATGCCATTCGAGCAACATCTTCACATTTTTCTTTGTTGTCATGTTATTCACATATCTATGATTGTTATAAATACTTCCAATCATCATTGTCATCACTACCTCTTGGTTTTGCAGATATCAAGTCGCACAGACTTGTCTCACTGAATGAGTACATCTCACAGCAGTCATCAGTTACTTCATTCTTCTTGTAAGGCACAGCTCTGCAGTATATGATAAGCTTATCCATTGCACCCTCCAAGAGAACCTATAAACATGACAATGACATTTAACAGTTATGAGACAGTGTGCCTTCAGAATAGCTGTACATATATCTTTGGTGTTCTAACCAAAATACATAATAATTATTATTATAATAATTATAAGTTCAATATGAGGGTAGTACACAATGGACCTCTGGCTTTACTTCCTTATACAAGAAGAGGCAAAATTCTTTAATTCTAAAATATATTTTAGATATTTTTTTTAAAATACACTTACTGTGTGTTGTGTTTCTTCTTGCTGTTGATTTGCTATAATAATGTTCTAAAACAAAAATCATTGGAACAACATCAGAAAAAACTCTTAAAAACCCAGGGAATGGTTGCACAAAGCTTGAGTATAGTTAACAAAATATCCCCTGCATGGAATTTTATAAAATTAATCCTGCTGACCACTGATTAGCGCTATCATATGGGCACTCCAAATCAAACAATAATATTAGTGCTGAGAGATCATAAGCTTACGATCAGAGATCAAAGAATCCACAATAATTATAATTTATTACAGTTCATTTTGGGATGAGAACATTATTCCACTGATTATCTTTTGAATTAAGAACAGCACAAAAAAATACTATCTAATACAATTTATATCAATCAATAATGATGGTCAACACTTGACAACTAAGGCTAATTTGTACCTTTAGCAATTCTCTCCTACCTTATCAATGGGTTCAGTAAGTGATGATGAAGCATTAAGAGATTGTGATGAATGAGCAGTCTTTAGTAAGTTGATATCAGACTACAATGACAATATCACAATAATTATTATTATAATAAATTATACATTAATGAACAACACCAATCAATAATAATTTATTATGAAAATGATAAGTAAGTGATTGTCCAGGTCAAAATAGTCTTGAGAATGACTGTTTGCGCATTCCAATGTGTCAATCATCTGCATCCAATCTTCTTCAGAGTAAAATATTAACAATTTGTGTTCATAATTATTATGCTTTTGATTATTTTTATAATTCAGACATCTTATTGACAACTATGATGATAGAATATTAACTAAATGTAATCTAATGGGCACAAATGTTGAAAATTTGTGACAATGGCTACAATGAACTTTTTTTAATAAAAAAGGGAAATAATGGGGGCCGTGTGTTATCTCTGAGGCTAAATTCTATTTTTGATACAACAGCTGTGATGGCATGAGTACTAACTTCGGCCTGTCTGGATGCACGTAAAACGTTATGGAGTTATTTAACAAAGAGTTCACAAATAACCATAATTTATTATATTTTTTTGCCTCTAGCTGCTCACAGGAAACTTTATTCATTTACATTGCACAAGCTTGATGTGCTTAGTGGTACTGGGCCTGCCTTTAGTTAATAGAGTAATGCATTCAAGACTACCTGACTATGAACCACTGGAGACTTGGCACTCTTTCTTTGCTTTGGAGAGCTACCCTGTAATACCATGAAAAAATAATAAGCCAATGAGTACCACTAACTCATCATTGTAACAATTGAAACTTAGCACAATCAAAGCTGCTACACATGTGGGAACTGCTTGCTCCTTGAGTACACTACCTTGACTAGCATTCAAAGGTGGAAAACCTAGGCAATGTCATCAAGCATTTTTTGAAGAGGTAGACTTTTAATTATAGTACAGGAGAGGGACCTTGCTTCAGAGCATGATCTGAGAGTGTGTCCAGAAGCAAGTTCTTGCACTAATTATATAGCTATCTAGAACATACCTGGCCATGTCCTCCCATTGAGACCACACTAAACTTGGCTTTGCTCTAATCAATGAATCAATATAATTATTGTATGAACATTTTAACATTTCAATAAACAAAGTGTTCAAAGTGTTCCCCCAAAAAATAGGAGAAAGCACAAGGCAATGTTATCAAACAATACGTGATTCATTTTGGTTGTGTTAATGTGTTAATCTTACAACATTTTTTTAAATAGGTGTATTTTGTATTTTCTTTCATTCGAAAAATTATGTACAGTAGCGAGAGTCCCAAACTACCATAACATAAAGCTGCCAAGTTTTTAAAAGTTGAGTGTATGCTATGCTGACATCAAATTTGATTTAAAAAGTAGTAAGAATGGTTTTACCGGTCAAAAAGGGGATTGAGTAGTTATCCCCTTCACAACTCCTAAATCTGTGTCTGATATTCTGACTTACCCTTTTCTTTAGCTTGATTTTTCCTTTAAGGATGATCTTTCTTTTGAGATCATTGGGTGAAGGTAGTTTGTTCTCCTTTCTTTCAATACAGAGATCATTACAAACTAGCACATCACCTAGTTCACTCATGAAGATATCTGCCATTATTGCCTAGGACATAATGAGACAATTAACTAAAGACGTACAATGGCGAAGATGGAAAATGATAGGACACATTCTAAGGCAAAATAAAGAGAGTCATGATTGTAACATTGTAATGACTAGGAAGCCAGAAGGAAGGAGAAGGAAAGGATGATATAAGACAACTTGGAGAAAAACGGTGGAAAAGGAGAGAGAATTAGCAGGTTGGTTGGTGTTCATGGAGCAAGGACTGTGGCATCTGACAGAAAAAAGTGGAGACATTTAGCATAGGCCACTAGGCATGCTGAAGACAAGTAAAGTGATTACCTATGACATAGACAAAGGACAAACCATATTTCATTACAGGACCATATCAAGTGCAGTTCCAAAAAAATGTCCATTCACCCAGAAGATTGGAAATTCTGAAGGGGTTCAGTGGTCCAAGAGGTTTCTACTTATAATATATTAATACATAATATATTGCATTTATAAATGCAATAATGTCTCAGATTTGGAATTTTTCTTGGAGCTGACTGTCCTTATGATCAGCTGTAATTCCTTCAATTTAAGTGGTGAGGGGTACATATTGACATTCACATGAAACCTTTCTTTTTAATTATTAGTAAACATGGATTATCCCTATGATTGTACAGTTATCATGATGGCAGTTTAATTTGTACCTGTTGCTGTTGGTTACAGTGGTTCTCCAGAGACAAGATAACAGGATAGTCTGATGTCTCAAATGCATACTCCTAAAATAAAAAGGATTACATCGTTCTGTAATATAATTATCAATGAATGGTACTATTAATTCATTGATAAATAAATTTGCAGATATTGAAGGTCATTAGGGCAATAAAAATTCAGCACATATTTTGATATTGCATCAGTACCTTTCCAAATAGACCTTATTCGCTTCCATGTTTAATTTCCCATTTCAGACCATGTGATGTCACTCTTGGAAAATGATTCTTTCACATGTAAATATTTCAACACACTTTTCATAAAAGAGCCATTCTCTAGAGAGTGTCACGTGGCCTGAAATGGGCAATTTGCATACTAAGCCGAAAAGGTCTATTTTAGCACATAAGGGATTGATGCGGCAGAATTGTATGTCTGGAGATTTTGTTTTTTTGAGAAGCCATGTACCAAGTGGGTTATACAACAGACAGGGTTTTGAATGATCATTTATTTTATGATGCTTGATATATTCTGCTCACCACTAATAAAACTGAGTGTTTTGATAACAAACCTACCCTTATAACTTGCACAACATCTCTAAATCTTATCTTTGATGTGAGTGTCAATCCATGGGTGATTATTGGTTCATCTGCACACAAAACAAACCAATGTAGCAAATTTGAGCTGAGTGCATGTGATAAATATGGATTGTGCAAAATGAAAAGAAGTGGAATATGTGTCTATAGCTTAAGATGAGCTCTGAAAAAATCTGAATGTTGAAGTTTTTTCATTTTTTTCTGAACTCATCGATTGAGATGAACACTCATTTTCAAACTTCTACAGTCACTATTTTCATCACACATACAAGAGGCATGAAAGAGCACAACATTTAAAAGTGCCAGTCAAACCATGAATCAATATTGGGTTACCTTGTATGGCTGCAGTGAAAGGTTCAGCCTATGTGAATGAAAGATTATATACCACCCAAGATGAATGTTCTCATATCTAACAATGTTCATCTAATTTAATCTAACTAAATGCAAATCCTTATCCAGCGAATAAAATCTACAGAAAATCTATTTAGTGGAAAACATTTATCCAGTGGATAACTTTATCCTGCTTTTGTACATCCGGTCCCAGTTAATAATAATTAAATAATAATTATAATCATTGTTTACTAAAAAGGATTTACTACTGACAGTATTATCTCTGTACCTGGTCCATCCCAGCAATCAAGTTCTAAACATCTACATCCCTGTAACAATGCCCTGACGTAAGCCTCTAGACTTGACAGACCACGGAACTGATGACCACTGAGGTATGTATTGTGTGACGAATTGATGAAATAGTCTGACAAAGGCTGGTCCATATCCTTGGAAGAAAATACATAATTATATTAGCTAGAATGTGCTTTAAAGTTTGCTACAATAAATATTGATAATTTTTACAGCAAGTGATCTAACAGGCAAGTATTGGGTGACGGGCAATTTTGAATTCAGTATATCATTTCTAAAAAAATGTCAGACTGGAGACTCCTGTGTTCACAGCCAAATTTGTTGTATCACAACTCACCGTTTCAAAACTTTCTTTTCATTTTTGTCTTTTCTGAACTGTCAATCAATTTCACAGGGCAGAGCTTAACCTAGCATGTTCTGTTATTAGTTTATTTAAAATTCCACCTCTGAAATTGATTGACAGTTGAGAAAAGACAAAATCAAATTTATAATGTTTTGAAACAGATCGCAAATTGTGATACCACAAATTTGGCTGTAGATAGGGCTAAGTGATCCATTTTTTAGTTTTTTTAGTTCGTTCCATGACATTAATGCACAAGAATACAAACAAACCTGATAGACTGTGTTGTGTTCTGGTTTGATAACACAATTATCTTCACTTCGTAGGTAACTGATCACAAACAAAGAACATTATTTAATTTTTCATTCTAATGGACATGAAAGGGTGTAAGAAATATTGAATTTCACTCAATCATTCATTTGACAAGTCATATTTATTTATTAATATACATGCTGTGGAAAATAATAATTCCTTGAAACCTTGAACCCTTACCTAATAAATCCATGATAAGACAAGAAATGCTTGCTTCGTTTGTAATCATCAGGGTCATTCCCAGCACATCTTCTCTTGTACATAGTGTGGAACTTATCGTGGAAGTGAATCAAGTGAGCACACATCTCCACACTCAAGTATTCCTGAGGAAAAATGCAACCAAGTGTAAGAAGGAAAGTATGTTCTAAGGAAGAAAGAATTAATTAAAATATCTTCTCTTGTACATAGTGTGGAACTTATCGTGGAAGTGAATCAAGTGAGCACACATCTCCACACTCAAGTATTCCTGAGGAAAAATGCAACCAAGTGTAAGAAGGAAAGTATGTTCTAAGGAAGAAAGAATTAATTAAAATATCTTCTCTTGTACATAGTGTGGAACTTATCGTGGAAGTGAATCAAGTGAGCACACATCTCCACACTCAAGTATTCCTGAGGAAAAATGCAACCAAGTGTAAGAAGGAAAGTATGTTCTAAGGAAGAGAGAATTAAATATCCATTCTTCTCTTGTACATAGTGTGGAACTTATCGTGGAAGTGAATAATTAAAAGTGAGCACACATCTCCACACTCAAGTATTCCTGAGGAAAAATGCAACCAAGAGTAAGAAGGAAAGTATGTTCTAAGGAAGAAAGAATTAAATATCTTCTCTTGTACATAGTGTGGAACTTATCGTGGAAGTGAATCAAGTGAACAAACATCTCCACACTCAAGTATTCCTGAGGAAAAATGCAACCAAGTGTAAGTCAGAAGGAAAGTATGTTCTAAGGAAGAAAGAATTAAATATCTTCTCTTGTACATAGTGTGGAACTTATCGTGGAAGTGAATCAAGTGAGCACACATCTCCACACTCAAGTATTCCTGAGGAAAAATGCAACCAAGTGTAAGAAGGAAAGTATGTTCTAAGGAAGAGAGAATTAAATAATAATTATTTATCTTTTCTTGTACATAGTATGGAATTCATCCTGATAGTGAATCAAGTGAGCGCACATCTCCACACTCAAGTATTCCTGACAGAGGAAAAATGTAAACAAGATTTATTTCTAAGAAAGAAGGAATATAGGCTGGGATAGAAGAAGGGAGGATGGAAAAATTTAAGCAAGTGCAAATGAAGGATGTTGAGGAGGGAGGGTGCATGTAGCAGTTGAGGTGGAAAGATTTGAAGACATAGTGAATAATTTGAAGATGGAAGAATGCGAAGCACATAATGGATAAAGGAAGGATGAAAAAGGGAGGAAGGAAGTAGTAAGGTTTCTGGAGAACAAACAAAAGGAGTTGTGGAGGAACTAAATAATATAATGAAGTCCAGGGAGATAATTATAAATGAAGGGTTCAGAGCGAAAAACGGCGTAAGTGCGCATGCATTTTAGGATAATTTTTTCGAATTTTCGAATTGTCACCAAATCAATCAAAAAAAGGCATCTAACAATTCAATTTGGTCTAAAAACAAACATCTTCTATTTTTTTCCTGAGAAATTGTCCGAAAAAGGACATTTTTAGGTGATTTTAGGGATTTTTTGAGTCGTACAAACCTTATGCTCGTCTAGGGTAGTTTCTTTTTGGCTTCGATCAAGACTCCTGTGTTTTTGTGTTACTGGGGAGGCATGAAACTGGTAAACATGTTTAACACGTTTGAAACTGGCTTTCAGTCTAATCAGGACTTCGACAAAGTCGCATCATTTGCGATTTTGTCGTTGTTTTTTGCTATTATTTTGCCTCTAAACGCTTCTGGAAAAGCATCATTAAGCTTTCTAGTTGTGATGAGTCTACTGTTTGAAAGAAATCAAGCAGGTGAGATGATTTCGAGTAAAAATTAGTGTTTTTTTCGCACTCGTGAATCTTGGCGACCGTTGAAGAAATCATCACTTAAAGACTGTTTTAGAGGCAAATTCTCGGACTGCCGCGGGTATTTTTGCAAGTTTTGGCGATCAAAGAACACAACAAGCCTGAAAATTCGGCAGAATTCCGAGGTAGCGTTAGACTTATAAAAAAAACTTGAAATGGGGGGAGGCTATGACGGCTGCCGAACATTTCGTTGATTTCCCAGAATGCATTGCAGTGGTATTTTTGTCAAAACACGTGTAGTGCGAAATAGGCATGTTCGTAGTGATTTAGCGGTGTAAGTAGAATGAAGTAAAACTTGAAAAACTTGCATAAGATTAGAAGAAGGACTGAATTTTCTTAGGATATTAAACTTTTTGCTAGAAGGCCAAGTTTTTAGCCAAAAAATACATATATTAATAGGTTTATTTGTCCCCATGAACACTGATGTTGAGATTACTAAATAGCGCTTATTAAACAAACAAACAAACAAAACAAAAAACAAAAAATAGAATTAGCATAAAATAGCACTATTTAGTGGTATTTATTTAGTGCGCGCACTCTAAGATTTGTACTTATGCATATTCACTCGGGTATTTTTATCGTCCTATACAAATTTGTGCTTTTCACGCAAGAGTGAACGGTTGTCAAGCAAAGCGAAAGCGTAACTACGGGCCGAATTTCACCTTTTTCGGACAAGTTCTTCGGAAAAAAATAGAAGATGTTTGTTTTTAGACCAAAATAAGGCATTAGATGCCTTTTTTGATTGATTTGGTGAATATTTGAAATTCGAAGAAATTTATCCTAAAATGCACTTACGCCGTTTTCGCTCTGAACCCTTCAAATAATGATTGTGATAAGGGACAAAGAAATTAAACTATTAAATAAATGTACCTTTTGTTCTTTCATAAGGAACTGTCTAAACTCTTCAGGTGTCATTCCTAGATGAGGAAATGAACGAGCATATCTTGCATAGACACCAAACAGCTATAAAGCAATACAGAAAACAACAATGGATCTATAAGTCAGAACTAAGTATATATGTCTCAATGAACATGATTGACGTATAATAGTGATAGATTAAATTACAATTTTATATTTTTCAGGATTATTAGGCCAGGTGCAATATTTATTGGGGAGAATGTCTCTCACAGTCAAACCTACATTCATTATAATTTTACACTAAATCTTTGCACACATGTTGGCTTATACATACCCTTGCTTGTTCATTCAAGCTATCAAATAAGAGCATGAATGATCCCCAGACAAGTCTTTCCTGAGCTTGACTAACACCACACTGCGTCTCAAGAACACTCTATTACAGCAATACAAAATTAAGATAAAATCAATACCTCCAAAAGAAAAATGAAAATAGAGACAAATATTTTTAAGAGCGGTAAGTGCAAAACAATGACGCACAGACCTGCTCTTGTTAGCGTTTGGTTGTCAAACAGGATAAGAAACTTTCATCAAATTTGAATACTTACTAGATAGTCTTTTACCTTTCCATGCGTCTTGTTAGCAGGGGAGAAGTCTTTTTTTCCCAAGGACTTATATACACAAAAAAAATGACTTGTCCCATCTGGTAGATGGGACAATAATTTATTTGCCTAGATATAAATGGAGGCTTAGACCTAGGAATAAGACATTGAATACTCACTCTAATATGGTTTTTGAGTAGCTTTCTATTTCCTTCAGGCCAGCAGTGATTAGCAAAGGTCAATACATGATCACCAGTAATGCTCTTACTGTTTTTAGAGACAAGGACAGACCAGTGTCTCTTCAACCATCTTAGTTTAACATCAAGGAATATATTACACTTTGAATGTTCTTGTAAATAGAAAATAGGTAGCATATGGTATAAATGCTTAATAATGAAAAACAAGAGTTGATGGATCATCTCTAAAGGTAATCTCAAATAGGCGATTTTCATTATGGCGTCATTTTACTGCCAAGACCAGCATTCTTTTTTTTCATATTTAAATTTCAAATCCCTGTGGAGATTAGTTAAACAATTTGCAATAATTGCAATACAAATAGACACCATAATGTAAATCGCCTATTCTGATCATGAATTTAGATTCGAGAAAAAATAATTGATCCTTGATAGTGTGAAACCTCATTGACACTCTAGACTCTTTCTTGAGAACATTTTTAGCCTCTTACACAGCTGGCAACCTTTAGTTTTTTTTTACTCTAAGCCTTGCCTGGGTTGCCGCCAGTTTGTGGTTATTGAAAAAGCCAATGAAAGTGATAACCTTAGAACACAGGCGCACCCCAAGCTAAAAGCTGTGTAGAAGGTTATAGACTATTACATTCTCACTTGGAGACATCTTGACATAAAGGACAATTTAGGTGCCAGTGCCTTAATTTCCACCCAAAGGAGTTAATGACAAAGGCTAAATAACTCCCACTTTGAAGACTCCAAATAGATTTCTAGTTGTCTATTGATTTAGTTTTCATGCTTTTCTAGTTATGTAGTTATTAATGGGATACAAGACTACTGGGTCTATGCCCTTGTATCTTTGCCTGTTTAGTCTGGAATCTTTGCAGTATATAATCTCGCTCAACTGAAAAAAAGCCAACAAATATTTTTAAGTCAATAAAAAATACACAGTACAGTGTAGGATACTGTTCAAATAGACTGTCTTAAAGAATATGCCATTGATGCTCATTAATTCAGATAACCATAATTATAGCTGATAATAATTTGATATAAATTATTAATGCAACGTCACGTAAGTGTAGTAGTAATATTTAAGATTATTCTAGAGTGCACAGTGCTTATAATAAATTATAGTCAACTTCAAATGAAAGGGGAAAAACATAGTATATTGTACAGCTGTTGTCTGCCATATTGTAGCTGCTGTATCATAACCGTACCATTTTTTATAGACATGCTAAAAACTGCTTTATTTTAATGAGTACTATGAGTCACTGATTAATTAAATAATGATAGTTATGATACATGTAACTTACAGCATTTTTCCACTTGTTGAAAGCTTTCAGTGAGTCACAAATCAGGTCCAGTGACAAAAGCTGACCCCACTCCCCTACAAGATAATAAAAATGATAATAATGATTGTTATGGTCTTCCTGTGTAATGTGCGTGCGCAGTGTCACGTGCATGGCTAAGTCAGTAAAGTGTGAATTTACACCAGCTCGTTATGTCCAGTTATTTGTATTCATTGAACTTAAATACATGACAAATTGGTGACGAGGACGGGATACAAAGGATTTCATACTACACTAGAAGTAAGAAGACATCCTAATTGATAACTGGAACAAGAAATGGCCGACGAAACACCGAGACTAACACACATTGGCAAGGCTCAAAAGTTTGTCGTCGGAGCAGATTTCGAAGGGTACGCCGAACAGTTAGATTTTTTCTTCGTGGCTAATGGTATTAACGACGCCAAACAGAAGAAAGCGGTGTTACTGACTAGCCTCCCACCCGAAACGTATCAATTGGCGAAGGATTTAGTGGCCCCGAGCACGCTAAAAGATGATACCGTCACGTTTGACACGGTCGTCGAAAGACTGCAAAGGCAGCTCAAGCCGCAAAAATCAGCACTGGTAGCCAGGTATGAATTTGATAATCGCTCAAGAAACTCTGGAGAAACGGTAAGCGACTATGTTGCAGTGTTAAAACATTTAGCTACGGAATGCAAGTTTAGTGAGACAGTTCGTTTGGAGAGATTACGAGATCGATTGGTGTCTGGGATTCGTGATAGGAAAATGCTGGCTGACCTATTAAAAATGACGCTCGGCGAACTGACATTTGATGCAGCCGTAGCTAAGTGTGTTGCTCTTGAACGATCCTATAACGATGTTGAGTTAATGCAAGGGCGAAAGGAAGTAACTGAGTCTAACGCTATACACAAAATCGGAAACGTCTATGCACCCAAGCAACCTACACGAAAACACGTAGATTCAAAGGAGAATAAGGCTCAGAAGGCACCGGAGCCGGCCAAGTGTTATCGTTGCCTAGGCGACCATGAACAAAGCAGTTGTCCTTTTAAGAAAGAAGTGTGTCACTTTTGTAAAAAGAGGGGACATATCAAGCGCGCTTGTAAAGCCAGGCAGAGGAAGAAAAAGGCCCCCAACCCAAAGTCAACCTTGTAGATGATAGTGATGATAGTGAAATGGGTCATGATAGTGATGCTTTGCTGGGTAGTCTGAGTGTAAATAAAGTGGGAAATAAAGAGAACATTATCTGGGTAACACCCACCGTGGAAGGGACACCCCTGAAAATGGAACTTGATACCGGATCGGCGGTCTCAGTTATCCCGGTTAGGCTTTATAAGAAGCTGTATAGCCATATGGAGCTTCAACCTAGTCCCATCACCCTCAAAACCTACACAGGGGAGAAGATAGTACCCAAGGGAAAGATTAATTGCAAAGTCAACCTCAAAAGTCAGACTGAGTGTTTGGATCTCCAAGTGGTTGAAACACCAGGCCCCGCTCTATTTGGCCGTGACTGGCTGTCATGCATTCAGTTGGACTGGGGTGAGATCAAAACCCTTAAGCTGACCACATCTAGAGCTGCAACCACCCCCAAAGGTGTAGACAAGCTCCTAAAAGAGTATAAGTCTGTATTCGAGGATGGCTTGGGCACTCTTAAGGGACACCAAGCAGATCTTAAGGTCCACGAGGACTGTCAACCTCGTTTCTTTAAGCCACGATCAGTACCCTATGCACTGAGGCCCAAGGTTGAAGCCGAGCTGATCCGTCTCGAAAAGGAAGGCATCCTCAGTCCCGTTGAGCATAGTGAGTGGGCTACTCCCATCGTGCCAGTAGTAAAACGAAACGGCTCAGTTCGCATATGCGGCGATTTTAAAGTATCAGTTAACCCGGTTTTGATAGCTGAACAGTATCCTTTACCCCGTATTGAGGATATATTTGCCAACTTAGCGGGAGGGAAGCGTTTTAGTAAACTGGATCTGTGTCAAGCGTATCATCAGATGGAAGTCACTGAGGAGTCTAAGAAGCTTTTGACCATCAACACGCACAAGGGTCTGTTCCAGTACAACCGACTGGTATTTGGAGTGACATCCAGCCCAGCTATCTGGCAGCGCGCCATGGACCAAATCCTGCAGGGAATTCCCGGTACACAGTGCATCCTCGACGACATGATCATCACCGGAAAAACCGATGAGGAACACTTACAGAACCTAGAACAAGTCTTGAGGCAACTCCAAAAGAAGGGTTTGAAGGCCAACTTAGAGAAGTGTAAGTTCTTCAGCGAGAAGATTGAATTTTGCGGTCATGAGATTGACAGCAACGGCCTGCACAAGACTCAAGAAAAGATTGAAGCTGTAGTGAATGCACCTAGGCCAGAGAACGTGTCCCAGGTTCGCTCTTTCCTTGGACTTATCAATTACTACAACCGCTTCCTGCCCAATGCAGCCACTATACTCCACCCGTTGCATCGGCTCCTTGAGAAGGGTTCACCATGGCAGTGGACGAATGAGTGTGAGCAAGCCTTCACCGAAGCCAAACGAATCATTACATCTGACCTCGTTCTCACCCATTATGACCCAGAACTACCAGTCAGGCTTCATGAGGAGCTTAGCCTTATAATTTTTTTTTGCATTAATTAAAACGATAGTGTGAAATAAGATTAGAAAAGTGTAATATCGTGTAAACAAAGGTTACCATTTTATTATTAACCAAATAGCCCTATGTTTGACTTTTAGTTACTAGAATAACAATAGCGAATTCATAGTGCGCGAAATTTGACTTCATACAGGACAAACATTTTTTGGGAACACCATTACAACTGCTGCTCGTAGAGAAATGTTGTCTGTCAGGCTCTATTCTTTGCTTAGATAAGTAAGCTAGTGAATCATTTAATGGTTCAAAATGAAAAACATCCTATTTCATCGAACTGTTTCAACACTACAGAGGTTAGTGAAGTAATTGTATAATAACAGCATGGATAATGTACGTAATTTCAAATACGCTGAAAATTATAATAAACTAATTTTCCAACTACTCTACGGTGATTCGCCCAAGGGTGGAGTAGCAGAAGTCATAGGTGTAGTCGCCCATGAATCTGCTCTTGGATTTAATATTATATGTCATTATAATTGCAATGAAAACGGCAACGAATGTTGTCATATTGAGTATATAAAACTAACCTACCAACTACTCTACGGTGATTCGCCCAAGGGTAGAGTAGCAGAAGTCATAGGTGTAGTCGCCCATGAATCTGCTCTTGGATTTAATATTATAAATAAAATAGATAGACTAACTATTTCCAACTACTCTACGGTGACTCGCCCAAGGGTAGAGTAGCAGAAGTCATAGGTGTAGTCGCCCATGAATCTGCTCTTGGATTTAACTACTAAACGTAACAATTTACTAGTATTAATGCCAAATAACGGTAGCAATTAAATACAGTCACAAATCATGACATTTTTTATGCTCATGTATTACTGATTAAGATATTGATTGTTGACTGACTGTGTTACTATTTCTTATGTAGTAGCCATCACGAATCCTCTTTGATAAATTGCTGTGTTATAAAACACCTGTAAGACATAGTTGTGATGTACTGTAGATTCAATTTATGTGGTGTGTCCTATGTTTATCAACTGAACCCATGCATTTTATTGCCATGCAGTGAATTATAAAACTAGCCAGGTTAGTAAACATTGATAGAATATCCTTTGTGATGACGAGAACAAACTAAACCTTGTGTAATTAAAATGTTTGTTTTAGTACCAATGTGAAATACTTATGCAAATGATCTTAAGGTAGACTCAATCTACCTTAAGCTCATTAGCATACAAATTTTTCCTTGGGCTAAGCTCCTCATGCTTGCGATGCCTCACCCACAGGCATTGGTGCTGTTCTATCACACGTCATGCCCGATGGAACAGAGCGACCAATAGCTTTCGCATCTCGATCCCTTACACAGACCGAGCGAAAGTATGCGCAGATCGACCGAGAGGCGTTAGCGATCGTATGGGGGGTCAAGAAGTTTCATGTTTACCTCTACGGAAGACGATTCACCCTAATCACAGACCACAAACCGCTCACAGCTATTTTTCACCAAGAAAAGGGCATACCCACAATGACCGCGGCTAGACTACAACGCTACGCACTTTTCCTTGCTGGTTTTGAGTATGATATAGAGTACAAGAACACCAAGGAACACTGTAATGCCGATGGACTGTCCCGTCTTCCTCTACAACAATGCGAAAAGAATGAGGAAGATCTTGATTCTGCAGAAGTGTTTCATGCGTCACAGTTCGACCCCCTCCCTGTCACTAGCGCGTCTATTGCGAGGGAAACACGACGAGATCCAGTGCTAGCGCAAGTATACGAATCGATAATGAATGGTTGGTCGCAACGCTTCGACAAAGACACACCCTACTATCAACGCAGAAGTGAGCTGGCAGTCCACCAGGGCTGTATTCTCTGGGGTATGAGAGTAGTTATTCCCTATAAGTTGCAGGAGAAGATATTGCAAGAGTTACACGACAGTCACTTAGGAATAGTGAAGATGAAGGCATTAGCGCGAAGCTATGTCTGGTGGCCGAGCATCAATCAACAGTTAGAAGCAGTAGCTAAAGCATGTCTTGGTTGTCAGCAAAACCAGAAGATGCCAAGTAAGGTACCTCTACACCCATGGGAATGGGCAACATTTCCATGGCAACGCATACACATCGACTATGCCGGACCCTTTAAAGATTCCATGTTTCTAGTAGTGGTGGATGCACACAGTAAGTGGCCCGAGGTTATTCCTATGAAGTCAACCACCTCGTCTAAGACCATTGAAGTTCTTAGAGATATGTTTGCCACTTTTGGAATTCCAGAACAACTTGTTAGTGATAATGGCCCACAGTTTGTCTCAGAGGAGTTCCAGACCTTCCTCAAGATGAATGGTATACGGCACATAACGTCTGCACCATACCATCCCGCCACGAACGGCCAAGCGGAAAGGTCAGTCCAGACTTTTAAGAGAGCGCTTAAGGCCATGGAAGAGGGTTCCCAGCCTATCAAGGAAAAGCTAGCAAAGTTTCTTATTGCTTACAGAAACACCCCACATTGTACCACAGGAGAGAGTCCTGCTGTGCTAATGCTAGGCCGGCCACTACGCACTCGACTGGACTTAGTGAAACCCAACCTTAACAGGAAGATGGTCAGTAAGTACAATGAGCTGAGCATGCAAGTAGCACTCGCTAAAGCTACACCTACACGACGGTTAGAAGTAGGAGACACAGTGATGGCACGAGATTATCGAGGGAACGTGAAGTGGTGCCCTGCACAGGTTGTGGAACAGACAGGACCATTGATGTACCGTGTTCAAGTTGCTCCAGATATGATTTGGCGCAGACACGTGGACCAGCTACTACCATCTCAGGTCCCACCCTCAGCCAGTGTAGACACCGATGCTGCATTGCCATCAACATTACCAGCAACCACACCACAAGTATTGGAGGGAAAACCAGGAGTGACCCCGACAACCCTGGAACCAAAGGACAACAGTGATCCAGTACTGGCAGCAGAACAACCAGCAGCTGGGCAGAGACGCTACCCTGAAAGAGTACGAAAACCACCACAGAGACTAGACCTCTGAACATTGAACATTACATGAACACTGTTTGTTGTTATTTGTTAAATATTGATACACAACTTTGAACTTTATTGATTGTTGTTAGCCATAGTTATGTTTTCAAAGACATAGTAAGAAATCTTGTAGAGATTTAAAGATTTGTGGGGAGGTGTTATGGTCTTCCTGTGTAATGTGCGTGCGCAGTGTCACGTGCATGGCTAAGTCAGTAAAGTGTGAATTTACACCAGCTCGTTATGTTATTAGTACTTAGGAGACACGGGCTGCAAAGGTAAAGATATCATATACTTGGACATATCATGATCAAACATAATAATATTTGTGCAAAGCAATAAAATTATTGATGATGTTGCACGAATACAAAATAATTGACAGAGGTATTAATTTATATATTTTGTAGATTGATATTCATGATAAACTTTAAGTTTTGTTTTTTGACTTTATCAATAACCAAGCTTTTGGAGAGCATGTTCAGGGTTATACATAGATGACCAGCTAGAATGAATAGTACCTTGCTCTTTTTCAAACATCAAGGAGAAAGACTGACTTTCAACCTCAGTGTAAGGAAATTTGTTGAAATTCTTTGTTTGTTGTCCACATCTTACTTCAACAACTTTATCCAATGCCACTGAAAGTTATCAAGACATACATGTATGTCTTTAAAGATCTATAAGGATTTATTTAATAAACTAGAGTCATTTCGTATGAGTGGGAAACAGTACTGTATCGTAGGCATAGTTTCTACAAAAACATTTGAATCATCTACCGTATCGTAGAGGTATTGTAATCATACCATGTCCCACTCATGCACAAACGACTGTACTTATAACTATTATAATTGCAGTGCAAATTTAAAAATCCTGAGCATTTGATCATTAATTGTGTCAACATTATTGCTATCAGAGATTCACATTAAGGTGGTCATACACCAGACAACTTACAAAGGCTGATTGATGTTGTGTATCAACAAATGTGTGAAAAACCGACATTACCAAGAAACAAATTAAACATTTTTGACATTTTTCTGTTAGCCAACAGGTTTTTCTAACTGAACTGTATTATTGTACAGCACTCTAACACATATACAATAAAGCATATTAAACATTATAAAAAAAATGACTTACATGTATTTTTGTAAGAAAAGTTATGCAAGTTTCCTCTTTTCTTCCACATTATGTGCTAGACAAAGAAAAATGGTATTGTAATTACAAATAAATCAAGAATATTGTATTTGTCTCTAGTCTAGCGTCTTTAGTACCTGTCAATTACCATAAATTAAATCAAATGTTATATGACTAGTGCAACAACTTAAAAATAATCATTCTAATAATACTGTTATTATGACAAAGTCACTCACCAAATTATCATTATCCAATCTGACAACTTTTTCCCTAGGAATGGCCTTCCCTGCTCTTGCATATTTGATCATTGCAAAGTCATGGTGCACATCACTCGCAGCTACAATCAATAATAAAATAATACTTATCACAATAAACTCCATATCCTGGTTCTGAATCCTACACTCTTCCACACATCGTTGTTGGACATGCCCAAATAATGTTATCCAGTGGATAAATCCCCATAACACAATACCTTCTAAGATACAGATTATATGCAGCAGATACAAATTCATACATCATGAATAACTTTTTTTACCATGGATAACTTTATACGACCATAATTAAAGATCCAGTTTCTATTAAATAAATATAATAATTATACCAGAGAAGACAACTATGTCTGCAGAGGGTGACTTCTTCTCAGCCTGTCCTTTCAATGATGGATATGACAACATCTAAAAATTCACAACAAAATAAGATCATAAGCTACTGAAATTCATCATAAGATTAGAATTTCTAAAATTCAAGTCTCACAGCTATTGAAGATATAAACTATATTGACTTCAATAATAATGAATCTACTCTGCCTATTTTAAATTACACTTTCCCTTACCAAGGTTGTTGGTATTTCACTGACTTCTGCTTCAGGACTGTGTTTATCACTTTCTTGTGATACTGAACCAGTCTCCTGTACAGAGTCAAGTCTCCAATGCTGAATTCCTGTAAACAAGAAACAATATTGTCATAGATAACATAGATGAGAGAGGAAGGTTGGGCTAGGACAATGTTGATAACTGCTGTCATATCATTCCTGACCTATATAATTATATTCAAATCACCGACTCTATCAATATTGGTAACTCATACAGGTGTATTATTACAAGGGACTGATGTAAGAGTAACATATAGCAGAATAACTTACTGCACAACAACAAGTTATAAATAATTCATAATAATTATTAATGCACAATACATACAGAGCTGGACCTGGCTCAGCTAATTTCTTCCAGTGCCATCCCATCGAGTATAAACCTTACAAACATCTAATTTTGTTTTGAAAATGAACTTTGAATTATATCATCTGGGTGTTATAATAACATAACACAGGAATCCCACAACATATACTACACTAGATACCTTCTTCAATAGCTTTTTTCCATTCCTGTGCCTCGTCTCGAGAAGGTGCTTGCAGTATAATGGGATTCTTAAAAGGCCCATTAATTTGAAATGACCTGTTACTGGATGAACATATCTCGACACTCTCAATAGCAACTAGAGGTATGCTGCCTTTTAGTTTATCCTGAAACAGAAATATACTCATATCATCAACCCACAAACTCCCTCAAATTTCATGTTACTGTTTTAAAGTTATTAATATTGTAGCAAAACTGGATTACGTGACCTTTCCGTGACAATCACTTTAGTTCCGGTGTGATGTCATAGCACACTCCTTGTTGACTTACGTAACAAGCAGTATCCAGTTACGGGATTGTTGTACAATCTTCTACGTTATTGTACGTAATTTAGTGATTTCCTTTACGTAAATTCCCGATTAGATTAACCTACGCATGTATACGTAAGCATTACAAATGTAACTATTTTAGAATGTAAATTGTAAATAAATAGAGCACAATTGTAACCATTAGACAGTCACTTCTAGCAGTCTAGCTAACAAGCAATAAAGTCGTTCATAACTACAACCCTCTGAGTCTTCACTCGCCGATTCTCGGTCCGTTACAACTGGTGGCAGCTTAGTGGATATTTCAACAGAACCTACAAACATGGAAAACTCAAGCGAAATTCAGTTTGGAAGCTTGATTGACCTCGCTCCCGAAGACTTAGGAAAGGCAATGGCGACGACGGTCCCCTTCCAGAGTTCAACCCCTGCACCTACAGCGTTGAAACAAGACGACGTAAAGGGCATCACCGAGGCAGTCGAGGCGCTAGCATCTACCATAGCCATGAGGGACTCGATGATGTCGAGACAGCTTGAAGAAGTGACTCAGCGGCTGGAAAAGATCGAAAGTACTAGCTCCAAAGTCAAGTCCGCAAGTACACCGGCCGAAGCAGCGGAAGATGAAGATGAGTTAATGGCTGCACTGGAAGAGATACAAACACGCGTCAGAACGCCACGTAACTTTACCAGCCAACCTATGCACAAACCGAGAATGAAACCAACGGTGTTCGACGGACGATCTTCTTGGGAAGACTACCGAGCACAATTCGAAATAATCGCACAATTAAACGATTGGGATAGCGTGACCAGCGCTACGTACTTGGCCGTAAGCTTGTCGGGACCGGCGAGGGAGGTCCTGGGGGACTTGAGCCCCGCGGACAGGACAAACTACGCGACCCTTCAGACGGCCTTGACAACGAGATTTGGAACGGAAAATTCGCGAGAGACCTACCGTGCATCTCTACGGAACCGGATCCGTCGAAAGGACGAAACGCTACCAGAGTTGGCCCAGGCCATCCGCCGCCTAACAAGACGCGCCTATCCCCAGGCCCCAGCGGATGTACGCGAGGACTTAGCCAAGGACCAGTTCATTGACGCCCTGGCCGATTTTGACACTCGTTGGAAAGTAAAACAAGGACGACCCACTACGCTTAACCAAGCATTGGAGATAGCCATCGAGTTAGAGGCCTTCCAGCAAACCGCAAGGAAAACCACCCCCCTGACCAGGACCGTCCAAGGGACAGCCGATGGCGTAATAGCGCAGCAACTCAGGGAGTTGAAGGAAAAATTAAAGAAATTAGAGGAGAGGGACAAGAAGAGGCGTGACGGATGCTTTAACTGTGGCGCACTGGACCATTTCCGCCGAGACTGCCCTACAGCACCACCACAACAACAGCGAAGATACTGCGCACCCAAACCACAGAGTGAGCCACAGCAAGCACCCCAGCTAACAGCGGTAAACAACCAAAAGCCGTTGGGAAACGCCAACCTGCCGGACTCGCGGGCATGAGTTCGGCAGTCGTAGACACGCCCATCCAACCATCAGTCAAGTCTGGTCGAGTAGACTGCGTAGACGAACTCTTCGTAGAAGGATGTGTGCAGGGGACGCCCGTCAAGTTCCTGATTGACACCGGGTCCAACATCACGATCCTGAAGACAAGCGTCTGTGAGCAGTTACCAACCCCACCTGACCTGGAGAACGTGGCAGTAAAGATGACGTTGGCTGACGGCAGTTCCTTACCGTTCGTGGGACGAGGAGAGTTCGAAGTACAGCTGGGTGGCGACCAAGCTACGAGGGTACTATGGGTCGCAGATATTGAACTGGATGGAATCTTGGGCCTGGACGTGATGCGTGCCGTTGGAGCAGAGCTGTTGCTAAGAGGGGGTCGCTACGAGATGACGTTTCGCTCTGGACAGGAGGAAACGACCACAAGCGACGAAAAGCCGCAGCCCTACTGCCGCCGAGTGACAGTGCGCAAAACGTTGGTCGTACCCCCACGAAGCGAAGTTATCATCCCTGGAGAACTTGATGGCGAGATGCATGGAGTTGGAGTACTGGAACCGACTGAGCGATTGCTGAAGTCCAATCAACTCCTCTTGGCAAAGGCCGTAGTCGACACAGGAAGTCCAACGATACCGCTGCGCGTGATGAACCCCACTGATGAGCCTCGTAAAGTCTACCGTAACACAGTAGTAGCAGTATGTGAACCCATCATTGAGCTGATTGACAAAGACCCACTGGTTGCGACATGTAAGCTTGGTACAACAACGGAAACAAAAGAGCCTGGACAAGTACCCAACCACCTGGTAGAACTTCTCGAGAGGAGCTGTAAGTACTTGGAGCCCGAGCAGCAACGGAAACTTGGATCCCTACTGAGAGAGTTCCAGCACAGCTTCGCCGCGTCTTCAAACGACCTTGGCAAGACGAACTTAGTAGAGCACAAGATTAACACCGGCAACGCAAGACCAATCAAACAACCACCACGTCGCCTCCCGATGCACAAGAGAGCTGAAGCTGACAAGCACGTGGAGCAAATGCTGAAGGATGGCATAATAGAACCGTCGTCAAGTGCGTGGGTCTCACCGATAGTTCTCGTACGAAAGAAAGATGGCTCAACGCGCTTTTGTGTGGACTACAGAAAGCTAAACGATGCTACAATCAAAGACTCGTATCCACTACCCCTCGCAGACTCGTGTTTCGACGCGCTCTCAGGATCACAGTGGTTCTCGACGCTCGATCTCTCAAGCGGTTACTGGCAGGTAGCTATGGCAGCAGAAGACCGCGAGAAGACAGCCTTTGCTACAGGTAGCGGCGGGTTGTACCAGTTTACCGTGACGAGCTTTGGTTTGGCAAATGCACCAGCGACATTTGAAAGACTAATGGAAAGGGTGTTGGCAGGCCTACCATGGGAAGTTTGCCTAGCCTACCTTGACGACATCATCATTCACGCTCAAAGCTTTGAAGAAGAGATGAAGAGACTACGAGAGGTCCTACATCGCCTGAAAGATGCTGGACTAAAACTTAGTCCTAAGAAGTGTCACCTGTTCCAGAAGTCTGTGACATTCCTGGGTCACGTGGTTAGCAGCGACGGCATCTCAACAGATCCCGAGAAAGTGCGCGCTGTGAAAGACTGGCCAGTACCTACACGTGTTAGCGAAGTACGCAGTTTCCTTGGGTTGTGTTCCTACTACCGACGATTTGTCAAAAACTTTTCAGCAATCGCACGGCCTCTGCACCGCCTTACAGAGAAAGGGGGTGACTTCAAGTGGACCCAAGAGTGTGTTGACGCATTCAATCAGCTGAAGAACGCGTTGGTGACCGCCCCTGTACTCAAGTACCCATCAAGCACAGACCAGTTTATCTTGGACACTGACGCTAGCAACTACGGAATAGGTGCAGTACTATCGCAAGTCCAAGGCGGAGAGGAGAAAGTTGTGGCCTACTACAGCGCGACGTTGTCCAAAGCTGAGCGTAACTACTGCGTTACAAGAAAAGAGCTCCTGGCCGTCGTCTCTGCAGTAAAGAAGTTCCACCACTACCTATACGGAAGACCGTTCTTGGTCAGGACAGACCACGGCGCCTTACGCTGGCTGTTAAATTTCAAGAATGTAGAAGGCCAGCTAGCCAGATGGATAGAAGTACTTGGAATCTACGACCTAAAGATTGAACACCGAAGTGGGGTAAAGCACAGCAATGCGGACGCTCTTTCAAGACGCCCCTGTGTAGACTGTAAGTCCTGTGAACGTAAAGAACAGAACGAAGAGCGTAACCCCTGCGTACTTGGTATACAACTAGCAAAAACACAAGTGCAGAACGTTGATAAAGAGAGAGGGCCGCTGACGACAAAAGATGAGACGAAAGACGAACTAGGTAGCTGGGTGGTCGGAATGAATCAAACAGAGCTACGTAAAGCGCAACTAGAAGACAACGACCTCGCCAAAGTGATCTACTGGAAGGAACAGCTAATGGAAAGACCCACGTGGCAAGAAATTTCTGCCGAAGGCGCCGCAGTGAAAGGCTACTGGAGCCAGTGGGACAGGCTTTCCCTTCAGAACGGTGTCCTTTACAGACGATGGGAAGAAGACAGCGGTAAAGAGTACACGTGGCAACTGATAGTTCCTAAGTCTTTAACGGCTGTGGTCCTACGTGGGTTACACGACTCCAAGACGGCAGGTCACCTCGGGGTAACCAAGACGTTAGGAAGAGTGAAGCAGCGATGTTACTGGTACAGATGCACGCAAGACGTTAGGGACTGGTGCCGAAAGTGTGACCTCTGCGCAGCGAGAAAGAAACCTCAGAAGACACCGCGAGGCCCCATGAAGACGTATAACGTTGGTGCACCGCTGGAAAGGGTCGCACTGGACATCTTAGGACCGCTACCAGAGACCAACAATGGCAACAAGTACATCCTGATTGTAGCAGACTACTACACCAAGTGGACTGAAGGGTACGCAATTCCCAACCAAGAGGCCGAAACAGTAGCGAAAAAGGTTGTTAACGAGTTTGTCGCAAGGCTTGGAGTACCAAGACAGATGCACTCTGATCAAGGACGAAACTTCGTGTCAGCAGTCTTTACTGAGATGTGCGCTTTACTGGGGATTGAAAAGACCAGAACGACACCTCTACACCCTCAGTCCGATGGTATGGTAGAACGTTACAACCAAACTTTGGAGTCCATGTTGGCCAAGTTCACCTCACAGAACCAAAAGGACTGGGACGAGCATCTTGCCCTGCTGATGATGGCCTACCGCACGTCAGTTCACGAGACGACAGGTCACACTCCAAGTATGATGATGCTCGGAAGAGAAGCTGAAGTACCATTGGATCTACTTATGGGTACACCCCCAAGTGATAGTGTCACAAAAGATGAAACATCTTACACGCAAGCGCTGAGAGGACGACTACAGACGGTGCATGAGTTCGCAAGGGAGCACCTAAGAATGGAGACAGACAGACAAAAACGTTACTATGACCACCGTGGGGTCAACAAACACGCATATAACTATGGTGACCCCGTATGGCTGTACAATCCCAAAAGAAAGAAAGGTCGAAGTCCGAAACTGCAGAACGACCTCTACGAGGGTCCATTCTTGGTAGTCAAGCGCCTGGATGATCTAACCTATCGCATACAGGCAGGAGCAAAGAGCAAGCCCAAAGTAGTCCATCATAACCGATTGAAACCTTACGAGGGTGAAAACGTTCCGACTTGGATGACAAAACAAAGTGATGGCATCGAAAAAGAGAACGAAGAAAAAAACGCGTGAAGACCTAGTGCTGTTGCGTAGCAACGCAAGTGCAAGCGATCGCAAAGTTGATGACAGTTCCAAACAGAACAAGACGAAAACAGACGCCAAAGAACACAGAGCAGCAAAACAGCCTGATAGTAAACAAACGACTTCTACAAGACCCAGACGAGAGAGAAAACAACCGAATTGGTTGAAGGACTTTGTTGTAGATACTACAGAGGTATAGCGTGACAAAGGCAGACAGCTTAAACTAGACTTTATTTGTATTTGATTATCTTAATCCGTTTTAATAAGTCACGACATGAGGTCATGTCATTTTTCTAAGAGGGGGATAGTGTAGCAAAACTGGATTACGTGACCTTTCCGTGACAATCAGTTTAGTTCCGGTGTGATGTCATAGCACACTCCTTGTTGACTTACGTAACAAGCAGTATCCAGTTACGGGATTGTTGTACAATCTTCTACGTTATTGTACGTAATTTAGTGATTTCCTTTACGTAAATTCCCGATTAGATTAACCTACGCATGTATACGTAAGCATTACAAATGTAACTATTTTAGAATGTAAATTGTAAATAAATAGAGCACAATTGTAACCATTAGACAGTCACTTCTAGCAGTCTAGCTAACAAGCAATAAAGTCGTTCATAACTACAACCCTCTGAGTCTTCACTCGCCGATTCTCGGTCCGTTACAATATGTCAATGCACTGGGCAGGAGGTTGACCAATTAAGAAGAGTGCTGTCCTTTCGCAGCTGTGACTCGGGTTTGGTGATTTGAAGATTGACACATCTGTCATACTGAATTTGTTTGACATTTTGTTTTCTATTATGTACAACAATGATTTTTCTGTAGGTTTGGAGCTTTTTTTACATAATGATACACATGAGAAAAATCAATGGGAATATATGGAATTAGTTTCTATAAAGATTCAGACTACAAAAAAATCTACAATTATGTAGAAGAAAAAAAATTGCCCTATTGAATCAAGTATATAAAAAAAATTAATAAGACATTAAACCAAGAAGGCAAAACTTTAACAAAATATTCACAAAGTGAATATAATAATTATTGTTTTTCACTTAATGAATATTTTGTAAAAGTTCACTAATTCTATATATTTATAAAATATAGCTGATTTTTTTTTGTTGCAAAATTGACTTTAAATTAAGTAAACCATGGATAAAAAACACGGTATTCATAAAGTCATCTGCAATATAATTACATCAAACTTACACAATGGCGATTCTTGTAATAATCAAGTGAGCTTTTTGTCAAAACATAATAGCTTGCAGATCTTGTCGACGATGACTTCCACAGATAACCCATCTTTATTGCCAATGTAAGGTCCACAACTCCCGAAATAGCCACTGAAGGTCTTGTGCTACGACGACCTAATTCAGTAGAGTAGCTATCAGATAGAAAATCGGCTGCCATTTTTCAAATATCGGACTTTTCTGAAACCTCAAAACAGCTGTCTTTTTCAGCCTCGCAAAAGTTTGCCTTCGAAGTCCCGTGCAGAAAGTGCAACGTTGATAGTCTTTTTGAGGAATATTTCTACATCTCTTTCAGTAAATGATTATTTGAAGCTTTGATAGACTAGTCAACTTGAAGATACTACATTTTTGAGAAAATTGAGCTAAATGAAAAACAAAGTTAACTGTACATTTTGCCAACACGTTCTCACTAAATTCCAATACATGCCTTGTTTACTTTTAGAGAGTGGCTACCAAGTTAGAAAGGCCAGGCCACTCGGCTCGAGCGTCGTGGTAATCCGTCTATTTTCAACATGCACAATTCAAACCACATATACATAAATTTGATGTCTATCTTTCTATCCCTGACTATCCCTGCCTATCCCTGACTATCCCAGACTATCCCTGACTATCCCTGCCTATCCCTGACTATCCCAGACTATCCCTGACTATCCCTGACTATCCCAGACTATCCCTCACTATCCCTCACTATCCCAGACTATCCCAGACTATCCCTCACTATCCCTCACTATCCCTTACTATCCCTCAATATCCCTCACTATCCCTCACTATCCCTCACTATCCCAGACTATCCCAGACTATCCCAGACTATCCCAGACTATCCCTGACTATCCCTGACTATCCCTGACTATCCCTGACTATCCCTGACTATCCCTGACTATCCCTGACTATCCCAGACTATCCCAGACTATCCCTGATTATCCCAGACTATCCCTGACTATCCCTGACTATCCCTTACTATCCCTCAATATCCCTCACTATCCCTCACTATCCCAGACTATCCCAGACTATCCCAGACTATCCCTGACTATCCCTGACTATCCCTGATTATCCCTGACTATCCCAGATTATCCCTCACTATCCCAGACTATCCCTGACTATCCCTCATTATCCATCACTATCCCTCACTATCCCTGACTATCCCAGACTATCCCTCACTATGCCAGACTATCCCTCACTAACCCTCACTATCCCAGTCTATCCCTCACTATCCCTCACTATCCCTCACTATCCCTCACTATCCCAGACTATCCCAGACTATTCCAGACTATCCCAGACTATCCCAGACTATCCCAGACTATCCCAGACTATCCCAGACTATCCCTGCCTATCATTGACTATCCCTCACTATCTCTGACTATCCCTGACTATCCCTGACTATCCCAGACTATCCCTGACTATCCCTGACTATCCCTGACTATCCCTGACTATCCCTGACTATCCCTGACTATCCCTGACTATCCCTGACTATCCCTGACTATCCCTGGCTATCCCTGACTATCCCTGACTATCCCTGACTATCCCTGACTATCCCTGACTACCCCTGACTACCCCTGACTATCCCTGACTATCTCTGACTATCCCAGACTATCCCAGACTATCCCTCACTATCCCTCACTATCCCTCACTATCCCTCACTATCCCTCACTATAACTTCTTCGATTAAAATAAAACACACGTAAGTGAAACGCGCAAATGTTCATTTATCACCAACAGTTTTATACTGCTCGTTTTTATGATTTTCACGAAATTTATGACGAAATTTAGGGATGGGCTGGTTACGGATTGTGAGGGATAGTTGGTGATAGTTCATGATAGCTATTGATAGGATTGTGCCTATTGCATGGTAGTCAGGAATTGTTGGAGAAGCGATAGACAGGTATAGTCGGGGATAGTTAGGGATAGTTTCGGTGATAGTCACAGATATATGGGTTTATTTTGGGTTATCGTTGGGAAAGTGCTACAAAATCCAACATTTTTCCAATCAAATTCGTGATACCCAAAATGGGTTTATTTTGAGTTATCTTTGGGAAAGTGCTACAAAATTCAAAATAAACCCATTTTGGGAATCACAATTTTGTCCTGTGATAGATAGGGATAGACCGTGATAGTCAGGGATAGTCATGGATAGTCAGGGATAGTCATGGATAGTCATGGATAGTCATGGATAGTCAGGGTTAGTCTGGGATAGTCAAGGATAGTCAGGGATAGTCATGGATAGTCAGGGATAGTCAGGGATAGTCTGGGATAGTCTGGGATAGTCAGGGATAGTCAGGGATAGTCTGGGATAGTCAGGGATAGTCTGGGATAGTCAGGGATAGTCAGGGATAGTCAGGGATAGTCAGGGATAGTCAGGGATAGTCAGGGATAGTCAGGGATAGTCAGGGATAGTCAGGGATAGTCAGGGATAGTCAGGGATAGTCAGGGATAGCCAGGGATAGCCAGGGATAGGCTGGGATAGTCAGGTATAGTCAGGGATAGTCAGGGATAGTCAGGGATAGTCTGGGATAGTCTGGGATAGTCTGGGATAGTCAGGGATAGTCTGGGATAGACAGGGATAGTCTGGGATAGTCTGGGATAGTCAGGGATAGTCAGGGATAGTCAGGGATAGTCTGGGATAGTCAGGGATAGTCAGGGATAGTCTGGGATAGTCAGGGATAGTCATGGATAGTCAGGGATAGTCAGGGATAGTCTGGGATAGTCAGGGATAGTCAGGGATAGTCTGGGATAGTCTGGGATAGTCTGGGATAGGCAGGGATAGTCAGGGATAGTCAGGGATATTCAGGGATATTCTGGGATAGTCTGGGATAGTGAGGGATAGTCTGGAATAGTCTGGGATAGTCAGGGATAGTCTGGGATAGTCAGGGATAGTCTGGGATAGTCTGGGATAGTCAGGGATAGTCAGGGATAGTCAGGGATAGTCAGGGATAGTCTGAGATAGTCAGGGATAGTCTGGGATAGTCATGGATAGTCAGGGATAGTCAGGGATAGTCAGGGATAGTCAGGGATAGTCAGGGATAGTCAGGGATAGTCAGGGATAGTCAGGGATAGTCAGGGATAGTCTGGGATAGTCAGGGATAGTCAGGGATAGTCTGGGATAGTCTGGGATAGTCTGGGATAGTCTGGGATAGTCAGGGATAGTCTGGGATATTCAGGGATAGCCAGGGATAGGCTGGGATAGTCAGGGATAGTCAGGGATAGTCTGGGATAGTGAGGGATAGTGAGGGATAGTGAGGGATATTGAGGGATAGTAAGGGATAGTGAGGGATAATGAGGGATAGTCTGGGATAGTCTGGGATAGTGAGGGATAGTGAGGGATAGTCTGGGATAGTCTGGGATAGTCAGGGATAGTCAGGGATAGTGAGGGATAGTCTGGGATAGTCTGGGATAGTCTGGGATAGTCTGGGATAGTGAGGGATAGTGAGGGATAGTGAGGGATAGTCTGGGATAGTCTGGGATAGTCAGGGATAGTCATGGATAGTCTGGGATAGTCAGGGATAGTCTGGGATAGTCAGGGATAGTCAGGGATAGTCAGGGATAGTCTGGGATAGTCAGGGATAGTCTGGGATAGTCAGGGATAGTCAGGGATAGTCAGGGATAGTCAGGGATAGTCAGGGATAGTCAGGGATAGTCAGGGATAGTCAGGGATAGTCAGGGATAGTCAGGGATAGTCAGAGATAGTCAGGGATAGCCAGGGATAGGCTGGGATAGTCAGGGTTAGTCAGGGATAGTCAGGGATAGTCTGGGATAATCTGGGATAGTCAGGGATAGTCAGGGATAGTCAGGGATAGTCTGGGATAGTCAGGGATAGTCTGGGATAGTCAGGGATAGTCTGGGATAGTCAGGGATAGTCAGGGATAGTCAGGGATAGTCAGGGATAGTCTGGGATAGTCAGGGATAGTCTGGGATAGTCTGGGATAGTCTGGGATAGTCAGGGATAGTCTGGGATAGTCAGGGATAGTCAGGGATAGTCAGGGATAGTCTGGGATAGTCAGGGATAGTCAGGGAAAGTCTGGGATAGTCAGGGATAGTCATGGATAGTCATGGATAGTCAGGGATAGTCAGGGATAGTCTGGGATAGTCAGGGATAGTCAGGGATAGTCTGGGATATTCTGGGATAGTCTGGGATAGTGAGGGATAGTCTGGGATAGTCTGGGATAGTCAGGGATAGTCTGGGATTGTCAGGGATAGTCTGGGATAGTCTGGGATAGTCTGGGATAGTCAGGGATAGTCAGGGATAGTCAGGGATAGTCAGGGATAGTCAGGGATAGTCAGGGATAGTCAGGGATAGTCAGGGATAGTCAGGGATAGTCAGGGATAGTCAGGGATAGTCAGGGATAGTCTGGGATAGTGTGGGATAGTCTGGGATAGTCGGGAATAGTCAGGGATAGTCAGGGATAGTCTGGGATAGTCATGGATAGTCAGGGATAGTCTGGGATAGTCTGGGATAGTCAGGGATAGTCAGGGATAGTCAGGGATATTCTGGAATAGTCTGGGATAGTGAGGGATAGTCTGGGATAGTCTGGGATAGTCAGGGATAGTCAAGGATAGTCTGGGATAGTCAGGGATAGTCAGGGATAGTCAGGGATAGTCAGGGATAGTCTTGGATAGTCTGGGATAGTCTGGGATAGTGAGGGATGGTCTGGGATAGTCAGGGATATTCTGGGATAGTCTGGGATAGTGAGGGATAGTCTGGGATAGTCTGGGATAGTCAGGGATAGTCAGGGATAGTCAGGGATAGTCTGGGATAGTGAGGGATAGTCAGGGATAGTCAGGGATAGTCAGGGATAGTCAGGGATAGGCAGGGATAGGCAGGGATAGGCAGGCATAGTCAGGGATAGAAAGATAGACATGAAATTTGTGTATATGTGGTTTGAATTGTGCATGTTGAAAATAGACATATTACCAGCGTCGTCGCCATTTTGTTTTATCAAGATTGAATTCGAAAAGGATTTTGTTATAAAAGTTGGTCAAAAACTCGCTTTTTAGCGAGTAAAATTTAGCGATCTCAACATGGGACGACGCTCTACTTACACCACTAAAAGTGGGAAGTTCATGAACCCTACAGATCAAGCCAGTGAGTATTTTCCAGCAGCTATAATATTCTGCACATCACATGTCTGCAACTTTTTGTCAAATATATCTCCCTATTTGCATCGTATTTAATTCAAAATCCGAGATCAGACTACATTGAGTTTTTGTGGTATACTTTTATTATGTTTTGCATAAAGGAAATAAGATTTTAGTTCTATTTTGTCACATTTTGATGGGTTTCCTGTGTTTTTTGTTTGAGACATTGACATAATGCGTCTCACTAACAATATTATTTTTGTATTTCATAATAGGAAAAGAAGCAAGAAAAAGAGAATTAAAAAAGGTTGGTACTCTTTTGACAGGGCTCCCATTGATCACAGGGTATTTTTACCCTGAAGGGACTACCCAATTGAAATAAAGGTGTTCATTCATTCATTCTTTTTGATATGAACCACTATTTTGGAAATCTTAACAAACTCAATATGGTTGTAAAAATGCATAAGAAAAATCAGTACTAAACATAATTTTTTTTTCAGAATAAGAAACAAAGAAAAATGGTCAGAGAAGCTGTATTAAAGACTAAAGACCCACAGAGAATTTTAGATGAAATAGAAAAAATAGAATCTGTTGGTATGGGATTTTTATTTGAGTAGCATTTAGAAAGAAACCATAGAAGTGCATGCTGTATTCTAACCAAACTATTTCCCTCTCATGAGAAAACAACTTTAATCTCATCATCATCACTACTATCACCTTCAAGCGTGTTTCACATGAGGAATGCAAGTGCAAACACTAATGCAAACCTACATTCACACAATTAAAAATAATAATTTCTTGTGTTTGCATTTGTGTTGCTGGTTATTTTTCTGTTAGTTATCCAGTGATAGTTCCCATAGGACCCGATTGTCTGTTATCATCATCAGTTTAGATATTGTTTTATTTTCTATAGAATTGGATGCTGGTGTTGAGCCTCTACCCAATGATAAGGCCCTGAAAGACAAAAAGAAAAAACTAAGAGAAACTTTAGAAAGATTACAAAAACTATTTGTGAGTATCATAATGATATCAAAAGCCTGTAAAAACCCACATTACAATTTATTGCTCTTATTGCGCTTTACAGTTCTTTTGAATTACTTAATTCTTCACTTCCTGGTCTTTTCACAGTAGTCTTTCACATGGGTTTTATAAATAAATTATAGTTTTGAGCAGACCTTTTGCTTTTCTAGGGGGGTGCATGTGCACCCTGTGCACCCCCCTTGGTTACGACTGTAAGATCACATTGATGCTTGAACAGGACTATCCACTGAATACATTGCAATCCAACAGATAAAAGGAATCATTGTTTACAAATTTGATGCATGTAATTTCTTTTATTTGGGTCTGGTTGTATTAAGCCTGGACAGTGCTATCCATCAGATAATTCTGCTATCCAGTGGATAAATTCTAAAGAAGTGCTATGCAGTGGATAACTTTATCCAGAATTGGTTAAACTCAACCCTGCATTGTACAGTTTTGTCAAACTCAAGTGGATTATAGAATTATTTCTTTGATTACAGGAAAAAAGTGATCCTAAAAAAGCTGGAGAAATACAAAAGTAAGAAAACTTGTATTACAATTATACATTATATTGATTATGATAATAAAATGTTGGTCACCTTGGTCAGTTACATAGATATCAAATATTCAGGTCCCATGACAGACTAGTTATTTTAATATCTGTTAGCTGTTACATTTAACAACATACTGTTTTTTTGTAGACTCCTAAATGACAGTGAACAAAGAAGAGCACATTTGCAAATAGAAGCCTATGGTATGTACTGTACTGGTAGTCAGGCTTGATATGTTTTAGTGAGAGCAATACTCTGATGTTTACATTCTGCTTTTGATAAAATTGACTATCTAGCTAGAGACAATCTCAAGTGCATTGTAGTTCTGCCTCAATTTGTTTCATTTTGCTTTAATTTGATAATATTGACTACCTATCTAAAAACAATCTCAATACACATTGTTCTGCTTCAATTTGAAGCAAGATTTTAATTGGTCACAAGAAAAACTTACCATAGTTTGTGCAGTCTATCAAAGGTCATGACTTAGCAATTTATGTTTTATTTTTTTTATTTTTTCCTTTAGAATCCATGCATGCCAAACTTGAGGTAAGCAATGAAATGTAATATTAGAATATAATATTTCTGTCTGATTTCTGTCCTTGAAGTAAAACTTGTCTTTCTTTCAGGCTGAGCAGTATAACAACATTCCTCTTCCGACAAACATTCCACTTCCACATTCAGGTAAAACTACAAGTACATAATGCTGTTTCTAACAGATTTTACGTACACGGTCCGACTCTGTACATAGTCTAACTTTGCACAATAACAGGGTACTCTCATTTTATTCTTACCACTCCCAATACCTACTACATTTATTCTATTGGTTACCACGTGTAGGGTTAAGCTTCAAGGACTTGAAATATGAAACATGTTTTACATCTTAACCCCTGATGAGTAATGTTAAACTGGGTTAACCAAACACACAATCTTCTCTGAATTTATGTAGTAGTTTTATGAGCTCATAACAACCCACTCCTTCCACTGTGACAACAGAGTCCGATTACTCAATTTTATCAAACAAATATTGTAGTAATATTATATGATGGGTTTTAAGGCTATTACCCATGAGGGAGTTTGCATGATTTCTCCTTGAGCATGTTTCTAAAATAGAGTCACTCAGTACTAGTGATTTCATATAAAAGGAAATTGTGCCTCAAATGATGTTCTCTGCATGTTTTGTTTAAATTCCCTTAAAGAGTGTTTTCTGTCTGTTTTATAGGGATGCTTATGCCAGGCGATATTCCTCTACCTGGACAATTGCCTGGACAGCAGTAAGTATGGCATAATCGATAGCTGCAATATTTGTATTTTGATTGCCTGGCTGGAAGTTGCCATGGTTATCATATCTATTTCCACTTTAACCTCTCTCAAGTAATGATCAGAAATGATTAATAATAATTTACAGCTTATTTGTAAATTTTGACACCTGTGAAATTATAATTCTGAAGAAAAGTTAATTATACTTCCTGACTACTTGGCGTTTTTTGAAATATATTTATTATGATAAGAAATAATTTTGCTGATCAATTAGCTCTTATTTTAATATATATTTATTGTTGTATAGAATAGAATGTTCTAGATAAGCATCTAGACAAGCATAGCAAGAACTAGATAGTTCTAGAGAATTCTAAGGTAGAGTTCATGCACTAAGTCATGTCTAAGTTAAGAAAGTTCTAGAACATTGACTAAAAATAGAAACTAATGTAAACAGTACTCTCTAGAATATTCTAGAACTTAGGCCAATTAGTATATAAGGAGGAACCGTTCAGTTCAATTTGTGGTCTCAACCGTATGGTAGTCTAAACAGTTTAGTAAATAGAGGTAGTGACTCAAGATCAAAGAACTCAAAGTTTAGGAAGGCTTATCAGTTCAAGGTCCTATTCGTTAGCGTTCAGAAGGTACAATTGTAAAGTGTTCAGAGATCAAGAGGAATCAATAAAACCCTACAGAACATTGGTAGCAGAGCGAGGTTACGGAGGTAAGCCTTTCAAGTTCAAGTTCGACTGAGAAGTTTAGCAAGATGAGCGGACTGAGGACCCGCAAGAGTCAACTACACAGAGAAATCTATGATGTGAGAGACGCACTAGTCGGTGGAATTGAAGATAGTAACATAGACAGATGTTCTGCATTGAGCTTATGCCAGAAAATGACGAGTCTTTTCCATGACTTCCACAACACATGTACAGAGTTGCACACACAGTGGGATGTCTACAGAGAAATCGATAAGCAAGCAAGACTACTTGCAGAATATAATAGAGTGAAAGAAGACGTAGATGAGGCGTCGTCAATGGTTGCTGCTTAGATGCTCCGAATCCACTGACAGCAGTTGGACCGCCACCAGCTAAGGAACCCTTAAAGTTAGACGACATAGACAGACGTGAGATCAACAGCAAGCTAGGGACTGCACAGGTAAAGAAAGAGTCACCCTTTGAACCACCAAAGGATTTTAATCCACCTCGCATTTCAACACCATATCATCAAGAGATTTCACCTCAGTTGCCGTCACATAGATCAGATAAAAGCCTGAATGCAGTCAAGCCAAGTACTCAGTTCAGTACAACAGATCATTATGACAGAGATCCATTTCAAGGACTACAGAAGATATCCATTCCTAAATTCAGAGGCGATAAAAGATCCTTTGAGGCTTGGTACTCAGCGTTCTATCAAACAGTTGGTAAGCATAGTGTTCCACCGGAGGAGAAGTTATTGAGATTACATAGCTGCCTGGAGGGGGAAGCTTTACGTACAATCCAGAACCTTGGTTACTCCGCAGCAGCATATGATGTAGCCATGACGAGACTAGAGCGGAAGTATGGAGGTAAGAGGAGAGAACTTACCATGAGATTAGAAGAACTTGACAAGTTCCGTAGAGTACGCGAAGGGAATGCCAGTGATTTGGAACGTTTTGCAGAACTACTCGATACACTGATAGTAAAGTTATCTGAAGCAGGACAAGCTGGCGAGCTAGGCGCAGGTTCTCTATATGTAACACTACTACGGAAACTCAATGAACAGTTGATAGTCAAATACCAAGATTGGCTAAGAGAGAGAAGACTGCAAGGAACAGTTCGAGAGCTGTATGATTTTATAAATGATGAAGCTGAAAGCTGGATGACTGCTGCAGAGACTATTAAAGGATTAGGCCAAGAGAGAACAAGAACCACAGGAAGTACACTAGCAGTGCCGCAAGTAACAGTGACAAAGAAGTGGAAGTGCAAGCTCTGCTCAGGTGAACATGGTCTTTGGCAGTGTAACACCTTCAAGTCATTGCCGGTAGAGAAAAGGTGGGAGAAGGCTAAAGAGCTCCATGCATGCTTTCGTTGTCTATCAACGTCACACATGAGTACAACATGTAAAAGGACAAGGACATGCTCAAAAGATGGATGTCGTTCCAACCACCACCAGTTGTTGCATGTAGCAGGTCAAACCAAAAATACTACTGGTGTCCCATTGTCAAATGAGAGTACAACATCAGAGCCAGCAAAACCCATCCCTGTCAGTTCCACCCTTGAAAGTTCACAACGACCCGTGGAAGGGAAGCCTAAGTCAGATTCGTATGTCACCTCACTCCCAGTCAGCAGTAAAGATTACTTGCCATTAAGAACAGTCCCCATAGTATTGAGAAACGGGATGAAGACCATTCGTATCAATGCACTTCTAGATGATGGAAGCACAAAGTCCTACTTAAATGATGATGTTGCGAACAGTCTAGGACTAAAAGGGGAACCAGTATCATTGTCTGTTAGGATGCTGAACAACACTGTAGCAAACATCCAAAGTACGTTGGTAAGCTTCGGTCTGGAAAGCTGTGATGGTCGAGTAAAGAAGGTTGCAACGGCACAGACAACAAAACGAGTCACAGGGAGTATGCTAGCGATAGATTGGGCTACTCACAAAGATAAATGGTCGCATCTTAGAGGAATCGATTTTCCACCACTGGGAAAACGTCCAATCATCGACATGGCTTGGACATTGGCTTGGACATGCCAGAGCTACACTGTGCCTTAAAAGAAGTCAGAGGAAAACCAGGAGAGCCCATTGCCAGACTGACTCCACTGGGATGGACAAGCGTAGGACTGAACCAAGGAAACACCCACACCCAATTGTCCTTCTTTGTCAATAACGAAGAGAAACAGCTTGATCGCTTAGTTGAGCAGATGTGGGAGATGGAGGAACCTAGCTCACATGGATTCATTCGTCCTAGTGATAAAGAGGCAGAAGAAACAGTGATGGCGTCACTAAAGAAAGTGTCAAGTGGATATATGGTGGGTTTACCATGGAAATCAGCTGCTCCTATTAAAGATAATTATTCAATGGCACTGTCCCGCTTGGAGAGTACAGAACGAAAGTTGACCAAACAACCAGACATAGCAAAGAGATATCAAGATGTTATAGATAATTACAAAGCAAAGGGGTACATCAGTGAAGTGAAAGAAGAAGCTAAGAAACCAAGTAAGGTCTGGTACTTACCACATTTCCCGGTGATCAGATTAGATAAAGCTACAACGAAGGTGAGACCAGTGTTTGATGCATCCACCAGATATAAAGGACTGTCATTGAATGACGTTGTACACCAAGGTCCAAAACTTCAGAATGACTTAGTCAACATTCTTACCAGGTTTAGACGATCTCCAGTAGCACTAGTCTGTGACATCACAGAAATGTATCTGCAAGTACATCTGCTACCAGAAGACAAGTCGGTCCACAGATTCCTTTGGCGAGATATGAAGCCAGATGCGGCGCCTAAAGTGTACAAGTTCAACAGAGTGGTATTTGGAGTTAATGCATCACCATACATGGCTCAGTTAGTAGCACAACACAATGCAAGAGAGAACGCATCAGAGTTCCCCAGAGCTGCAGAGACTGTGTGTAAAAGCACATACATGGACGACAGCATGGATTCTGTAGAAACAGTTGAAGAAGCTACAGAGCTCTACCATGAACTAACAGCACTTTGGAAGAAAGCAGGCATGACTCCACGTAAGTGGCTTTCAAACAGCCAAGAAGTTCTGAAGAACATACCTAAGAGTGATTGCGCAGGCAATCTGGACCTGGAGGCAGGGGTGATACCAGTCATCAAGACACTGGGCATTTCCTGGGAGGCAAAGACAGACCAATTTACATTTGTGGTGCACACTCCACCTGAGGATTTCTATTACTCGAAGAGAAGCTTTCTAAGTCGTACATCAACGTTGTTTGATCCTTTAGGCTTTGTCTCTCCTTATACCATCAGAGCTCGAATGCTACTGCAAGATATGTGGACTGCTGGCTTAACATGGGATCAAGAACTCCCAGATCAATTATCTTCTGCTGCTGTCAAATGGTTCAAAGAGCTTCCAGATTTATGCAGAGTTAAAGTTCCAAGATCCCTAAAGCAGCAAGGCCAAGTTGTTGATTCACAACTCCATGTGTTCACAGATGCGTCGCAGGCGGCATATGGTGCAGTGGCTTATCTGAGGCATGAGTATCAGTCAGGAGATATATCTGTTCGCCTAGTTATGTCCAAAGCTAAAGTTACGCCACTTCAATCAATCAGTGTTCCTCGATTAGAACTCATGGCAGCAGTAGTTGGTCTGCATGTAGCTGAAACAGCAGGGGAAGTAATTGGCGTACCAAAAGATAAATGGATGTTTTGGTCAGATAGTTTAGACATGCTCTATTGGGTACGTGGTCATTCTAGTCAGTTCAAGCCATTTGTATCAAATAGAGTTGGATTAATCCAGAGTAAAATGAATCCAGTGCAATGGCGCTACACACCCACAAAGAGCAATCCAGCAGACAAGTTGAGTAGGGGATTAGCTGCTGACAAGTTGGTAAATGATCGTAATTGGTGGGAAGGACCAGATTACTTGAGCCAACCAGAAGATCAATGGCCAGCCATGAATCTACCAGCCTTTAATCAAGACCATCAAGAAAAGAAACGAAAGTTCTTAACCACGTTACTAACATCTACAGAAACAAACTAACAACCAAATAAGAAGGGAAGGAAGGGAACAAGACTTGATCCAGAGCGTTATGCTGATTGGTTAAAATACATCCGTGTTCTAGCCTATGTGTTCCGCTTTATACACAATAGTTCCAAACCACCTAGTAAAATGATGGGTCCCTTAAGTGTTGATGAGCTCCGCGATGCTGAGGTAATGATAATTTGTCAAGCTCAACGAGAATCCTTTCAAGAGGAACTATCCAATCTAAAAAGGGGACAACCCCTATCTGCCAACTCTAAGATCATCCCGATCTCCCCAGTGCTTGGAACTGATGGTCTACTTCGAGGAAACAGTCATATACGCTTAGCAGATCATGTAGCTTGGGAAACAAGGCATCCAATCATTCTGCCAAGAAAACACAGAGTTACAAGACTGATTATAGATAGACTACACAAAGAAAGTAACCACAGTGGAACCAACTATGTTCTGTCACTGTTGTCAACAAAGTATTGGCTGCAGGGAGCCAGGGAAGAGATCCGAGAATGTGAAAAATCATGTATGGTCTGTCGAAGAAGAAAAGCCAAGCCAGCTTCGCAAATCATGGCTCCACTACCAGCTGTAAGAGCTCAAATGTCATTACGAGCCTTTGCCAATGTTTCAGTTGATTTTGCAGGACCCTTCTTGACCAAGCAAGGCAGAGGGAAGACGAGATTCAAACGTTACTTATGTCTGTTTGCATGCATGAATACTCGTGCAGTTCACTTGGAGATGGCATACGGCCTGGACACAGACTCCTTTCTTAATGCCTTCTACAGAATGGTATCCCGCAGAGGAAGCCCTGTCCAAGTAATCTCAGACAACGGTACTAATTTTGTGGGAGCAGAGAGAGAATTGAAGGAATTGGTGAACGCCCTTGACAAGACAAAGATACAAGACTCATTAGCAAATAGGGGAGTTTCATGGAAATTCAACCCACCATCAGCACCACATTTCAATGGCTTACATGAAATACTTATCAAGGCAGCTAAACGAGCAATGTTCCACGTCTTAAACAAGGCAGATTTGACAGATGAAGAATTGATGACAGCTATAGTGGGAGCTGAAGGGCTGCTTAACTCCAGACCAATCACGTACCAAAGTTCTAATGCAAATGACGCTGAACCCTTGACCCCGAATCATTTCTTATTCAATCAGGTTGGTGGTCAGTTTGCTCCCGAATCAGTTGATACTGAACCATTTAATCCAAGAACCAGGTGGCGAAGAGTTCAAGAAGTTGTTCATCACTTTTGGAAAAGATGGCTTCAAGAGTGGTTACCATCATTGAGCCCAAGGAAGAAATGGGGTAAAGAAATGCGAGATTTAAAAGTTGGTGATCTTGTATTAGTGTTATCAACTGATATTCCACGTGGTAAATGGCCTTTAGGAAGGATCATTCAAGTGTTTCCTGGACCAGATGGTCACGTTCGTACAGCAGATGTCAAGGTTAAAGGAACAGTGTTGCGAAGACCGATTGTGAAACTATGCCCACTTGAGTGTGATGCTTGAAAGATTATTGACATTGTTAAAAGACTTTAGAAACTGCATGTTAGTGTATAAATTAGTGTATAAAAGACGTTGCGTGAAAACATTTCATATGATTACATGTGTAACTATGTTTAGTAATAAGCCTTCAGTCACTGTGATAAGTAAGTAGACTAGATAGTTGAAAATGACTCAAGAGTCATTTTGGAAGGGGAGAAATGTTGTATAGAATAGAATGTTCTAGATAAGCATCTAGACAAGCATAGCAAGAACTAGATAGTTCTAGAGAATTCTAAGGTAGAGTTCATGCACTAAGTCATGTCTAAGTTAAGAAAGTTCTAGAACATTGACTAAAAATAGAAACTGATGTAAACAGTACTCTCTAGAATATTCTAGAACTTAGGCCAATTAGTATATAAGGAGGAACCGTTCAGTTCAATTTGTGGTCTCAACCGTATGGTAGTCTAAACAGTTTAGTAAATAGAGGTAGTGACTCAAGATCAGAGAACTCAAAGTTTAGGAAGGCTTATCAGTTCAAGGTCCTATTCGTTAGCGTTCAGAAGGTACAATTGTAAAGTGTTCAGAGATCAAGAGGAATCAATAAAACCCTTCAGAACATTTATATACAATTATTGTATTAACATATTATATTATTTAACTTTCTTTTTATTTCATTTTTGTAGGACCTTACCACCTGGTCTAATCCCCCCAGGCCCACCCCCGGGGGAACCACCAGTACCTAAATCATCCAGCACCTCAATAGACAGATCCACACCACTCCACCCCCCTGGGGTAAGTGAGGCAGAGACACAGGGAATCCAAGAGGCAGGGGATGAGAAGGGTTATGATAGTGATAGCAGTGGTACCAGTGAATCAGGCCTTGATGATGATGATTACCAGAAGGAAATGAGACTGGGTGATTACAGTAAGATGGATACAGAGGATCATACCAGCAAAGAGAATGAAAACAAAGGTTTGTGAGCTTACTTACAGTCAATGGCACTCAAAAGTATGAACACAAATTATGTGCACACTCCAGGTACTTCAATTCTACCATGCCAAATCTCCCAATCAGCACATTGTTTTTCAGTGCAGCTTGACCACCTGTTGGGTAAAAAGTGGATCTACTGTAGTAATACAATATGTGAATATGTTATTATTGGTCATACTGCTTTGAGTGTTGCACAGTAATTTAATCATTTTCTTCTATAGTCTATTTTGCCTGCCTTCATGGCATATAGCAGTAATATATTATCTGGAATCGGCTACTGTCTGTGAAGTTTTAGTGATGTTAGAAATGTTCACTGCTGCGAACAATTTATTGGAATAGTTGAGATTGAGCACTGAGACTGACTTACTGTTCATGGTGGGCTAGGTTGTGCCCTGGTTACACAAATAGACCAACACTGGCTTGTATCGCAGGCTATACCAATGCTTCCCCTTAGGTGCCCTAAAAGGCCAGCCCATCTATTACATGTGCAAGGCATTAATGCCACAGTGGCTTCTTATTGAGTTGGTGAAAAGATAGCAAACTTTGTGTTAAATATATTGTTTCTTTAGAAAAGAGATCAGTGAGGTTTGCAGAGGAATCAAGCACTGACAATGAAGCTACTGACACATCAGATGATCCTACATCAGCAGTACAGAGAGCACTGTTACAGATAGCAGGGCAACCTAACAAAGACAAGGTAATCACAATTATTTTTACACCCAATAGTAATTTTTGTAGAACATTCATTATCATCTTTGTAGTTACTAACATTTTAATTTGAATGCTAGACACCAGAACAAAGACCAACTCCACCAGGTCCTCCTCCAATGCCACCAAGAGGCATGCCTCCCCCTGCCCCCCCTGTACAACCAAACTCACAAATTCGACCTCCTCCTCCAAACATGATGGACAATCATCCTCGCATGTTTCCCCCTGGTCCCCCACCTGGCAGACCACCAGGACCACCCCCAGGAATGCCAAGAGGAATGCCAAGAGGAATGCCACCAGGACCGCCTCCAGTGATGCCTCCTGGGATGCCACCAGGCCCCCCTCCTGGCCTACCACCAAATATGGCAGCTCATGTCATGGGCAGAGGGCCTAGGCCTCTGATGCAGCAGCCGATGATGCCGCCAGGACCACCACCAAGAATGTGCCCACCTGGTCCACCACCATTACCTCATATGATGCAAGGGTCAGTGTTGTCTGCACCTCCGTCTGTTATTAGTAAACCACCTACAGCACATACTGGTGCTGATGTTCCTAGTGGTGAGTATTGACACACTATAAGCCTGATAACATCATGTTTACTAACACTTAAGAGAATGCTTTGCAAATTTTCTGCCTCATTAAAATTAAAATTCTCGTTTGAAACCATAAACCAATTAGCACTAATTACTCCACAAAAGATGGTAAGGCATTCAGGTAGTTGTTGTTCAATAATGGTCATAATACAAATGGCTGATTTGGAAAATGTGAGCATATAAATGCATTCCTTAGGCTCATTTTTTCACTCCACCACATCCATTTGAGTCGTGAAAACTTAAATTGGGTCTAGCTGGCGAAGACCCCTTTGATGCACATCTTTTTTGTTTTTCACTTTTCTTTCTTTCGAAGTCGATGTTTCTCAGTTCAGAAACCTTAGACCCTATTTAAGTAGTCACGACTCATTGGTTTATCACGACTTCATTTCCATTTTTGTCCAGGAATACTCAAGAAGAAAGCAGGCGCAGTTATATCAGCAAAACCACAAATACGCAACACACAAGCAGAGTTGACCAAACTAGTACCAACATCTCTACGAATCAAACGTGATGCACAGAAAGCAAAAACCAAGGGAAAGAACGAACCATTTGAAGGCTTGCCTTCCCATCAACCCAGACAACCAGAACACAACATTGAAGGACAGGCAACAAAGGACGATGCTTATGCCATGTTTATGAAAGAAATGGAAGGGCTGTTATAATTCATCAGCACCTATTCATTCCACAATGAAGCATGGAGATTTCCATCAACTTTGTTTTCCCACTAGACTCAAATTTACGGTGAAAAAAACTGACAATGTAAAAAAAGTACTTCACACATAGGTGAAGCTTATCAGTCGAAATAAGTTATTAACACGGCAGCAATATCTTGTTCTTATGTGATCATACTGCTCACATTGTCACCAACATAACAAAGAACTTATTTGTGCATATTATCTTGTATGTGTACACATGAGCGTCTGCCACACATCTAAGGAACTTACTTGCGAGGAGGACAAAAAAGTGGTGTCTTTCAGTGGGATTTTTCTAGCACTATTTTAGTGCGGAAAGATTCAATGAGTCCTTTCTTGGTTATAAGGGTGTATGACATCTTCATCTTATCTGTTACTTTTTGGAACATAGATAGCAACAGAATTTTATTAAATAAACTACACATACATTAAATCAGCTGTCTTTTTTTTCTTGGGGGAGGGGGGGGGGAGGGATTTCCTTCCATGTTGTCTGACAGAGAAAGCAAACAGTTTTGATATTTTCTTTTTGGTTATTTTATTTTGTACAATATATTCTGTAGTCGCTAATAACAAATATAAGTATGTACTTTTTATTTTTACACATATTTACTATCTGTACAGTTGTTTCCACTTCAATATACAAGGACTGGAGAAGTTAGTGTACTTTGTCAAGCTTTGTAAAGTCTAAGAAGCAGATGTTCAATAAATTAATGACCAAAAACAAAGTTAAATTAAATTTGCTTTGATTTGCTTGAACTTGAGGTACACTTGAAATAATATTTTTTCAAATTAAATCATTTTTTTCAGTTTTATCTATATTTGAAGTACTTTTTGCCTACATAACTTTGTCAAGTTTTGTCTTTCTGGAGAGCAAATATGTAGGTCATCAAATTCTTCATCAGTATGTTCAATACAGTTCAAACAACATACCTATGAAATATCCACTACCAAATAATGCCAATTAGCAAATGATAAAGAGGTTTAAAAAATAAATTTGCTATCCGTTGAATTTGTAATGCTTTGCTGACTTCCAAAATGAGCACTGATTGGTTATTTAACTATTTCATTGGTATAATATTTGCACTCAAGAATGTATTTTTTAAACAGCAATTTTGGTTGTTGACACTTTAGTTCACATTTCTTGTTTATCACATATAGGCGCTTAATTCCATGTCTTTCTCACTTCATGCACTTTCGTTTTTCAGTTCTTTCTGTTCCTATGATCTTTCCTAACTTCCTTCCGTACAGTTTTTCCCTTTAAATTAACTTCTCTTCGTTACATTATTATTCCTTTCCTCCTCGATTTTCTCCAGTCATCTTATTTTGTTCCTTTGGTTCATTTTGTTTCTTTGCTAATCCCTCTTATCTTCCCTCTTTCTCCTTTTTTTTCAGAGTTGACCGTAAATAATAGAAAACAGCACCACATAAAAGTGAAGCCAGCAGTTTCAGGTCTTTTTCTGCCATGCTCGTAGCTTCTTGACGAAGAACCCCTCCAGTACTTCTGCACAGCGGTAGTACGGAGACTCCTTTGGATTGAAGAATCGACAGTTGTCGAACATTGTCGTTATGTCAGCATTAAACTGTTCAACAGTCTTGTAGTGCTTTGATGATAGACGGTCCTCAATTTTGGAAAGATCTGGGGAAAAAATCAGATGCTACCATTAAGAATCCACTTCTTAACACAATGCAATGCCCATGCTTCAGACATATTCAAAATTTGTATCCATGTGCAATGTTATTAGTGAAAATGAATGCAGTTTTTTCAATCAATGGGTTGATCAGTGAGCAACAAAGATACACTAATAGCTAGCTCGATATTTTGGTTCTTAACAGCACTATTTAGACAAGACAATAGAATTAACATAAAATAGCACTATTTATTAGTTTTAATGTTGCACACTTTTAGTGTTAGCATTCTTTTTCTGATTTTTTAATTGTATTTTTACTTATGTTAGAAGTAGTCCCATCTGAAAACGATTTACCATCAAAGTATAGTTTCTAAAAAACACAGCATTATTACTAACCCATTGGATCTTTGATGATTTCATAATATCCAGGCACATCCTGTGCACTAACAGGCTCCAGGAACGGCCAAGCCATCTTATGACTCTGTAAAGACCTAAGAAGTCTTTTAAGGGAATCATAGTCTTTACCACTAAGTGGTTGAACATCTCGACTTGATTGGCTTTCTTTACATCTTGGACATACATATGAGTCTAGCTGATCTGCTTCTTGTTCAGAGATATTAACACATGTTCCATGAAACCAATCATGGCAGTTATCACAGCCGATATAGAACCTACACAAAGAGAAGAACAGTAACAGAAATCAACCTGGTAGACAGTAGACATGGCAAAACATGGACAGGCAGATGGGAAGGTAGACATGACAAAACATAAACAGACAGACACATGGGAAAAAAGTAGACATGGAAAAACACAGGCAGACAGACATGTGGGTAGACATGGCAAAACACAGACAGACAGGTAGGTAGACATGACAAAACACAACAGACAGAAAGACACTGTAGAGGCCACAAATGTAATAACTGGCCTCAAACGTAATAACTGGCCTCAAATGTAATAAACGTTGGCCTCAAGCGTAATAACTGGCCTCAAATGTAATAACCATTGGCCTCAAATGTAATAATTTTAAAACTTGCACTATTTTGCGGTAATATAATATACTTCACTTTGTTATTTCGGACACCTCGTTATCACGGAGACCTCGTTATCACGAACACCTTGTTACTATGGGCACCTCGTTATCATGGACAACTTCCTCATTACGAACACCTTGTTATCACGGACATCTTGTTATCACGGACACCTCGTTATCACGGACACCTCGTTATCACGGACACCTCGTTATAACGGACACTTCGTTATCATGGACACCTCGTTATTACAGACACTTAGATATTACAGACACCTCGTTATCACGGACACCTCATTATTACAGACACCTCGTTATTACAGACACCTCATTATCATGGACACCTTGTTATCATGGACACCTCGTCTTTACAGACACCTCATTATCATGGACACCTTGTTATCATGGACACCTCGTCATTACAGACACCTCGTTATCACGGACACCTCATTATTACAGACACCTCGTTATCATGGACACCTTGTTATCATGGACACCTCGTCATTACAGACACCTCGTTATCACGGACACCTCATTATTACAGACACCTCGTTATTACAGACACTTCGTTATTACAGACACTTAGATATTACGTAAAAGAACGACTGAGGACGCAGGTAACGACCATCCTCGGTGATAGGCCTACACTAATACATACTAACTACTAATCAAACTCATGCTTGTAAAACCGGATTACATACTATAAATATTAAAGTTTGTAAAGCGCATTGAGACATTAGTGAAATGCGCTATATAAGCACTACATTACATTACATTACATTATTACAGACACCTCGTTATCACGGACACCTCATTATTACAGACACCTCGTCATTACAGACATCTCGTTATCATGGACACCTATTTTTGATATACGGGTATGCACCGTTTTATAGGGTATGGTTTTTCAGCTTATAAGTCTGGTACAGGGAATGGCTTAGCTTTTTGACTTGCAAAGGCTAACGATTCGGTCGTTTCAGTCTTGGATAGCTAGGTACGATTTCGCCTTATTAGCGTTAAATACACTATGCTTTCTGCCAGCCCTAAACAATGTCAATTACATTGAAAAGTCCAGTGCTTTAGTCTGGGATATGGTTTGAAAAATGAAAATTTAGGTCTGGGATAGGGGTCGGGGTTTTGAGGCTCCGGCGGCACCTCCCACCCTCCCCCCCCCGGTCCTTGGGCACAGACAATCCATTAGATAATTGATGGGGATGTGTGACAAAAGCAGAAAAAATATATTTCCGCAGATATGTAAAACTGCAAAAAATATATATGGCTCGAAATTTTACATAATCAAAGTTAAAATAAAAAGTACAAATTTTAATCTTGGCATGTTTCGGCATGCTTATGACATCATCAGAATAATAATATCAAAATAATAATTTCGTATATTTTATAATGGTATGTTTGATTGACGTGGTTGATTGACTTTATCAAAAGTTTTTATCGACTTTGAATTCCTGAATTAAATATTCAAGTACAACTTTTCCAAACTTCCCTTTCATTTTAGTCAAGTTATATATGTAGGCATAAGCATGCCGTAACATGTTAAGATAAAAATTTATAATCGTATATTTGAAAATCATCTCGCCTGTAATGTGTCCGTAATAACGAGGTGTCCATGATAACGAAGTGTCCATGATAACAGGATGTCCGTAATAACGAGGTGTCTGTAATAACGAGGTGTCCGTGATAACGAGGTGTCCATGATAACAGGATGTCCGTAATAACGAGGTGTCCATGATAACGAGGTGTCCGTGATAACGAGGTGTCCATGATAACGAGGTGTCCGTGATAACGAGGTGTCTGTGATAACGAGGTGTCTGTGATAACGAGGTGTCTGTGATAACGAGGTGTCCGTGATAACAAGGTATTCGAAATAACAAGGTGTCCATGATAGCAAGGTGTTCGTAATAAGGAGGTTGTCCATGATAACGAGGTGTTCGTGATAACGAGGTCTCCGTGATAACGAGGTGTCCGAAATAACAAAGTGAAGTATATTACGCAAAAAATAGTGCAGTTTTTAAAGTTATTACATTTGAGGCCAATGGTTATTACATTTGAGGCCAGCTATTACATTTGAGGCGAATGATTATTACATTTGAGGCCAGCTATTACATTTGAGGCCAGTTATTACGCTTGAGGCCAACGTTTATTACATTTGAGGCCAGTTATTACATTTGAGGCCAGTTATTACATTTGTGGCCTCTACAGACACATGAACCTGTCCAGTGATATTCACTGAATGGACTTTCATCCACCAGTTCAATTCCAAACAAATTCTATACAAAGGATAACTTATAACAACCTTATTCAGGATTTATGTAACTGGCTTAGGGAAACATAATACATACTGTGATTCATCATATGGTTGCCTGCACAAACAGTACAGCTCTTCTGTTGTAACTCCTTGCTGTGCCTTGCTACATTCAGGACAAGTAAAATGATCAAGATTGGAGGCTGCCTCTGGTGTAATACCGACACACATCCCATGAAACCAGTTAGCACAAAGATCACAACCAATGTAAAACCTACAGAGAGATCAGTATTCAAAGGGTTATTTAGAACAGAATAAATTTATAGACGATGTAGTGTTTGTTAAATGTCTGAGGAGATCTTGATTGGTTTTTCCATGAATTTATTGTTTTTTTTAATGTTTTTTTTTTTTTCTTTTTTTTTTCTTTTGAACACAAAAAAACAACATACAAAACAATATTTTTTATGTGGCCATTCAAGGGCCAGCCAAATGGGACCACATTAGTAGGTTGGCTGAAATAAACAAAAATGATAGTTACTTACATTGTTGGGTCATAAGCTTTTTTACAAATGCAGTACAAATCTTCTGTCTTTTGTTTCTTATCCACAGGTAATTCAGCTGCAGCTCCCAGTGAGCTTTCTCGTTTTCTCTTCTTGGAGGCTTCACCTTCCTTCTTGACTTGTTTCTGCATATTGATAATCAGTTCTTTCTCTAGGGCTGCTCGTTTACGAATTATCTATTAGACAAAAAATATTATCAATAAGATGTTATGTGGTCTCTAAAATTATTTCTGAAAATTATACACAGCAAATGGCTCTTGAAAAAATTGCAATTAATAGAGCCATATTCTGTCCCTTGAATTTAAAAACTTGAAAATCAGCACCACCACTAGCACCAACAAATTTGATGACCTTGAACACTGCAAATGACATTGTCATATCATCTTCATGATCAACATCATTGCAACCATCATTATATCATCATCTGCATCAGCATCATCATTAGCATCGGCAGCATCGTAATCAGCATCATCATTATCATCATTGTAATCATCATCATCGTAATCATCATCATTACATTATCATAAGCATCATCATCATCAGCACCATCACCATACTAACCTCTTTCTTTAGCAGCTCTTTTCTCTTGTATAGAATACTGTCCAGTTTGCTGGCTTTGGCTCGTTGTTGTTTCTGAACCACAGCTTTTTTCTTGCTTTCCTTACTGCGTTCCAGTTCCTCATTTCGTTCAATCTTGTGGATGAGATGATCGATCAACTTTCGACAAGATTGCATTCTGGAATGACAAGAACTGAGTTAAAATGGCAGTAACAAAGAGGTTTCAGTATGAACAATGAACAATTAATAACATGAGAAAAAAATCAGAATAAATAAAGTGAATTTAAACAAGCAGATAAAGGGCAGATGACCGAACAAATCAACAAAGGCATGAATAAATGACTGAATGAAAGATTGACTGAACAAAGGAACAAATGAATAAATAAACCAAAGCAGTTATGAATTAATTAATTATGAATGTTTAACTATGTATAAATGTAGCATTTAATACACAAATGAAATTTGGATCAATGAACAAATAAATATAAGTGGATAAATATAAGTATTATACCAATATAAGTGGATGAATGAAAGAAGAAAGAGTTGAACAATACCTATACATATCTTGTCTAGCTTCCAAGGACAAATGCTGTTTTTTGTTAGTAGCCTGACCCAGTCCTACACCAGCTACTTTCTTGCCTTTAGCCTTTGCTATCTGTTTGGCTTGTTGTTGTTCTTTAGATGAATGCTTCATTTTAGGTGCATTAGTGTGGGATGTACGAGCTGCTATTGGAATTGTGGTAACTGTTCTAACAGCAGCAACTGTTGAAAAAGAATAGATTAGTTGAAGCAAAAAAAAACAAGGAAACAAACAAAGAAACAAACAAACAAACAGACAAACAAGGAAGCAAGCAAACAAACAGACAAACAAGCAAGCAAACAGACAAACAAGCAAGCAAACAAACAGACAAACAAGCAAGCAAACAGACAAACAAGCAAGCAAGCAAACATACAAAATTAAAAATTAAAAAATCAGACATGACACAAAATGTTTTTGTCTACCTTTCTTTGTCCAAAACATGTTTTTAAAGTGAATTTCATAAAGTGTTTCCAAACTTAATTGAACAGTGAAATTATATCACAATTACAAAGTCACCTCCCCCCCCCCCCCAAAAAAAAAGACATCATATTCTCCAGCCTTTTTTATGGATTTAAAAAAAATCTTTGAAAATGTCCAGAGATTGAAAGAATTTCTAAATTCCCTATTTCACTTCCTATGTACTTGGAACCATACCTTGTGAAGTATTCTTAGCCTGAGCCGTAGTTGTAGCTAAGGGACGATAATTCACCTGGGCTCTACTGACAGTACGAATCATGCCCGAAGCTGGGGTACCAACAGGGACACGTTGTTGAGCAGACAATGTTGTTGGTCTGTACTGAGTCACTATGTTAGTTAACCGTGGCTGTTGTTGTGCAGTTGCAATGGTTGTAGCTGGTCTGATGACCTGGGCACTGGTAATACCTGAGCAAATATCATAATATCTATAGTCATCAACATGAATGTTGCTATCATCACCATTAGATCATCCTCATTGTTATCATCACTATCATTATCATCACAACCACCATCTTTATCATCACCATCATAATCATCAGCACCATCATTATCATCACAACCACCATCATTATCATCACCATCATTATCATCATCATTATTGCCATCATTATCATCACAACCACCATCATCATCATCATTATCATCATCATTATTGCCATCATTATCATCACAACCATCATCATCATCATCATTATTATCATCATCATTATTGCCATCATTATCATCATGATTAGCAGCATACCTGAGCTTGACATGGTTGCCAAAGTGATAGGTTTATGAACAGTTCTAACAGCTGCCTGGTTCACATTGCTAGCTTTCTTCTGTTGTGTTTTGATGGCGTTCTGAACTTTCTTCTTAAGTAATTGTTGTTGTTGTCTTGCTTGCTGTTCTTGTTGTCTTCGTTGAATGGCAGCAGCACGAAGCTCTGCTGCTCGACGTGCTGCTTCTTCTTGTTGTCTCTTCTCTCGTTCAAGAGCTCGTTCTCTCTCTTTACGTTCATGGTATTGACGAATCTCCCAGAGCTCAAGCTCAGACTATTTGAACAAAATGCATGCATATTATTAGTTGTGTTAATTAGACAATGTTAAATACTAAAGATAAACACACTTAAACTATGAAAAGCAGAATGGATGTATACATAACTGAATGCAATAGTGAATAACTGAGCAGATGGACGAACAAATAAATCAATGAAATAATGAATGAATGGACTGATAAGAGAAAAATGAATGAATGGAAAATGTATCAAAGGATATGAATAAAAAAATGAAACCAACATATGAACAAAAAAATAATACAAGAAAGAATGTTTTAAGGAAGAGAGGTGGGGAAGAATTATGACAATATCAAACAAGCAAATACATAAACAAATTCATTATGTTTACAAACAAATGATATAGATAAGAACCAGCTTACCTCAGGACACCATGATTCAAAGACTCTCGGACCAGTGTGAATAACTGCTTCCTCATCCTCATCATCTGGGATCAAGTTTATCTTAGGTCTTAACGTACGGCCACGTTTACTTTTCGTGGGGGGAGGGGGACGGGAGATGTCTGATAGAGGTTTCTTCATGGTGCGAACAATTTTACGAACAAGATATTCACAATTTAGTCCATCTGGTGTGACGTAGCGATGATTGATTACTTCACTTGATGTTGTACCTGGAAACAAAGACCAGTGAAGATGTTAAAGGAGCTGTCTCAGCCAGGAAGCCTTGTGGCCCTGTGGTCTATCTTGTGTTTTGAGCGACCATTTTCAAGGTGAAGATTCAACCTCGTCCCCAGGGCACTCTGTTCACACTTTTTTCAAAATGGCAGTTTAAGTATCTTTCACATCAAATTTTCAGCTTGGTCATTTTGTAAAAATTCTATGTGGAAGAAACTTAAATACATCTATGATATTGGTGTTGTTGTTGATAATAATGACATCCACTCTTTTATTCGTTTAATGCATACCTGCATGTCATTTGAATACACAGTCATGTGAAATTAATTTACTTCTTGATTGTTGATGATGAGTAATTATAATAATTAGATATTATTAATGAATTTGAAGATACCAATAAGAAATGTGTATATAGTAACTTACCAGTGCTTGTACATATAGTAGAACTACTAGACCGTGGTGGTCTTATATTGATGTCTTCCCACTTCAAACAAGCATGCAGTATTCTAGCCTGTAATCCTGCACCAGCTAGCGTTCTTAAACTACGAGAACGGTATTTCCAGGCAAGCTTGAAGCAAGGTCGAGGGAAAGAAGCAGGCCAGTTAACACCTGACCCACGGGTGCTGTACATAAACCCATGTACTTCCTTCATGCCAGCACGTCGTCCTAGAACCTTCCTTTCAATTCTTTGCAACTCAAAGACACTTTTAACACTGCATCGATTATTGCGCCACTTTGCTATAACACGGTCAAGAAGTTTTCTTGGGTCTTTAACAAGTGGTTCCAGCATGGGAAAGTTCTCTTTTTTCTCTGGTAGTGGTTTGGATACTTTAGGGACAATAGGCTGCTGTGGCCGTGGAACTGTGACAGTATTACGGGCTACTGTTGTGGCAACAGTCTTAGCTGCCATTGTGACAGGCTTCATTGCTGCTGGTTGTTTAGAGAGTAAGCTTTTAGGGACACTTATCGTAGTGGTCCCAGACTGCCCTGGAGGACCTGGTTGAATAGTACCCTGTATTGTAAATGTTTGCCCTGTTGGTGTGACGAAACGAATAAGCTGTGTCTGGCCAGGAGAACTAGTATTTCCAGGTAGACTAGCCACTAGTGCTGCTATGTTATTAACAGGTGTTCCTGCACTGGAACCGATTGGAGTGTTTATCTTCAATACACTTCCTCCTGGAAGTGCATTTCCTGACAGTACATTAAGCTGAGCGGCATGAGGTGAGGTTTGAATGAGGGTACTTTGTCCAGGTTGGAGTAGTGGAGGTTGTGGCGCAATAGCACGAAGTTGAGTAGTTGGTTTAGCTGCAATGGGCTGAGGACGAGTACCACTAGCTGAAGACACAACTTTCACAACTTTCTGTTGAGTACCCTTTGATGTTGGTATAACCGCAACTTGATTTAACAAACCCCCCGCTGGAGTACCCTGTGAAGCCTGAATAGCAGTGCTGAGGAGTGTTTTTGTCAAAGATACTCCAAGGCTTTCTTGAGTAGTAGTAACAGGAACAGTGGATGTCTGGCCTGCCAAGATTGCAGCTCTTGCTTTGGCAAGTAACGATGTAGAGACATCAGTGGCTGGTGTAGTTGTTGGAGAGACTGTTGTTATTATTCCAGGCAAGGAAGCAGTGCTAGCTGGAAGTGCTGCTATTGAAGGTGAAGCTACTTGTTCTTGTATAGCAGATGATGAAGGAACAAGAACAGTTGGAGTGTTAGATGGCGTTGCTATTGTAGCTTTCCCAGTCAAAGCAGTGGAACTGACTGTAAATGCTGATGCTGCAGTAGATGTACCAGTTGTAGGAGCTGCTGCTAATTTGATTGATCGAGTTATTGTGTTAGTATTTCCAGGCACATTAGTGATACTTGCTGGTAATTGGGTTGTAATGGCTGGACCAACAGTATTCACTGGAATGTTTGACACTGGAACCAATGCTGTTGGTACTGATTGAATAGTTGATGATGATGTAGCTATGGATGGATGGAGGGGTAAGCCACAAGTTGGTGGAGTAACTGTAGTATTATTCACAGGCAAAACTCCACTAACTGGAACTTGTGTTACAACTGAAGTCTCAACTTTACCATCTCCCAGAGCTGTCGATGGTATTGGTTGGGAAATTTCAGAAACAGGTGGAGAAAGCACTGTTCCTGTTTGAATGACAGCTGTAGATGCTGCAGTTTGCACAAGCACAGGCTTACCCTGATCTGAAGATGTATGTTTCAAAGCCATGGAAGTCACTGTTGCTGGTGTAACAACTGGAGTAGGAAGACATGTTGTAACCAGTGTTTGAGAAGTCCCAGGTAACAAAGTAGGCTGGAAGACAGCATGCTGGCTTTTAGATGACAAGGAAACTGCAACAGTTTGTGGATAAAGAGCAGTAGGTAACAATGTGGATTGTGAAGATGCCAACAGATCGGAGGTCACAATGTTCGTTGAAGTATTTGATGCAGTTGTGCCAATTGTTGGACAGTCTGACAGTTTCCGAGCTATCAAGTTTGTTGAAGCATTTGGTGAAGCTGTATCAATTGCTGGTCCCGTTATGGAAGGTAACAATGTGGTTTGTGATGATGTTGGATGAGCACCAGTTATCAAGTTTGATGAGTCATTTGGAGAAGAATTTGCAGCAATCAATTTCCCAGGTAAGGGGGTCATTAAAGCACTGGTTTGAATTGGTTGGGCTGATGAACATCCTGACGATGATTGAGAAAGGGTAAACATTGGAACTGCTATACTCTGTGACAAGGCTGAACAAACAACTGAGTTTTGACCAGATGTGGTAGAGGAAACACAAGACAATGGAGCTGACGGTTTAGCTATTGCTGTGATCTTACAAACTGCTGATAATGGCATTGGAACAGTTGATGACAGTGATGCAGGAGCTGATGACAGAGAAATGACAGATGATGGAGCATTTGAGGTTGATATTGCAAGCAAACTTTGATCACTTAAAGTAGTTGAAGATAGCACTTGCTTTGTATGCATTGAAGAAGTTGTATTGGATGCAATTTGGGTAGCTAAGGTTGAATTCTGACTTCTAGTGACAGAAGACAATGTTGAGGCTAATGTGACTCTCTCTTCAGATTCTAGAGAGTCGGACATTGTCGTGGTCATTGCAAATGGCATGCTGTTAACAGATTGTCTATTATCATTGTCATTTGCAACATTCACAGTAGCATTCTCTACCTTGACAGTCCTTCCCTTGTTTAATTCTTGAGCAATATCTACAGCACTATTGATGATATCCTTAGCAATTGCACTAGCTACTGATTGACTTTGATGTTCAACTGTGTCTACAATAGTTGATTTGCTTTTGGAAACATCCAGGGCACTTGCTTCAACACTCGACATATTACTACTCTTGTTTTTATTTTCAATGTTAGTAGCAGATTTAGCTGGATGATCATTAACCCCTCCTTCAAATCCCTTTTGTATGCCTACTTTAGAGATTGTACATTCATTTGTACATTCATCAGTGCTAGACAATGTAAAGTCATCTTTTACTAATTCCATATGATTGGAAAGTTCTTTTGAAGTGTTGGCCTTTGGCTCTATTATGACCCATTCATCTTCTTCTATGATTTCATGCAGGCTTTCCATTTCTTTACTAACACTTTTCAAAGTTTCCAGAGCACTGCTACTTGAAGGAGAGGTATTAGCACAATTTTTTAGTGCTTCGGTGTCAGCCGAGCTAATGAATGATGTATTCGCTTGGCTTGATAATTTATCAGAAGATACAATGTTTTTATCCAGTTTGTCAACATAATTTGAATTAATTGTTGCTTGTGTTTCAGAGGTGTCCATATCTTTAACTGTATCATCATCATTAGTGGGATCATGAACACTTCTACCATTACTGTCACCCTCAACTCCAGAGGTTATCTTAACAGCTTTACTACTATTTTGATGTGATGTAGCAGTTGGCATGGCAACTGTGGTAATAGGCACATCTGTTACTGTAGGAAGCTCAACTTCCTGAGGTAAAAACATGTCTGTCTTTGAAGAATGTGTATCTAAATTGGTGTGAGGTGCAACCTCAGCAGCACACATATTTGGAATGGAAACAGCTGAACTACTCTCAGAAGGAACATTTGAGTTAGTGTGCACATTCACACTGTTACTAAAGTTACTTACAGTAGATACAGAGGATGTCATAACAGGTGATGGCTGTGGTGCACATTCCTGGGTTGGTGATACAACTAGTGAATTAGAAGGTGTCACAAGATTTACAACACCATCATTCACCACTGGTGAACTCATGGTGGACTGCATGACTTTTGAGTCTGCTACTAGTATAGATTGTGTGACATTAGGTTGCGTTACTGTAGGTACTGTTGTTGGAATCATTGCAGAAACCATATTTGGAGTTGTCACTGCTGCTATTTGAGGTACAATGGGTACAGATTGTGTGGCAATTACAGCTGATACAGGTGTGGCAGCTTCTGGAACATGAGAACTATAGGTTCCTTGCATGTCTCCTGTGCAAGCAGATGTATGTGTGACACTAGTACTAAGAACATTGGCAGGAACAGGCAGTTGTGTGACATTGGCAAGGCCAGGCAGTTGTGTGACATTGGCAGGGACAGGCAGTTGTGTGACATTAGCACTAACAGGCAGTTGTGTGACATTAGCACTAACAGGCAGTTGTGTGACATTGGCAGGGACAGGCAGTGGTGTGACATTAGCACTAACAGGCAGTTGTGTGACATTAGCACTAACAGGCAGTTGTGTGACATTAGCACTAACAGGCAGTTGTGTGACATTAGCACTAACAGGCAGTTGTGTGACATTGGCAGGGACAGGCAGTGGTGTGACATTAGCACTAACAGGCAGTTGTGTGACATTGGCAGGGACAGGTAGTTGTGTGACATTAGCACTAACAGGCAGTTGTGTGACATTGGCAGGGACAGGCAGTGGTGTGACATTAGCACTAACAGGCAGTTGTGTGACATTAGCACTAACAGGCAGTTGTGTGACATTAGCACTAACAGGCAGTTGTGTGACATTGGCAGGAATAGGCAGTTCTGTGACATTGGCAGGGACAGGCAGTTGTGTGACACTGGCAGGGACATGCAGTTGTGTGACATTAGCACTAACAGGCAGTTGTGTGACCTTGCCAGTGACAGGTAGTTGTGTGACATTAGCATGGACAGGTAGTTGTTTGACATTGGCAGTGAGAGGTAGTTGTGTGACTTTTCCAGTGACAGGTAGTTGTGTGACACCAGTACCAACAGCAGAGGTTGCATATGGGACATTAGCACCAACAGGAAGTTGTGTGACATTGGCAGAAACAGGTAGTTGTGTGCCATCACCAGTGACAGGTAGCTGTGTGACATTGGCAATGACAGGAGATTGAGCAACACTTGTGCCAACAATAGTAGTTGCTTGTGTGACAGTTGGTTGTGTGACACTTGTTCCAACAGTTCTTTGTGTGACATTCGTTGGTTGTGTGACACTGCTTCCAGCTTTTACAAGTGTGACAATTCGACTGCCAGTTCCTTTCACAACACCAGAGTTGAAAACAGAATTGCCAGCATTACTTGGTGTTTGGGTGACATTTGCAGAAAACGAGCCTTGTGCAACACCAGTGCCGACACCAGCTGTAGGTTCTGCAATACTAGTCCTAACTGCTCCTTGTGTGACAGAAGTCTCAACTACTCCTTGTGCAACACCAGTACCCACACTAGCTGTAGGTTGTGCAATACTAGTTCCAACTGCTCCTTGTGTGACAGAAGTCCCAACTGCTCCTTGTGCAACACCAGTGCCCACACTAGCTGTAGTTCCAACTGCTCCTTGTGCAACACCAGTGCCCACACTAGCTGTAGTTCCAACTGCTCCTTGTGCAACACCAGTGCCCACACTAGCTGTAGGTTGTGCAATACTAGTTCCAATTGCTCCTTGTGTGACAGAAGTCTCAACTGTTGATTGTGTGACACTAGTCCCAGCTGTTGATTGTGTGACACTTGTTCTGATTGATTGTGTGACACTAGCTCCCGATACTCCTTGTGTGACACTAGTTCCAACAGCTGCAACAGTGCTACCAGATACTTGTGTAACTGACTGTGAGCTTCTAGTTTTCAAGTTATCCTTGTAAGCTTGTACTGCTTGTCTAGCTTTAGCCTTTCTCTCAGCTTCTTTCTTCTTAGCTTCTCGTTTAGAAACAAAGCCTTCTACAACCTTTGTAAGTTTTCGTTTCTTGCATTCAAAGTCTCTCTTGTCCCTTGTTAGGTACTGCTTGCGTTTCCTTGATGTCATTCCACTGTGCCACGTCCATCCTCCTCCTTTAAATATACGATACTCCTCTCCTTTCTGCTTCCAGATCTGATGCATTGGGATCCAAGAATAGTTTACTGAAAACACACAAAACAATTCAAGTTACTATTGATGATTCCAGTTTGGAAAGATCAGTGTTTTGAAACTGAGCTCATTTTCAGTAAGAAACAGATTATCATATATATATTAGACATATAAGACAGTCTTGTAAACATGACCAATGCCACAAAAACAGTCATCACCATTCCCCCTCCTTCCAATTCCATCATTTGTACCACCTATAACCATATCCTCATCACCAAAAACACTTTAGCCACAGTCATTTTCAAAACGCAGCAAAGTACACACTTCACATTGTGAACTTACCAAGAGCACGATGCTGCACCTCCACTTCTTCTTCCTCTTCTTTCTGTTCCCTCTTCTTTGCTGCTCTTTCTGCTCTTGTCTCCACTATTGCTCTGTGCAATTCCAGATGTCCCAAAGCATCCTGCCAGACGGGGATGAAACAAACTGGTTTGATAAGACTTTCAAGGAATATCAACACAGCACCAAACTCAACAGGTGTACTTGCCATATGAACAGCCCTAATCCATGTTGACCTCTGTAGAGGCCAAATAGGATGCATAAATGAGATAGGAATGTTATTCTCAATGTTAACAATAGAACAACGAAGAGTGTTTAAAATGATATCTTTTGGACCAAAAATTTCTCCACAGATTTTAAACTCATGTTCAACGCTGAATTTATTATGTACAGCCCGTTTTCTCTCTTTGTATTCCATGTGTTGGTGTTTATTTAGAGCTAAAGGATTGGTAGCAAAATGATTGATGTAACCAGTGAAGTTTCCTTCCATTCCAAGTCTAAAGAAAGGACCTTTTGGTTCTTCTTGTTCTGGTTTGGTTTCTTGTTCAGGCTTGCCCAATTGGGTATCAGGTTTGACCCCTTTACTGTCAGGTTTATCTTGTTCAGAAACTGTTTTCACACTTTCTTGGTCTTGTTTAACTTGCTCTGATTCAGTTTTAATAACCTGTTGGTCCTGCTCATCTGCTTCTGCAGATTTGTTCAACTGAGAATCAGGATCAACTTGATTTGATTCCAGTTTAATTTGCTGGTTAACTGGTTTGGCATGTTGCAAATCTGGCTGAACTAGACTTTTGTTGGATGATTCCTGTTTGTCCAGTTCTGATTCTGGTTTCATAGTTTCATTTGACTCTAGATTGATGCTCTGTTTTGTTGTCTGCGATAGGTCTTTACTTTCTTCTGTTTCATGAGAACCAAAATCAATAGCTTTTTTCACTGTCAAAACTGAAACAGCTCCATGACCACTAGTGGCACAAACTGGCGAATCAGTGAAAGAAATGTCTTTGTCACTTGATTCATTATTATCAAAGGTCTCACTCTTGACTTTTTGTGACAGATCTGTGTCACCTTTCTTTGCCTCTGGAGACTGGCTTTCAACGGTGACATCTGTCTTGCAAGAAACATCAACAACTTTGCTGATTGAACTAAGACTTGGGCTTTCTTTCTCAGGAAAACTATTAGTATCATCAACATTGTCTTTCTCAGGGGATGAGCTTGTGTCGTCAACAGACATTGGCTCCTCTTGGTCTTCTTCTGTTGCTTCTGCCTTTGCTTTCATGGCCATTGTTCTCTTGTCCAACTCAGGTGCACTGGATTCTTGATTTCCTTTTGTCACCATTTTTTCAACAGCATCATCAGGAACAAATGTAAGGCTGACTTCAGGTTTAGTGTCATCATCTAAACAAAAGAAATCAATCCAACATAAATACTATCATAAAGACATCTGAGGTTTTTCTGTTTAAAGAATGATGAGTTTTGGAATTGATAAAGACTGTCAATGCTTCAATTGTTATGTACACAAATTAATAGCTAGACAATCGCAATGCATTCATGAGCTTATGTTAAAACATCCAATGAACATAACATAATACAGTCACACGCATTTCCACCTTTAGGTTCTGATTCAAGTGCTGTGTCATCAGTTTTCTTTACTTCAACATGCTTTCGTCTTGGCAATAGACCTGATGTCATATTTCCTGTAAAACAAGGGATGAATATATAAATGAATGAACAGATGGATGAATAAATGAGTACTTACATTTCTCTAAAAACTGTACATCATAAAAGTGTTCATTTTGCAAAAGTGGAAAACAGTATTGTCATATTGCAATGGAATGGAAAAATTATTTTGTTCTCCCACTTCGTAACAGCTACCATGAATTGACCTAAAATATTTAAAACAATATTCACATCCAATATGTATGTTGTGGTTTAACAGAGGCACAGGAGAGGGGTGAGCCTCCCCTCCCCTTCACGTTTTTCCATAGTATCATTAGTTGACTTGACTCAAACTTGACTTTTATAATAAACCCCCACCTCCCTCACATTCAAATACTCTGCTAAATAGTTACCTCTCAAAGCTTCTATAAGTGATTCTGTGATTGCCATATGCTTGATGATGGTGTTGTACTTGTTCTTGAGTGTTGATAAGAGTCTCCGTTCTTGGCCGTCAGCTTCTATGTACTCTATCAATTCATCAAAGTGAGCCTTACAGCTGTAATATCGCACTGTTTCATTGTCACTCTCCCTGCAAAATAGTCAAGTCAAGTCAAGTCAATCTTTATTTGTTCCTTTAAGTTAAAATATTATTTTGACAATTTTCACATTTACCAGATTTATTGGTACATGTCAGCTGTACATAGCATAAGCTAGTCGAGACAGCTGGCATATTCCTGGTTTAAGTTAATCATATGAAAATGGTCATGGAAGACTAAAAACCAAAAGAAAATCAAAGTAAATAAAGAAAGCAGAAAAATAAATAAATATGTAATTAAATGAATAAATAAATAGATAGATAAATAAAATAAAAGTAGATACAAAGACTATAATTTAACAGGTAAATTACCTAAATGTCCTATTGTAAAATTACCTGCCTTTGGCAAGTTATTCAATAAATACATTTTTTTTGCCATGGAATTCCATATGAAATCAACTTTCATAATTTTCATATTTTCAACATAATTCACTAATTTTAGAAAAAATACATATATGCATTTCCTGATAAAATACATTTGTTTTGCATTTGCATATTTTTTGATAACTTTTCAAATAGTCACTTCAAGTTCAGTTTATAGAAGTGTTTTATGATTTTTGATGGTCAGCTCAGAACCACCCCTACCCTCTTTAGACAAAAAAACAATAACAAGATATCACCATATTGATCAGTAACTAATACTTACACAAATAAACGTCTTGATAGAAACCAATATTTCCTTCCTTCTCGGTCTATCGCTAGAGGTGTGTGTCTCAGCCACCCATCCTTGGTCCAATCGGTATGACAGTCAGTCACCCCCTTTAGTCGATGTTCGTCACATATAGGGCAGAGCCAATCGCCGGCTGGAACCATTTCAAGCGGAGGTTTTAGGCAGTGAAGATGGTAGACAGCCGGGCAGTTTTCACAGCACAAAAGATCACCCATTTTGCTACAGTTTCGACAATGATCTTCAGATTCGGTTATACCTTCGTTGATAATTATTTCACGGACTGTGTTTGAGGTTAGGAATATATCACACAGTCTTTTCAGGACTTTTAATCGGTCTTCGATCGAAACGAACGGGAAAGGACTTTGAAGATCATGACGTCCGCAAACCAACTTGAAAAGATCACCGAATTCGGCTTGATCAGAGAAGAAATAACTTCTAATATGTTCAGGCCATGTAAAGCAGTCCACTTCGTGTAAAAATATGTTGAGACTATCTTTCTCGTCACTAGCGGCGAATGTATAACCGTTTGTTTCGTCTTCCAAAAGTAGCGCTCTAAACAAAGCCATGTGAATTTGTGACAACAAAACCGACTGTTCAGCAGAGTCAATCGCTGCACAAAAGTCTTCATATCGGAAAGGAGTTAGCCTCAAAATCCTACCAAACTGCCTAAGTACTTCATAGATGCTCAAAGCTTCAAGTACATGCTCGGGAGGAAGGATTATATCGTCAGAAGATGGAGGGAGTTTGAGTGGAGTGACGCTCCTCATGGGTATTACTCGGAGTCGAGTGGTAGATTTATAACTTCGAATACTAGAGACAACGCTAGAAACGGTCGATTCATAGCTTGAATCAGAATCTGTATCACTATCACTAAACTGAATTCCTTCAAAATAGTGTTTTCTTTGTGTAGAACGGTTAGATTCGCGTGTTTTGATGCCTTGTGGAGATGTAACTCGAGGGCTCGATGGGCCGCCATGATGGCTTCCTCGACGACCACTATTTAATATCTTTGAGCTGTATGTTGGAGTTTTCGGCGGCCTTCCTCTTCCCCGCTTCATTTTTGCAGCCAAATGCACGCATCCACAGTGCCCCTATTGTGTTAGACCAATAAAATGAATTTCCCGCTTCTTTACTGGTCGTTTTTCGCCATTTTCTTACTTTTCTTCCGATTTGGCAGCCACATTTTCTGGCGGGATGAACGAGACATCTAAGTCACGTGACCGGCCCATAAACCATCTCGGTGAAAAAATAAATAAGCATTTCTTATAGACGATTAAATTGAATTTCAAAATAAAATATACCATTAGAATCAGCAAATTTGAAACTACAGGTTAGAACTCTCCCTTTATTTTTCCACTTGTCTTCATTTTTGTGCATTTTTGGCACTTTTGAATGGTAAATAGAGAAAATGGTCCATAGTGCTTTGCGCGCATCGTGTTCGGTCCTTTAGATCAAGATGGCGGCAGTGCAGACATCGATGTACAAACTGCCTGGGTTTTATAATCAAAGTAGTCCCGTTGAACTATCTGACTGTATGTATACCATGAAAACATACCACAAAAATGACGACACACAGGTTAGTTTTAGTAAATCAACTATGGATATTTTGATTAATATTTTTAGTCGATTACTTATGACGCCAATCAAGCGCATATCTCCCCGGCTATAAAAGTTGATCACTAATTTTCTGTTTATTAGATTGTCTGTAACGGCGACCAGGGAGCAGATCTCAGTTCATTGGAAAAACGACAAGAAACTTTGTTAAAGGATTTAGCAAGTCTCCAAAATGAAGTCAATAGTTTTGCCTCTACACTTGGTGTACGACTTCCCTCAAAAGTAAGAACCGACCATAAAGTATTACAAAATCAATGATTATTCGTATGATTTGTAGTTTTTTATTGGTTTTAACATAGTCCATTCTAATAGTCAGAGGATCACATTTTCATGTCAAATAATTTCTGGCTTCTTTGCTCATTTCAGATTTTGATTTATTTACGTAGTCATTCACTCAATTATTGTGCTTTTTATCCATTCAGGGACGGACCATTAGATATTTGAGGGGGGGAGGGGGGGTTGGACAAATACCAAAAAAATATTAGCAAAGCCTTAAATATTGTGCAGGGAGGAAAAAAATATCCTGCCCAACCATCACATTGGAAAAAAAATATTCTGCACAAAAAAATTACCCAACCCCTCCCCCTTAAATAATTAATGGTCCATCCCTTATTACCGTGCCGGCGACTTTCGCACGTGGTCCACAGGAAGCCCATCATAATAAAATCTTTCAAATTTACATACATGTCTTTGTTTCTAAATTAGTAATCAACACTAATTTCATTCTGTTTTATAAATATCACTTTTAGTTTTTTTAACTCTGCAGCCTCATTTACCACAAGTCCCCAAAGTTGTAAAAAATTCAAAATACAAATTAATAAAATATTTTTAGCCCATCTTGTTTATTGAAACTTACTTTATTTCTGCAAAGCTTTTAACAAAAGGCAGTCTAAGCTGTTTTAAGTGATTTCTTAATTTTTTTGTTTCTACCTAAAAAACTATTAAACTTTTACTATTTAACTATTAAATTTATATAAGGAGAAACCAAAATTCATTTTAGAATTTTACAGCTTTGGGGACCTGTGCATCTACATGACGCATACTAGCATGCGCGGAGACACTAATACCGGCACGGTTCAGCCACCCAGTGGCTCTAGTTTGAAATATGCATTCATAAATTCATTCATTCATCAACAAATAAATTGTTTGATGTAATTAATTGTAGTTTATTTAATTTGATTAGCAGTAAACTGAAACTTACAGAATGATGAAAATTAATAATAATTTTTAATTTATCAGTCAATCAAAATGTATCAAATATTAATTTTTTTGTTTGTTTCATTTCCTTTAGATTGCTCCAATGACTGTTGATCATGTGATATCAGCCTCCCCAGAGGACCCTCCTCTGTCAATTTTTATCCTCCAACATATTCTGAATCAAAGGGGTGTTGTGCACTCAACATCCATATTTGCACACTCGACTGTTGCTGGTATAAATATGTCAAAGCTACCATCATTTGAACAGTCCAGAAATGACAAGGGTCGGGACTCGCCATCTGTGATAACCATAATATGGAAAAAGGGTAAGTTAATATCCATAGTGTTAATAAAACACAAATTCAAATTTGATCAACTGCTTCTTAAACTCTTAACATTTTAAAGTTCTTATTTTTCCTTAAAAAATTCAAAACAATTAATTAATTTTGAAACCTTTGAAACATGCCGATTGTCTGATGGTAATACAAGCATGATTATATTGAATATAATAGAGAGAACATTTTCACTATTCAAATGTAGTACAAAGAGGTTTTCCACTTCTTTTTTTTCCATCCTCTGTAAAGAAATGGGACAATTCATAACGTTTGTAGATTTTTTTATTGCAAATATTCCTGATTGTAATTTCTAAGTTTATAATTATATATAAAATCATGTTTTTTAGGTCCACCACACTGACATGTTTGACCTACCAATTGATTATCAGTATTATTATTATGAATGAAATATACTTTGTATTACTCTATTTCTTTTCCAGCTTCTGATTTACCAGTTCTTGTCATGTCTGCCAATCACAGCCCTTTAGTTGGAGAGTACACTATCGCCCGACATTTCTGTCGCACACTTCTACCTGACCTCTATGCCAGACTTTCGCTAGATGAAATTGCTGAAGTTGACAGCTGGATATCTCTAGCAAGCGATTCCATCATCAGTGGGAAAAACAAAGAGCGTACTAGTGCTTTGCAGTCTTTGAATGTACACCTAGGCAAAAACAGCTGGCTTGTCAACAATAGAATGACACTTGCAGATGTGGCGGTTGCAAGTGCTGTTCTCAAGACTGACAGCGCCAAAGCACCAGCTAATGTGAAAAAATGGCTACAGCATTTTACACCACAGTAATAATAAATTGTGAAAATTGTAGGAGTTTTCTTAAATAAATATTTATTTCATTAATAATATTATTATATTAGTGGTAACTGTGTTTGCATTATTTGGTGGAACAGGGGCCTTTGAAGCCAAAGATAAAAAATCTGACCTTTGGTGATGTCACGATGATAATTTGGTATAATTTAATCCTGGAAATGCCCCTGTGGTAATAAGGACCTTAAGTATGAGAGGCAATAAAGATTAGTAGTCAGAACCTTAGTTGATGAATAATGTGTATAGTTGAGTCCTTCCATGAAGTAATGTTTTTGCCAACACTACATTCTTTTGATAGAAATTGTCAACACATCTCTCTTTATCAAAACTTGTTATTGTATCTCTCATGCTTGAGGTGACTAGATATGAATAGACCTTTCACTTTATTAGTTTGTCAAATATCAAGGAATGTCTTGAGAAATTAATGGAACATAAAGGAGAAATTCAAAACCACATCAGGGTACTACAAATTTGGCTATTTGTGTCTGAAATATGCAAATCATGTAAATGCGCAATGTTTAAAAATAATAATGGTAAAAAAATCTGATGTTTCTATGATGCATTAGCCAAATCAAAGCCTCGTCCCTGGGGAACAATGTGAGAATTAATATTAACTGTAGTGAAACAATAGTAAAATGTTAATTCACTATTCCTTAAGGGGTACCAGATCCCCAAATCCCCTTTTGGATTTAATCCCTAACTATAACTAGTCAAATAATTATAACTTGTTTTCCATACAACTTGAAAATTTCAAGCCTGCAATAATCTGCCTGTGTTCTTACTAGCTTGCATGCAACCAAAGATTGTCAACTGTGGTGAAAGTCTATGTTATTTCTGGAAATACCGGACTGCTTTGGATAACTATTGTATTCTATTGTTGTTTCGTTTTATTGTTGGACTTGAAATCTTTTGTTTGCTGTATTAAATATTTGTCCCACTCCAGTACATGAAACATCTACCGATTGATGTTACCTCCATTGAAATCTCAGTAGTAGCATATAAGGACTTTGTGATTTCAACTTCATGATAAATAGTATTCTGTGTCTTATAAAAAATATTCAGTCTCATGTTGGTTCCTGATATTTCCATTGCATAAATTTCTTGACATTCTGTGCCCTATCTGTTGGAATACTAAGGCACTGTCATTCAAGTGATGGTAAATAATTTGTGTAATATATATCTTGTGTATACTGAAATATAATCAGCTCAGTGATGAGATTGGGTTCAAGATTAATATCTTTGCTTATCTTTGTAAGAGATACTCCATTGCTTAACAGCTGCCCAACTTTGTGATATGAACATTTTGTTGGCAAGCATCCTAATTTCTTCCTCCATTCATTAACAGGTACAACATAATGTCTCTATGCCCAAGAAATGTTGCAACATGCATTGGAGGCCAGCCATCTTTGTTTGCCAAGGTCGCATCAGCTCCAAATTCCACTAAAAGTTTCACAGATTGAAGCTTTCCATCTTTGACAAAGTGATGAAGCAGAGTATCCCCTTCTTCATTCATTGAGTTAATGTTAGCTCCTTTGTTCAATATTTTGCAAACTTTTTCTCTGTCCAACTTTTTCACAGCATCAAGTAGTTCAGCATTTAACTTTTTGATCTCGCAGATGCTCTGCGATTCTGAACTGTAAGAGAAAATGTTTTGATCAGCTTGAGAAGAAAGTGAAATCATTCTAACATCATCTTGACTAAAATGGTGAACTTTATAATGCACCCACCATGCTTTTCAATCTTAGAATGACCTATTACCTTGAACTCGTTGAAAACGTTTATTATTATTTTATATAACAATTCAAAGATGTTACAGCAACAGAACAATATAACTTCTTGGGGGGAATTTGCAATTCATCGGACTGTTCAATTAAACTTGTAATACGATTCGTGCAATGCATGCAAATTCAATTATTTGGTCAATGAGAAAAAAAAAGTCATATGAACAAGCTTGAAATGTTTACCATATTTTTGAATTAAATCGTGATTTTATCCTGCTTTCAAGATTATCAGCAGGAAAGACAAATGGTCAACAAAACTAGTGCGTACAATTCGAATCAATTATCAACTCGATCACTATCGTAAAAATCTGGCGCAAAAAAACTACAAAATTAACTCATTACCTTTGCATATTCGCCCTTCCCGATCTTTGAAATAATATCTGCGACTTCGATGGAAAGAAGTAAGCCTTTTCTTGCGGTAGAATTGTTGATATAATAAAGTTTTTAAACAACCATCAAATCTACATGCGTTTCACGTCACTGTTGCCTTGCTTGACATGTGATCAATTTGTCAGTCACGCATGACTTCATGTCAAATGATTTAGCGATGGTCACGCAACGTGTAGCGTAATGTGTCGTTTAATAAACCAAACAAACGAAATCCAATCTAAACTTTTGCTTCCCTTTTTCGTTTTTTTTTTTTTGCGCTTTATATTAATTTGTCTGTGTATAATGCAATGACGATGTGTTGACATAGGAAGCCCAATCAATAAATATAGTGTAATCATCATCATCATTTTAGATCCTGATAAATAATTATTTGTAATATAATTACTTTCTAACAAATACGTTTTTGTATAAAAACAATATAAATCAGATGTTAACAAATATATATTTAAAATATGTAGACATTCCGGCGCGGGTTTGGCAGTTTGCGTGACAACTAAAAGATTGTGTGACATAGGATGCCAATATGGCGTCCTCCAGATACATCCTTGTACGATCCAGTCTGCAAAACAAATTCGTTCGAACACAAACAGGTAAAACGTCTAATAAGTTGATTATTAAATTAATAATTATAACATTTTGAGCTATTATCCAATTTACTTTTCAGCTCGTTTGATGTTTAATATGATCCAAAGAAGACAATTTTCTAATCTGAGAATTGACTACAATGATGACGGTCAAGTTGCAACACTTTCTCTTAACAGACCACCTGTTAATAGCTTTAGCATGGACTTTATGAACGAGATAACTCATGCTCTAGAAACAATAGAAAACAGCAACTGTCGTGGATTAATCATTACTTCTGTAAGTTCAAACGGTGGATGAAAAAAATTCTAAGGCAGCTGGTGACGCTATAAACTCCATTGAGATCACCTATTAATGATCAGCGTGATATACACTTTGTTTTGATGGTGGTTATGATGATGATAATTAAGAAGGTAAAGGTAAAGGGGGGAGGGGGTAGTTCAATTCTGCCATAGTACAACCATAGTCTTTCTTTATTTCATTCTTTTCACAGTATTTGTTCTTTATATCATTATTCAAAGGATCTCCCTAAAGTATTTTGTGCTGGTCTTGATCTCAAAGAAGTTCTATGGTCAGACAAGAACAGGCTTGTAACGTTTCGTAAAACTTTCCAAAAGATGTGGTCTAGTCTATATGGCTCCAAGCTGGTTACAATTGCAGCTATCCAGGTAATTATGCACAAAATGAAATTATTTGCTTTATTTTTTACTATATTATTTTATTCCCACACCATTGCCCTACAATATGAATCACAGACTCCATAAAGCAGAGCAGTATACACTGTTACTCGAAACTCGCTCCCAGAGAAAATACCCCAGGGCATGTTCTCTGGGACTAAGTTTCGAGCACACGTGTATACTACCCTGGGTTTCCGAGAATGCATGGGCACAGATGTTCATTTTCAAGAACTTCCTTTGTCTTGCCTCTGATACCACACATTTGTCAACATGTCATGTGACTGTATCACACTTTTTTTAGGCAATATATTTTCTTCCAGCTGCATTGGGTGTCCTGTGGTCATTTTCTAACACCCTTTGTTGTATTACAGGGCCATGCTATTGCTGGTGGTTGTGTGTTATCATTAGCATGTGATTTGTCTATCATGGCTACTGGCTACAGGATAGGACTACCTGAACTTGCTCTGGTAATTAAAATCAGTAATACATCAGTTGATACATCACTATACCTTGCTGGCTCTTGGGGAGGGGTTGGGGGGGGGGATTTGAGGATGAGGAGGGGAGTCTAGCTGCTATGTAGGCTAGTAGCTTAGCTGAGTGAGGTACAGTGGACTAATGGTTAGAGTTCTGGATCATGAAAGCCTGAAACATACACACTTTATAGAATGTTACTTATGGAATTCCTGTGTCATGTGTGGGACAGTCCACCATGTTGTTTGTATGTAGTGGCTATATAGCATTAAAAGATGATACCACTAAACATAACATAACAAATGCAATACACCAGAAGTAGCAACACCTTTGCTAACCTATTAATTCACTTTTTTGTCTTTAAGGGATTGTACCTCTCTCCCTGGTAAGTAATTAGTGTCTCATCACATGGCTGCGGCCAACCAATTTAGATCTGGCCATTCTGATGAGGCACTAGTTCTATTTTAGTCAGATGAGCCGAGGCTGATGATCTTATTTGTGCCCTCAGGATGTCTGGCAGTTTAGTGAATGCTGTTGGTCTCAACGCAGCAGAGAAAATAATCTACAAGGCACAAGTCTTTCCATCAGAAAAAGCTGCTGACATTGGCATGATATATGATGCTGTTCCTAGAGAAAATGTCATGAAAGTTGTCCATGAAGAAATGGCAAAACGACTCTCAACAAGAGGTAATTTACCTACCCGGCATAATCTTATATTTCTCCACTGATTCCATATTAATAAAGTCGGTCCAGTTCATTCTTTATACGGGAAAGTTTTCAAAAAAGTCCCGTCACTGCGTCAGATTACAAACGTCTATTAAATAATTCTAACCAGAGGTGCCCAGCTCAACATTTGTTCTCTGCTAGCTGGGAAAGTGAAAACAGCTTCTCAAAATAAACTGTTTTTTTAAGACCCATTTGTTTGGGGTAATGATGAGGATGATTACCCATGATTTGTACATGGCACAACTAGTTGAAAATTGGGCTTTTTTGGAATGCCATCTTGCATAATAAATTTGTAACTGTTTGATTTTCCTTTGGAACATGCTAAATGCAATGACAAGTCGGCTTTTGCAGTCGATGCAAGTGAAAGTTGCATGCCATTTAACAAGTTTTGTGACCGCACAGAAGCGCGGTCTTGTTTTTCAAGTGATATAATTTTCTTTGATATTTTGCAGATGAAGCAAGACAGAATACAAAGAGGTTTTTACGAAAGGAATTGCTTGATTTATTGGAAAGAACAAAAGAGAATGATATTGAAATATTTATTTCAACTATAATGAATGAGGGAACAAGAAAACAGATAGAAACACGATTAAAGAAAGCAAAATGAAGCCATTCAGTTATTTTCATAGCATTGTATATACCAACATTTGTAAATTACTCACTAGGGGTATTACTCATGCAATGCTTACGAGATCGCCGACTCCACTGATAGAGTCGGACTCTTATGTGATACGAACTGTAATAAAACACCACTATTTACTTAACTAGTCACATTAGAGGGCGGGTAATCTTCGAGTAACGCGCTTCGAGTTACGCGCTAGATAGACCACGCTTAATTTGTCTCGGACGCGATCAGCGCGTAAATCAATGCAACCACAGGCACTACTAAGCTATCCCAAGCAATCTACTTGTCTTCTTTTCAAAATGGCGGTTCATTGGAAGTAAAAATAATTCTTTTCTTATCACTTGATTTTTAAACCATAATTTTCTCACTATTTTTACTTTTTATTTTTTTTATAAATTGAATTTTTTCATTCACGACTGATTTCTATTTTTTCCTTTATTACATATATTATACCACCTCTTCTTTAACGGCAAAAAATACTCCAAAATCAACAAGAATTACACAAAAACTACATCAGCATAAAAGCTCAATAAACAAACTTTCAATAAATTGCACTTTACTTCAATTTTTCACACAAAAAAAATTTGGGTTTATCTCCCGTGTAATATAATTTATTCTGCACAAGTGATGTATATCAAAGGTGAGTCGTTTACAAAAGACAATACTACTTTTGTTCTTGCATTATTGTGACCTCACCTGTAAGCATAAATTATATTACACCGGAGATAACCCAAATTTTGCCATTTTCTTTCAAAATTCGTCAGATTTTCCAATCAGTTGAAGGGTTAGTACTTCATGTAATACCCATGGATTCGCACTATTTCATACATATATTCTACTGATTTATTGTGTATTCTATGCTTTCAGATGTATTCCTGTATGTATTCCCCTGTATTCCTCTGTATTTCCATGTATTCCCCTGTATTTCCCTGTATTCCCATCTATTCCTATGTATTCCCATGTATTCCCCTGTATTCCCATGTATTCCCTTGTATTTCCATGTATTCCCCTGTATTCCCATGTATTCCCCTGTATTCCTCTGTATTTACCCTGTATTCCCATGATTTCCCTGTATTCCCATGTAAACAAGCAATTTGTGCAATAATGCGCGTTACTCGGACGTTAAATTTACAGTTATTTAAGTAAAATGCACGTAAAGAGGCTGACAATTAAAGCATTTGTTTACGTAAACAATGCGCATTTCAAGACGTCAAAACCCAAGCAATTACTTGAGCAAAACGAGTGTCTATATGACTTGCGCGTTATGTTATGGCGTTAAAAACGTCAATCAATAGTTTACGCAAATAATACACATTACACGAGGTCAAAATGAAAGGCTATGTTCACGAAAAATGCATATTGGTTGAACCATGTTTATTCCAACATCCTATGTTTAGAGTACCAGGCATGATTGTAACAGGCGGCATATGTGACTGACTGGCCAGCAAAATGACTATATAAGCGCGTAATCGTAATCTATAAGTAAATACAATTAAATTATTTCAAGTAAATTGTTGTACGTAGGTTTCATGTTAATAGGTGTCATCAGGGTTTGGAAATAATAAAATCGAGAGCGAGAAAAATTTAAACTTATAGAATTAAATGGTTAAAACCTAATATGAAAAAACAAATAAGATGCTATTGTTGTTGCTTAGCCTGGTCCCTAAGTTCATGTATAACTTTCCCAAATATTAGCGTTACAAAATTTTGGCATTTGTCTTATCTTTTCATTGATAATTTTCAATATATATATTTATATATATTTTTTTTTGATAAAAAAGAACAAGAATGAAAAAAAAGTATCATATAGAAACAAGAATAAAAAGAAAAAAAGTCTGACCTATCAACGGATCGATCCCGTGTACGCAAAAAAAAATAAAAAATTAAATTGGAGTCTAGTCAGTTTACGATATTATCACATTTCCACTTACCTTGTTCACTTACCTTATTCCCCCATTACCCCGGTCCCTAGTAGTGTTGCCAAATACCCAAATAGCTCTAATCAAAAGATCAGGGAGTGAGAGATTAACCGGCCACTAGACCATACATGGTTAACCCCTTGAGCTAGCCAGGCGTTTGACATTTTATATAATCGAAAAACTTTTAGTCTTTCATCCGTTAATAGTATGCTGATCACGTGGGTTCAATTCGCTTGGGAACGAGGTAACCAATCAAATTCAAGAGTGTTCTATAACGGATTTGAGAGGTGTAGCCTGAGTAACCTGTCGTGCCATCTGAAGATAGGGAGGGGGTGGAGGATCAGTGGGGTTTGCGTTTGGACGTCTCTCAAACCTCCATCACCCCATATCCCATGGGAATTGTTTCGAATTAATATTTTCTCATTCAAACCATAATAACATAACTTGCTGTTTCGCTGCTTTTCAAATCAATTGCCGGAAAACTATGGATTACTTTCATAAAACAAAACTAACCAAAATAAAAACAAAAAAACGTGACAAAACAAAAAAGAAAGTGACAAAAAAAAAAAAAAAAAAAAAACCATGAAGAAAATACGGGTTCTTTTATTTTCGGTGATATACAAGCTATGTTTCAGTTAAAAATCATAAAGATAAATCGACATTAATGATTCCGTTAAGGGCAAAACATCAGAAAAACCCGTAGTCGGAGAAATGTCGAAATAACTAAATTCTAGAATCCTAGAAGATATTTCTGCACAGGCAGTTTGACTGAATTATACACTGCAGATGATAATAAAGTAAAAAAAAAAAAAAAAAAACACACACACACACACACACACAAAAAATTGTAAGTATAACTTATTAGACTCATTCAATTTTGTGGTTATATTATCAGTTGAAAGCAGCCGCCTTTTTACCAGTTCTCTGCACACATGTATTTTTTTTGTGGGATTCAAGTTTGTGACTTTGCTAATTTTGGCTTGTTTTCTCCCATCGAGATACTATTTCGCCAGAGAAAATAAAAGGTTTTCACACATTATTAATGATCCTAGTTAACCAAAGCACTAAAATAGGGAAGTTCAAGGTTCTGAAGCTATCAATAAATCAATCACTCAACCAAGCAACCAAGCAACCAATCAACCAACCAACCAACCAACCAACCAACCAACCAACCAACCAACCAACCAACTAACCAACCAACCAACCAACCAACCAACCAACCAACCAACCAACCAACCAACCAACCAACCAATCAACCAACCAACCAATCAACCAACCAACCAACCAACCAACCAACCAACCAACCAACCAATCAATCAACCAACCAACCAACCAATCAATCAATCAATCAATCAACCAACCAACCAATCAATCAATCAATCAATCAATCAATTAATCAATCAATCAATCAATCAATCAATCAATCAATCAATCAATCAATCAACCAATCAATCAATCAAACGCTAACGTCCGTCATTTTGTTTTTTGAACGTGCACGAGGGGCACCATCCTAAAGCCCGATTTACACGGTGCGATTTGTCGTATGCGATTTGTAGTATGCGACTAGTCGTGAGGCTCAAAACGTTCTAAAACTAGTCGTAGGACATTCTAAAACACGTTTTAGAGCGCGAGCGACTAGTTTTAGAAGTTACGACTAGTCGTATACTACAAATCGCATGCGACAAGTCGCACCGTGTAAATCGGGCTTAAGAGTCGGCGATATCTCGTAAGCCGGGCTCCCTGTGCCTAATCGCGCGCGCTCCACATCCTCGGGCTAGAGCCAATCCGTCACGGTATGATAAAATCAAGATGGCGGCTGCAATGAGGAAAATTTCTTTTCTTTCGTGTAAGTTTTTTACAGTGTGTTGGCCAATTTCTCTGAATCATTTTGACAAAAATAAAATTTTAATCGTTGAATTTTTTTATGCAAAAAGCAGGGACAGGTTTGAGGGTTTTAGCTCACAATTTATTCAAGAACAATGCAGTTCGTTTGAACTCGTCTTTGGTGAAAGTGGATGTGCAAGATGATGTTGCTGTCATGGTGTTAAACAGAAAACCAGTGAATAGCTTTACCAAGGAATATCTTGAGGAAATATTGTCTACTATGGACAGCTTGGAAAAAAGAAGTGATGTCCGAGGTCTTATTCTGACTTCAGTAAGTTAGTAGAAAAAGTACAAAAAGTTTTAACCTAAAGCGTGATGACGTTTTTACGCCCGTCTCTAGACCAAAATTCTCTTCACTTTGCTTTTGTTCACTTATTTTGACTATTTTTCCTGTATTTTCGAGGAAATTCGAGGAAAATTGAATTTGAAAATTTGAGCATAAAAGGATGTTAAAAACTAGGTAAAGCACAGGAAAAAAATTGTGATTCCCAAAATGGGTTTATTTTGGATTATGGTTGGGAAAATTCTACAAAATCCAACATTGGGTTCAAATTTGGGATTTCCAAAGTGGGTTTATTTTGGGTCATTGTTGGGAAAATGCAACCAAAACCAAAATAAACCCATTCTGGGAATCACAATTTTTTTCCTGTGAAGATCCCTTGCATGTGACGTCAAAGCAGCCCCATCTGGAGGACAAAAAAAAAAATTGATCCCTTGGGAGCAGAAATCTATTGTTTTGTCCTCTAGGTTGAGCTGCATTCCAGTGAACTGCAAAGGGTCTAATAGAGACTGGGGTTAAACGTCATCACGCTTCAGGCCTATTGATATTGATATGAGATGATATGTAGACCTAATACCAAACAGACGTGGGTTCAAATCCTGCCAAGGGCGTATGATATTTTTCTCTTAACATTTCTTTCATTACTACACACAGAATGCATTCATAAATTACTACTTTACAATGTTCATTCTATGCGTACATATTTACGGTGTTCAACTTATCTATAGAGAAAAATATTGCTCTGCGATGTTCACTGTTGCCGTACACTTCACAATTCAGCTGCGTTTCCAGCGTGGTTGTCCTTGTGGTGTAGTGGTTAACACATCGGACTGGAATACCGAAGACGTGGGTTCAAATCCTGCCAAGGGCGTATGATATTTTTCTCTTAACATTTCTTCTAATACCAAACAGTTTGATCATCCCAGCAGCTCCCTTAAAATGATGGTAAAACTGATCTTGAATGTTGTTTTTCTAGGGTTGTAACAAAGTATTTTCAGCAGGATTAGACCTTGTCAATGAACTTCATAATGCAAAGCGTGAAAGACTAATGGTATACTGGGGGTTGTTTAGAGAAATGAACATGCAACTATACAACTCGAGGCTAATCACCATTGCCGCTATTAATGTAAGTGACATTTTTATTATTAATTAATTGCACAATGCACTGTTAATTACTAACAACTAGTTTCCTTGTATCTGTTACTTGTGTCACACAAGCTCACCTCAAGTAACTTGAAGAGACACTGTTGTGTGATGCTTGTGATGTATGCAATGGAGACTACACCAAGGACAGCTGTAATTTCAAAGACATCACTCCTTTGTTCTAAGACCCCTAGAGGTGGTCAGAAGCTGTGGTTCTACAATCTTGGACAACATGACTTGAGACTGTGTGCGCAAAAACGCCTATTTTTTATTGCTTGCATTTTTCACATTCATGTGAATTTTTCAGACATGTGACCCCCTCCCCTGCCTTAAGGTGTACTAACGATAATGCATAATATAAATGGAACATCTGCTCTCTGACCAGAACAAAATGAATATTCTGTGATTGTATGTTTAAGGGTCATGCTATAGCTGGTGGGTGTGTCTTGGCATCGACCTGTGATTATAGAATAATGGCATCTGGAAATTATACCATAGGATTAAATGAAACAGTTGCAGTAAGTGACTCTCATCAGTGTAATGGTTTACAGTGAAACCCCTCTATACCGGACTCTACTGGGACCAAATAAAATGTCCGGTTTAGAGGGGGTTCCGGTTTATTGAGGTTTTTGTATAATCATTGAAATACACACTGTAAATTAAAGGCACAATCATTTTTGCATTTGAGTATCGCTATATCAATAAAGTAAACATGTTATATTCATTTACATTTTCGTTGTCAACTTTGGCACTTTTTCCTAAGATTTGAAATGCTTTGACAAAATAAGACGATTTCAGATGATCAAGTCAGCAATTTTATCCGGACTAGCGGGGTAAATTCTATTGTTAAATATCGTTTTGAAGAGAAATTATTGTCCGGTTTCCGGAATAGAGGGGTTCCGGTTTACTGAGGTTCATTTTACAAAAGATATATAGGGAAAATTTACGGACCAAAAACACTGTCCGGTTTGGAGAGAATTCCGGTAAACTGAGGGTCCGGTATAGAGGGGTTTCACTGTATATATACTCTTGTTCATGTTATGATTTTACCAGTATGACACCGGAGTTTTTAATAAAATAATGCTGTATACTTGCAAAAAGAATTGTCTGATTTCTTGAAAGCAGTGCAGTTCTGGTGTAACACCAGTGCAGAAAGCTGTAATACCAGTGCAAATTTCAACTCGATTTGAAAGGCAAAATACGCCCTAAAACTAAATGTTTTTGGAATGCTTATAAATATCTAGTTTCTCATCTATCACAAACTAGTGCAAATTGATTCCTAATTGAACTCAAAACCATCTAGTATTTACCTAAACATATAATCAAGGTGTTTGTTTTGGTTAATCTAAGTACAAAATAATCAATCATATCATTTATTTCTACTAATGTGTGGCCATCACAAAATTTTCATTATAATACGGTAATCATTAATCTATTAATTAAATGTTATTAATTTTTTTGTGTTTTTGTTGTCAGGGTATCCAAGTTCCACCTTGGTAAGGATTTTGCTCTACCAACTAATGCTTGATTGGGCTACTGAGCATAAATATTTTGACACTACTGTAATATTTGAATACATTACCATCTGTCTGTTTGTCGATTTCTGCTTATGACTTCCAGTTGTTACTACTTTTTGTCTTCAGACTTCTTGTCTTTCCTCTTTTTACTTATAACTAGTTCAAAATGATATTGAAACACTCATTCAAAAACTCATTAATAATTCATGAGCATCTAGTCCAATACGCGGTCCAATTTTGGTCACATGCATGAGGTTTTATACCCATAAAATACTCTCATTTGTATTCAATGAATCTTTATATAAAGACTCTTGAGTCTTTATATAAAGGTTCATTGAATAGTAATGAGATTGCATGGTACGAAGCAACCTCTGTTCAATCATGTGACCAAAATGGTCCAACGAATTGAGCCTGTTATTTAAGAAAATTTGTCCCCCTTGAACTCTCAAGGACCACACTCAAATGTGGGACGCATATTCAACACACATTAGACAATTTTATAACTTTTTTTGCTTATTTTTCAAAATTGTATTTGAAATATTTGGTTTTATAAGTTTTGGAGTTTTTGAAGTCATATAAAAAACTCGCAGGACGTGCTGCGCTCAAGTTTTTATACTTGATAAAACACTGCTCCTCTTTTTTTATATACTACATAATAATAATTTGATAGGAGTAATAAATTATAAGCTTTACTCTAGGTCTGTTGTACTGTAGAGCATTTAAAATATTAAGAAAAATTACAAATGAATAAAATAGAAATAATGTATTTCAGTTTGATTGTATGTGCTCTATCAGACTTCCTTTCTAGTCTTTTATCTTGACGTTGAACTAACTAACTAATAATAAAATTGTAATGAGTATTCTGTTTTTTTTTTTTTTTACAGGGTATCACAAACTCTTGTCAACTTAATTGGTTATCGTGAAGCTGAGAAAGCATCGTTACTTGGTACTTTATTTACATCTGAAACTGCCTTAGCTAAAGGTCTTGTAGATAAAGTTGTACCTCAGGATGAAGTGCTAGCAGAATCGCACAAAGAGATGCAAAAATGGCTGAAGATACCAGGTAGATAAGATTTGTGTTCATTACCATCATCAGTCAGCACCATCAGATTTACATTACTGATCATTAACATTATCATCACCATCATTATCACCAATCGTTATCATCAATCATTTTCATCACCACCATCTCCAAGCATCACCATGATCAGGGGCAAATCCAGAAATTTTGAGGGAGGGGGGGGGCACTAATCAAAAAATGATCTGCAAATTTTGAAAGGGGGTGCACAAATGGAAAAAATAGTGATTATCAACCAGGAAATTTCAACAATTATCTATAAAAGTCAATCGAACACCAGGATCTTGCCCTGTATGACCTTACATAATCAATTTTAATTTTGTCAAAACACCATCATCACTACCATCAAGAAAGTCATCACAATTTGACATTTATTTTTTAATTCCAGATTTTGGAAGAATTCTCACAAAGCAAAACTTACGAAGAGACTTTATTCAGAAGATGAAAGATACAGAAGATCTAGATATTACAGGTTTTACGGATTACATCTTGCAAGAATCAACGCAAAAAGTTATACAAGAACAGATTGACAGAATAAAAAACAAAGATAAAAAATAGTCAACAGGACAGTAATATTTATGCTGAAATGGCACTTACAAATTCTATAAATTTCCTTTTTTTGTTTCGTTTGTTGACCCTTATCATTAATTTAGCTTAAACTTGACTCCACGTCTACATCTACATGGTTCCAGCACTTGGCAAAGTCCATTCATGGGTTACAAGCTGTATTTCAGTACGAGGTCTCATTGAATAGTAACCTGTATTAGAACATTCGCGTCAAGCCGACCTCGATGCTGGTTGCTTAGACAGACACTGAGGATGGCAGAGATTTGTTTACGTTTCTTTTACCTCCATCTTATAACATAGTCAGAGTGAAGGCAGAAGGCTTTACGTCCTTATCCGAGAAGACGAGGCACTGAGAGAGTAAAGTATCTTGCCTAAGGACACGTGACCACAAGGTCTGGGAATCAACCCCAGGACTGTGGACCTGAAGTCCGATTCCTTAACAACTAAGCCACCACGTCTCTCAATGCTCATTTCATGTCGTTATGTGACACGCTTTCTTCTCCTCAGTACCCATGTAGAATCCCACCCCAAGTGAACTGTGACTGAAACTCCTAAGAGTTAAATTGTGGTCTGACTAGCGATGTGATAGACACAGACTGAGATATAGATGTAGGTTCCTTAGTAGTTGTAAATAAAAATTGAATAAAGATTTTGAGAAAGAATTGAGACCTTGATAATGGAGTTTTTGTGATCATGATCTTTATTCTAAATAAAGTGCAATAATTATATGTATTCCTCGTGAATGAGAACTAGGTGCCATAGCATATATACAATATTTCGAATGAATTCCACGGGAAATCTTATTCTTAAACTCCAAAATGAGTTAGCGTTATTTTTCTATAGTTTTCTAAGGACTGGTACACCCAAGGAAGCTTGCTCCAGCAACCGAACTCCTCGTAGTCTATTATAACAGCGATTTCATGCGGTACAGTTTTTGCACATCAGGAGCCAATTGCCCAAAGGCTTGATAAAGTTATCAGTCATGTCATAATCATCCATGGAACGTCTGACGAACTGGATAGCAATTTACCTGGTAAATTGCAGTCATGCAACAGTGCTCAGGCTTTTGAATTCGCCGTATTGTTTTTTTTCTTCTTTTTTTTTAGGTTTTGAGGCAGAAAGCTCCAGGAGCTGTTGTGGAAGTGTATCAGTTCCGACAGCATGCTTCCTCGTGTGTACCGTGGTTTGTCCTGCAACTCTGAGACTTCCCTACAGGGTGTAAACCGTACGAGACGGAGACATGCATGATATATAGATCATTGATACTGTGTCTTCAATTTTAAGGACTTCAACGTCAAGCGTAACATTAAGACTGCATCTAAAAAAACAAAGCTCGCTACTACGTCGATATTAATGACAAGGTTAATGGCAAAGACTAAGTATTTGACTCTACGAAAAACAATGTTTTCATTGTCATTGTAAGCTTTGTGCATGTAGTGTGGAAGTGGACGTTGGCGTCCAACTACTTCAAGTCTATACACCTAGTCTAGCCCGATAATGAAGTGTGCATATTTGTGAATTGTCCTATAAACAATAGTTGTGTTTGAAATCTAAAAACACGCGGGGTGTCACGATGTTTGTATTAACTCAGGGTTAGCTGATTCTCAAGGTACGCCATTGTTTTACTCTTTCCTTGTGTTTTTAACTTCATTGTAGAACCCCTCTAAACATAAGCCATTTACCATACTCGTCAATTAATTAGCTCCTATATTGATAGCTGTTTTAGTAATTAACTAATTAGATCGACGTCACTTTGTATTAAGGAAATCATGTTTACATTTTGAGATTATATTTTGTATATTGAATATGTATGAGTGTGCATGTTTTTCTGGTTTTAGTCCAATAATTTATAGACTTCGCATTTATGCATTTGAATCTCTCTTCTTCGTCTTCTTTCTTTTCTTCTTAGTTTTAGGTTTTGGAGTCTCGTCTCCTTCGAAAGCTTCGTTGTCTTTGCCTGAATAATCATTTTCCTCGCCTTCGGGCATCAACCGGGCATTTTCGCTCAATCGGCGAGGTGGAGTCTCGGGTTCTCCCCATGCGGGCTTACTTTGAATCGAAAAAGTTTCATCTTCGGCTTCTTTCTTGTCTTTTTTCTTTTTTAAGCCTTTTGTCTTCCTTTTCTTCTTTTCCTTTTTGACTACTTGTTCTGGGTCGCTTTCATACTTGGGTATGTTATTATCGTCGACTGATTGAACTTCCGGTAGAAAACTATTCAACTCTGCATCGGTGGCACATCGTTGTCTTTCCACATCTTGAAGAACTTGAGTCATTTCTTCATCATTTGCGACTGATATTGTAGGTAGTGGAACGGTTAGTGACGGTACAGGAGTATTACGGCTTGAGAACGAAGAAGGTGGTCTTGGCGACACTACAGACCTGGGTCGAGCTGGTGACGATGTATACATTCCTCGTATGGAGTGTCCTGGACTTACTGGTAATTTGCTGGAAATTGAAGGGCTTGATGGTACTTCAATTCTAACTTCTTCACAATCTGACCTGTCTTGGTCTTCATCACTGGCGTTGCTTGGTTGGTCTGAGTTATCGGAGTCCGAGTCGCTGCTACCGTCAGAGTCACTTCCAGTATCACTAGTTATCTTGCTTTCATTTTCTTGTTCTCTAAGTTTGTTGTATCGGTATGATTCGTGTACAGACTCTAGTCTCTTCTCGTCGTATTTGGCCAGGAAATCTTCAAAAACTGGAATACTATCCCCTAACTCATCTTCAAAGTAATCCCAGTCGACCTCCATCAGAATCTCAAACATCTTCTTTTTCTTTTCCTTGGCTGCGTTAGCATCAAACCATCTGGTGTGTCTCATGTTTTCGAAGGTTAAGTTCCTCATGTGATGCATAATGTTGTCTGCATTTTCCTCAATAGCATCAAAATCCCGTTCTAACTTAGTCTTTGGTTCCTTGTAGATGGGAACAATAGCATTACCCATGGTTTTACCGATGTTTTCTTTGAGTCTATGAACCATGAAGTCCACGATTTCGTAATCGTTAGCCTGCTTGCTCACATCACTGTTTACTTCAGCATACGACTCGTTTATAATGGACAAGAACATATTGATGAGGATGAACACCATAGTCACGGTATACACGTAGAAAAATAACGGTCCGATGATACGGTTTGCGTCCGACATCTCTTTCAAGGCAAACTTGCCCAAGATGGTGTCCATGAGCGTGGTCGCACTACGAAGGACAGTACCAAAACCTTCCATACTTTGTCCAAACACCAGGCAACCGAGTATAGAGTATGCAAAGAACGAGATACCATAGATGAGCAAGAAACCAATAATTCTTGGAATGCAAACTTTTAAGGTCTGTGCCAACAGAGACATCCTTCTGTTAAAGCGCAGTAGCCGGACGATCTTCAAGAAAGATAAGAATACTATGATTCCCATCAAAGCGTTGATCCATTCGTCTAAGAATGCGGTATAGTTAAAACTCACAAACTGAGAGCTGTCAGATCGCATTTGATCCACTGCATCTGCGGTAAACTTCATCCTGAGGAAATACAGTACAACTAACGATAGAGATAGCATAGTAACAAAGATTTCAGTCATGCTCCAGATGTTCTTGATTGCGTCGATACCATCGTTCTTGACTCTCTTTAGTTCGCGGAAGATGAAGTACAGAGTGAATAACATGTAAGTAATTTCACATGCCATAACAAAGTACATGTCTCCGCCGACATATCGGTATAACTTCAGTGTTAAGATACTAGGATAGTTGAACAGTGATCCAGTTGGAAGCTGTTCATATAGTAAAGTAACGACACAGAAGAAGTTTGTGTTAGCATTGTAAATGGCCAGTTCTGTGAATATAGCTCGGGTGTAGCGGTCGATCCAGTTTTGAGATTTAAGGTCGGCCACTGTGGCGTAGGCTTTCTCTATATTCGCGATTTTATTTGACGGCAGTTCTTTTGCGAATCCTGAAAATGAAAAAATTGAAAGAAATTGAGCATGTTTACATGATAATACAGTCAAATCTTTTGAATGAATACTGTTTAATGTTATGTACACATCAGGAGCCGGATAAAAGTTATCCACTCCACATGATTTCTTTAGAATTTATCAGCTGGGTAGGGATTCATCCAGTGGATATTCAGGCTTCGTTCAACCAGTCACAGGGCACTAGTAAGAACGAGCGACTATAGCCTTGGCTGATAAGAAAATCACAACTGTTGTGGTATCTATGCACATGGATTATAAATAGCACAATATCACAAAATAATCCGTTTTCCCAAGCTATTGTTTATAAGTTTTAAAGTTCAACTTTTCCATGATTTTTCTTATTTTCATCACATGCATTTTGAAATTAAAAATCCTAGTAAATTTCAATTTAAAAAGCAGAGCAACGATCACATCTGCATGTATCTTATACAGAGATAAGCATTAAAATTGTCCCATGTACATGTACTACTCCAGAATTGAGCACAATCGACCCGTGAACATGTAATTGCCCTAATTCACTATGACGTCACATCAAAACAATTGTCAACAATCTATTGTTTAAACGCAAAGGATCATGGTCGCCGGACAGGGTCAAATCAACACAAATTCACCGAAAATTGTTCTAAAACCCTTATCAATCTAGAAAAAGAAATGGAAAAGCTCCAAAAACGCTTGAATATTATTTAGCACATATCAACACATATTATATCGGAAATTCAGGCTATTTTAGGTTAAACTGTTTTGCAAGGAGCAAAGTTTGTCGAAATTTCTATTGGATTTCACTGTTTTATCCCCCACGTAAACAAGCAGTGACGTCATAGTGAATTAGGTCAATTCAAGATATTGAATGCATATAACGCACTTTTAATATTAATATTCAAATGAATTTTTCATGAAACAGTGAGTAGAATGTATTGGTACAAGTCGAGCGCTCAGCGCACGACGAAGTTCGTAAGATGCGTCCTCCTCCACGTTGCAGCATAGTGTGCGAATGTGGCGAGACGCTTTCTCCAATTTTAAGTCTTTATCCGAGAGGACCAACAATTACAGATCTAAGTAATCATAAAGGTAGAACATCCTCATCCATTTTTTAGAGACCCTTCGAGGCCTCGGCTCACGTAGGTTAACAAACAATTACAATATATTCTTAACGGTTACCTCCAGCGCTGTAGGTAGCTTTATAACCCCAGTAAGGGAAAGTCTTCAGTTCAGAACCAGTCTGATACTCCCACTCTGTTTTGCTGGCTCCAGGAGGACGTACAGTTGTGCTGACATTATATGGGGAGATCCAGCCTGGTAGATACTGACCACGATCCTCTTCATCGGAGTCGTAGAAATCATTACATTCTTTGATGATGTGGTTGAATATTGGCAAGAAGACACACGAATCTGATGACAAAATGCATTGCTATATTTCTAAACTCGTGAGTAATCAATGAGTGATTTTCAAAGCAAATCCATACCCGTAATGAGTTATGTAACTATTGATATAGCATTATTCTAATTTGCATAAACTTTAACTCTCTTGTCTCCCGATAAAGTTGAAAAATTCTCGAGTTTTTGATGGAAAAACATAAGTTTGGAGTTTTAGAAGCAATTGATAATTCATAAAATTCGAATTCGTGTTTTATCGGCGCTATAGATACGTGGCTTCGTCTTGTATCTATATCTGTCGATAATGAATGACGGACTTCATGCTTGGAAAATTGATTTGATTGTACTCGATTTGAATATTTAGTTTTGCAATAACCATTGGATTCGAATCAAGACGTCGCCGCCTGAAAATGTTTAAACTTTGAAAATCTGAGTGAAAGGAAAGTTAAAGCTGTCTAGAAACTTTCATGTGTTCACGGTTGTCTGTAAAGAGCGCCGTAATGATCACGAAATACTTTATATCACGTATTTCTAGTAAGAGTACTCACTTTTTTTTATACGTAGCTGTCTTAGCCTAACGACTGCTAGCATGTAGTCTGTAGGAGTATCAGCTACAAAGCCTAGAGGGTAGTCCTCCTGATCATTGTACCATTTATGTTTGTAAACACCTGGTATAACGGTATCATTGACCCACGTGTAGAAGTCTGTGATCTTTGAAACCTGTAATACATCAAACAGACAACATGATGACGATGTTTACGTCGGTATTGGCGGTGATGATGATGGTGATCATGGTTCCGAAGATGGTGGTGATGATGATGGTTTGGATGTTGCTCTGATGGTGAACATGGTTCCGAAAATGGTGGTGATGTTGATGGTTCCGAAGATGGTGGTGATTATGATGGTTCCGAAGATGGTGGTGATTATGATGGTTCCGAAGATGGTGGTGCTGATGATGGTTTGGATCATGGTGTTTTGATGATGATGGTGGTGCTGATGATGATGGTTTGGATCGTGGTGTTTTGATGATGATGGTGGTGATGATGATGCTTTTGATGATAGCAGTGGTGATGATGATGGTTCCAAAGATGGTGATGATGATGAAGATGGTTTTGATGATGATGGTGGTGCTGATGATGATGGTTTGGATCATGGTGTTTTGATGATGATGGTGGTGCTGATGATGATGGTTTGGATCGTGGTGTTTTGATGATGATGGTGGTGATGATATGCTTTTGATGATAGCAGTGGTGATGATGATGGTTCCAAAGATGGTGATGATGATGAAGATGGTTTTGATGATGATGGTGGTGCTGATGATGATGGTTTGGATCATGGTGTTTTGATGATGATGGTGGTGATGATGATGATGGTTTGGATCATGGTGTTTTGATGATGATGGTGGTGATGATGATGATGGTTTGGATCATGGTGGTTTGATGATGATGGTGGTGATGATGATGATGGTTTGGATCATGGTGTTTTGATGATGATGGTGGTGGTGATGATGATGGTTTGGATCATGGTGTTTTGATGATAATAGTGATGATGATGACGATGTTGATGGTTCCGATAATGGTGATGATGATGATGGTTTCGATGATGGTGGTGGTGATGATGGTGATGGTTCCGAAGATGGTGGTGATGATGATGATTTTAATGATAGTGATCATGGTCATGGTAACGATAATGGTGGTGATGATGACGACCGTAATGCATGACGGGAATAATCATGTAGATAATGATGATGATGCTTAGGATGATAGCGATAAATGGCCACAAATTAAAGCCATATTAAGTAAGATCATATAAACAAAACAAAAAAAGTAATAACCAAAATCTCTTTCCCGAATATGTTTTTATAAAGATTATGAGAACACCATATTTATCTTAATGATAATAATCAAGAACAGCCATAAGCTCTTACCGCAGTAAACTTTTTATTTCCGCTGTATTTGGCCTTTACGAATACATCTTCAATATACTTGGTGATTCTATATGTGTCGGGATCCCTGTTTCCATAGCTAATAGTGAGGACAACCAACAAGAAGATCATGTACCAAATCAATTCTCTGATAATGGATTTCATTTGTTTTTCTTTCATGCGCAATTGGCGAGCAATCTCTAGCTTGGCTTCATCAGGCGGACGATCCATAATAAGTTTCTTGAATTCTTTCTTTTCATCATCATTTAGATCCTAGGTTTTGCAAAAGAATTTAATGTAAATATTTGTTACAATTTACAATTAGAGTGCAAACACTAAATATGTGCAACAGTTGTCACTAGAGTGCACGCACTAAAAGTGTACAACATAAATATTACTAAATAGTGCTAATTTATGCTAATTGTATTGTACTAAATAGAGTGCAAACACTAAATATGTGTGCAACAGTTACCACTATTTAGTAGTAAACAGCACTAATTAAACAAAAGAAAACAATAGAATTAGCATAAGCACTATTTAGTGGTATTTTTTGTTCAAACGTTTAGCGCACTCTATAAAATAAACTAATGATTATAAACTGCATGATAAAAAAACTATTCTGATGACGAAAAATGTTGTCGAAATATTTGTTATTACCTTCACGTTCTTGTGCACCCATTCTTCATCGTGACCAAGTTTGTTTGCATCGGTAATGGGCTCACTCTCAGCCTTGTTAGGATCTTTGATCAGTAAAGCAAACATTGAAGCAAGTATGAAGATCTTTATTGGCTGTGAGATGAGTATGTCTTGGACTAGAGAGATGGTCATTGACATTAACCATTTAGCTGACTTATCAGGTCCGAACGTTATACCGTAGAACATTACGAAGGTTGTAGCAGCTGCACACGTGATAAAAGCAACGCCATAGGCAATGTATGCACACCAGTATGGAAGTCCTTCTTTCTTTGTCTCTTTCTTGGGCTTTTCCTCTATTTCAATATCTACACAGAGACAATGTTATGATTATGATCATTATCATCAACACTGACGTCATCATAATCGTCAACATTATCAACATCACATTCGTCAATGTCATCATAATCATTATCTTCATCACATTCGTCATTGTCATCATTGCTATCATAATCATTATCTTTATCATCACATTCGTCATTGTCGTCATTGTCATCATAATCATTATCTTTATCACATTCGTCATTGTCATCATTGTTATCATAATCATAATCTTTATCATCACATTCGTCATTGTCATCATTGTTATCATAATCATTGTCTTTATCATCACATTCGTCATTGTCATCATTGTTATCATAATCATTATCTTTATCATTACATTCGTCATTGTCATCATTGTTATCATATTCATTATCTTCATCACATTCGTCATTGTCATCATTGTTATCATAATCATTATCTTTATCATTACAATCGTCATTGTCAAGAGCAAAATGGTTTGGAAACCGTCTTTTGTTACAGGTTATTGCAAACCTTTTTTTTTTTTTTAATAACCATACATAATCTTTTGTTTAACTATTGTTTGCTTGTTGTATAAGGCTGAATTAAAGACCAAAATCGTTCTTATGGCTGCTGATCATTTTTTATATAGTACATAAAAACAACTTGAACAATCCTCTCCATGATATCATAGACAAATGTCTACTTTTTCACAATTTCGTATGAGCATTAAATTGAAACCTGTGCACGGCCAAGAACGGTTCAACCTCAAAACCGAACAAAGACATAAAACAATAGGTTTCACAACCATACTTTCGAGTAACTATGATCTAATTCATGATCTTTTCATTTGTCCTGTCAGTCATCATCATCAACAACAACATCATTATCATATAGTAATTTTCAACATCGCCCTTCTTACCTGGCGTTTGTTCGTCTTCTCCTTCTTCCATAGTAATTTCATCGTATTTTTTTATTTCTGTCTTTACCTCTTTGGCACGTGCTTTACGGAAGAGCTGCACTATAATTAAGTTAGCTGGGAACACAACCAAGCTACTAATTACACCGATAGAGACTTGTTGAAGTGAGAAACGAAACCCTGCTATCTGTATCGAGTCTTTCGGTCCTGCCGTGGTCTGTTCTCCGCCATCTTTGTAAAACATCATATTTGCTAACATAGATGAAAGAAGGATTGACAAGCAGCAGGTGAGACGCTGGACACGAGTGAAAGTGCTGCGAGCAGGACGAGTTACCACGGAGAACCACAGATGACCATCTGTTAGATTTTTACGAATCTGAAACACGAGGAAACAACGGTTATAGAGGAAAAATAAAAAAAGAGGATTAAAGCGCGACACGCAATAGTTCGATCACTTATAATGCATTGTGTACATTTCAGACCAATCACAACGATTACATCGCATCTCGATAGATGACAGTAGACATACAAGTATTTGAAAACATTTTCACTTGTCATATATTTGAAAGTAGCGCTATAAATAGGGAACAAGCGCTGATATGGAACGATTACAGAAACTGTAGAAAAAGAGGTTACCGTGAATAGATAAAAGCGTCTGACTTGCGCTCTACTTGGGCTGGAGAGGCAACAACGTTCCAGATCTGATTTACCTTCTCCTTTTAAACTGATTTGTGTACCATTTGTACGATTTGTTATTCGATGTCTCTCGGTAATATAAGTTGAGGAAGTGTTGAATAAAACTGCAGTGTTAATATCTCACTATACTTACCTCAGTAGCAAACAAGACATTAAACTTTGTAAGGTCGTTAGAAGTGGCAGGGTAAAGAATACGCTCTATTTTACCATCTCCCTCGTCAACTGCTAGCCATTCATCACACACGAACCACCATCTCTGCTCTGTCTGTAAGTCTTGGATCATAATCCGCAGGAGATTCCATGACGGGTATTCCCCGGCGTTGTTGTGCCATATTCGAATGTTTCTGAGAACGCCAAGGGACTGCGGCGCAGTCATGAGAAACGCGTCTACGCCTCCAGTACGGAACGTCTTACGTACGGAGTCTTTGAGAACTCGAGGGTCGCTATCTCCAACAGAACCGTTCATGACAATGGAGACTTCAGCGCTTGTACCCGCTCCTCGAACAAATCCCGTATGGATGTGAATCTCGTAGCAGTAGTTGTCCCGCGGGTCGTTGTCGGGTAGTGGACATACACCAGTCTGTGAAAGAAACAAAAATATTTCATAGTTAGCATATTAGCAAGTAATTCTTATGGCCGACTTAATGTAAACGATCGATTGAGCTTTGCCGTTCAAGTTGCACTGTTTTAGTGCTACTGCCAAAAGACACTAATAGGTCATTCCACGACTGCCATGAACCATGGGTATAAATATTGCTGTCATAATTATTGCACCAGTTGACAAGAAATCCACGCCATTAATTATGACTTGATTTGCTTTCTGTTAGTTCCATAGATTAAAAGATCAATATTCATCTTTTTGACTGTCCAAGATGCAATTCTACATTCTGTCATGACTTTTACCCATAATTCCTAGCGGTCTTGGAATGACCTATTGCCTTTAGCTGATGACAACGTTATTTGAAATTGCTTTATAATGGTAACGAAGATGACGTAACTGATGATGGTAAGGATTTTGATATTTTTTGTCTTGTCAAAAGTATGCGTAGTATCAGGTATATGTTTGTGTAGATCGGTGATGAAGTCGTTTGACCTTGATTTTACTAACTTCGTAAATTTTGATGTCACTTTTTTTTATTTATGAACTATAAGACTAGTTAATACCTTCTCGGCATCTCTCCGATCTGCTTTTCTTGCAAGTATCAAACAAATCAAATAAATTAGATAAACAGTAAGAACTGTTGTCATGACAACATAGACATCTTCCAATGATGGATTTGCAATTTTGTTCCAGTCGATCTGATTGGGTGGTGTGATGCAGCTTGAACTGAATGATGTTAAGTGGTTACATAGGCAGGCGGTGACGTCAGGTGTCGTGCGGGAAGAAACCTGTGAAATAACAGCGACTTTGTTTAGCTTTATTCATTCCATGCACAAGCATTGTAGAGTAAACGCAGCAAAACCATGAATTTAAACAACATAAATACCATAACAAATGGTAGCTATTTAGCAACAAGTTGTCAAAAAAATGTCACTAGCACTCAACCAGAAAACAATGCCCAATGTTAGTATTTAGGGACCGGTCAATATTTATCGCCTGGGGGATTTTTTTTGGGGGGGATAAGTTCATTTTCATAAAAGCAAAAGGGGGAATCAGATGGAAATGACAGCTTTGAAAGGTGGGATCATTTACAATTTTCCTTTGGAAAAGATAAATTCGAGAACTTTAGTCACCTAAAATCGTTCAAAATTGCTTAAAAATCGCGCAAAATTGCTTAAAATCGCTCAAAATTGCTTACAATCCCTCAAAATTGCTTAAAATCGCTCAAAATTGCACCAAAATGCTTAAAATCGCTCAAGATGTTTGAAAATTGGTATATAGGGTGCAAACATCAACGATCTGAAAATTAATTTTGATATAATGCAAACAAGTATAAAATGTAAATCATCATCAATATATATATATAATCCCTAATAGTTTGTTTTATTTCATTGTTTTCCTGTGTTTGCTAGCTATATTAGACCATGGCTACATTATGCCTAACAGATTTGAAAACGCAATGTTTATTCCGAAACCCCGACGAACGTTTCTTAACAGAATTTACATAAAATTGTTTCAGATCGATTCGTATTAGACTGCCGGCAAACACTAAATGTCTGCAACAGTTGTTACTCTTTACAGTGCGAATACAAAAACCGTGGCTAGACAGAAATATTTCGGGAATGCAGTTATTGTTCTTCCGGTGAAATAGTTGCCAATGGGCGATGGCCTTAATAACTCGGTCGGTTGAGCCCGTCGAATGTAATATCCCAGCGGTATCTAAATGAGAACAAGGGATTGGTCTACAAAATATCCAACGTATACGATTCGAGATATTGAACTTGAGTATTGCTTTCAAAAATCCCTGAAACAGCAGGGTTATTCCAGTTATTACTTTTGTAGTGATTTTATGTAAAGCACATTCTTTACGAGCCTAGTAGCCACTTAGGGGTCAATTAGAAAGATTCTTTTAGTCCCGACTTGAAGGGAGAAGTCTTTGGTGTTGTATCCCTTGCCGAATGTAAAATGCACCAGAATAGCTCACTTTCGATATCCTGGTTGAGCGGCCATGCACAAAACAATTGAAGACGAGGCTCTGGGGAAACAATCAATATTCCTAATGATATTCTTTTGTTTCCCCGGAGCCTGGTCTTCAATTGTTTTGTGCATGGTCGCTCAACCAGAATATCGAAAGGGAGATATGTAACACATCATTCAACATCAAAGAAAACTGTAGACTATTATTATTGACTATGTTCAACATCAAAAGTGAAATACATATAACAATAGATTCCTTGCAGTTCGTTGGAATGGAGCTCAACCTGGAGGACAAAACAATGGGTTCAGCTCCCCAGAGATAATTTTTGTTTTGTTTTGTCCTCCAGATGGGGCTGCTTTGATGTCACATACAAGGCATCTATATATTGACCATCTCCCTTTATTAACAATGATAGCATTCAACTCACCTCACAGCCACTGGTTGACCATGTTTCATTAGCTTCATCCCAGTACATGCACATACTGGTGTACATTTGTGTAGTATAGTTTGCTGGTAGATAATTAACAATTCCTGACCCGTTTCTTGCATACGGTTTGATACCAACATAGTAAAAACCAGCCGCCGTGTAGTTAAATAATTTGCTGGACATGAAGATTTCAAACGCTTTGGAATTATTGGAGTCTTTACTGCAATTTGAAGCAAAATCCCAACGGTCTTCGTGAGGTAAAGTGTAATTATAATCGCTGTCTTGTTCCGTTGGGAACTGGTCCTTTTTTACGTAGACGTTAAAGCCGTAATTGCAATTGTCAGGATAAACAGCGATGTGCAGGGCGGAGTCATTCTGAAGCATTTCGATTTTGTGAGAGTATAATTCTTCCGATGTCATTTCTCTCGGATATGCGGGTCGAACGTCAGATGATTGTCGAGGTAATAAGATCAACATGGGGTCTGAAAGATTCTTGATTACGATTGGTGCATTCGTTGTACTGTTCATGTATTCAATGGTAGCAACGCTTCCTCCTTTTACTAAATACGCTCCTGAGCCATAATTGAACATGTTATCTTTAGCGACCATAACCTAGACAAATTCATATCATCAAGGTTAAATAAACGTATGTCTCCTAATTTAGATAACACTTATGATTATACTAACGATAGATTGATGATCACGCAATATCAAAATATTAACCCTTTCTCTCAAACACCGGCAAAAACTGCCCGTAAACCTTGCTTTAAAACGATCATATATTCCTGAATCAAGTCATTTGAAAACCAGTTTCCAACTTGTTAAACCTGTTAACCAGTTTCATGCCTCCCCAGAAACACAAAAGCACAGGAATCCTGATCGAAGTAAAAAAATTCCTCTGCATGAGTTTGAAGTTTGCGCGCCCCATAAAAACGCCTTAAAACATGATATAGATATTGTTGATGATGATGATGATGATGACAAAATAACAATATTGATCTAATGACAAAATAACAACAACATTGATAAAAGTGTTGCCGTCAATGACGAAGTGAACAATATTGATACGTGTATTGATGACGATAATAATACCTAGACCATTTCTGAAATAACAAACATGGTGCATTATGGTCTAGCTTCAGTACAAACATCTTTTGTTCATTATGTCATATATGGTGTTGTTTGTACTGAAGCTAGACCACAATGCATCTTTTTGATCAAACTCAGAAAAGGCCTATGGCAGAAAAGGCCTATGATAAGGTAATAATAATTTGATATTACCAATGACCAGATAATAATATTGACAAAATTGATGGTAAAAAAAATTAAGAGATATTAATATTGAGGATGAACAAAACTAACTAATGATGATAATGATAATGATATAAAGATAAAAATTTATTATAAAGAAAAAAAAGATAAAAATATTGATAACAATCAATCGATGAACCAATCAATACATCGATCAAACAACCAAACAATCAATCAATCTATCAGCTAATCAATCAATCAACCAATCAATCAATCAATCAATCAAGTGATAACTTACTTTAGAATCAAGGGAGGGAGCTTCTTCTCCTCCACCATTATCGTCTTGACTTAAAATGGAGGGACACTCAGCACTAAATCCGTTTTCTAGCTCGATAGTCTTATTAAGCAGATCTTGTAATCGCTCACGTGCCAATTGCAGTTCCATTCCACCTGCTTTGAGAGTGGTTGGCTCCTCACCAGGGCGCATAGTCGATAACGCCACATCTGCTACAGTGTTTATGGCACTCTTTATTGTTTCGGCCATTTTTCGACTCTGATAAATACAGAAAGACTATAGTTTTATTTTAATTCAAAGCAATGATCGCTGTCTTAAATGGGCTACTTGCAATAAGAGCGGGTCACTTAACCAAATCAAGTAGCTCGGTAAAAGTAAAAAAAAAAAAATGAAAAGAGCGCACATACACTGCAAATTTTCAGTTTTTAAAACACAACACAACACAACACAACAAAAAATGTCAATAAATTGAAAGTTGTGAAATTTCTTGAGATCCATTACCCCCTTAATACCCCCTTCCAATCACACTAACCTCTTCTTTTTGGGCAGCGCTCATCGTTGGAGACTCGGTTGTCGCTTCTACTTCTTTTTTCGTTTCAGTGGCTTTGTTTTGTGTAGAAAATGTGGCCGGTTCATTACCTTCAGGAGCACTTGCTGATAAGAAAGCCAGACTCTTATCTATATTAGCAACTACTGCTCCTAAAGCACCTATAACCTCCGCTGGGTCTGCACCTTCTTTGGCTTTATCTTTAATGGTGTCTGCCAAATTGCTCACCATATTGACTACTGCTGCCTACAAAGACAAAGGGATATGGTGTGTCGTGATGTGCCGTGATGTAATGCGTAATGTAATATGATTTGTTGTGATGTCATGTGATGTAATGCAGATTTGATGTGATATGTTGTATGCATTGTAATTATGTAATGTACCGTAAATGAATTAGACGCCCGAGCGGATATTAAATTTCCGTAAACAAAGAGGGCCGTGGATAGATAGGGAGCGTCTATTAGAGAGAGGCAATTACCTCTGTACACTAACCAAAAATGTTTACATGGATGTTTTTTAACGGATAGCGTGTAGTGAAGTGTAGCGTAGTGTAGTAGGGTAGTGCAGTGTAGTGTAGACCCCAGTGTAGTGTAGTGTAGTGTAGTGTAGAGTGGTGTAGTGCAGTGTAGTGTAGTGTAGAGTTATGTAGTGCAGTGTAGTGCAGTGCAGTGCAGTGTAGTGTAGTGTAGGGCAGTGCAGTGTAGTGTATTTAATGTAGTGTAGTATATTGTAGTGCAGTGCAGTGTGGTGTAGTGTATGTAGTGTAGTGTAGTAGTGTAGTGCAGTGTAGTGTAGACCCCAGTGTAGTGTAGTGTGGTGTAGTGTAGTGTAGTGTAGAGTGGTGTAGTGCAGTGTAGTGTAGAGTGGTGTAGTGCAGTGTAGTGTAGTGTAAGGCAGTGTAGTGTATTTAGTGTAGTGTAGTATAGTGTAGTGCAGTGTAGTGTAGTGTTCTTATGGTCTAGCTTCAGTACAAACATCTTTTGTTCATTATGTCATATATGGTGTTGTTTGTACTGAAGCTAGACCACAATGCATCTTTTTGATCAAACTCAGAAAAGGCCTATGGCAGAAAAGGCCTATGATAAGGTAATAATAATTTGATATTACCAATGACCAGATAATAATATTGACAAAAGTGATGGTAAAAATATATTAATGACCAGATATTAATATTGAGGATGAATAAAACTAACTAATGATGATAATGATAATGATAAGATAAAAATATTGATAACAATCAATCGATGAACCAATCAATACATCGATCAAACAACCAAACAATCAATCAATCTATCGGCTAATCAATCAGTGTGGTGCAATCAGTGTGGTGCAGTGTATGTAGTGTAGTGCAGTGTAGTGTAGACCCCAGTGTAGTGTAGTGTAGTGTAGTGTAGTATAGTGTAGAGTGGTGTAGTGCAGTGTAGTGTAGAGTGGTGTAGTGCAGTGTAGTGTAGTGTAGGGCAGTGTAGTGTATTTAGTGTAGTGTAGTATAGTGCAGTGTAGTGTAGTGTATGTAGTGTAGTGTAGTGTAGGGCAGTGTAGCGTATTTAGTGTAGTGTAGTATAGTATAGTGTAGTGCAGTGTAGCGTAGTGTAGTGTAGTGTAGTGTAGTGTAGTGTAGTGTAGTGTAGTGCAGTGTAGCGTAGTGTAGTGTAGTGTAGTGTAGTGTAGTGTAGTGTAGTGTAGTGTAGTGTGATGTGGTGTGGTGTAGTGATGTGTGATAGTATGATGAATTGATCTACAAATCAAGTGTAATGGGTTCTAGTTTTTTTTTGGTGAAAAAAAAGACAATTTTTATCAATCATAAACTACGCCACATCCTCTCTAGTTTCAGTATACCTTTGCCTCTTCTGAGACTTCATTTGGTTTGTTTATGACGGCGTTAAGGGTCTGACTTGACTGTACTGCATCAGCAATACTCGTCACCTTTACTTGCCCTAATGATTTCACCATGGATGTACGGAGCTGATCATAAAACATGTTATAAATAAAGGTAACAATAACAACATTAATAACCTCTCAGCTACAATAATATAGCTGACACTCGTTCATTCTGGAAGAACTATTTAGTTTGAAGCATTGTGCAACATCACACTATCAACCCCTCTCCCTGGCCAATGTTGATTTTGTGGATTGAATTGAGTCTCGACATAATATCGATATTCATATGGATGAGGAGACGGGGGCTCAAATAATGGGCTAAAATAATTCTGATGGACGATTATTACTGCAAATGCACATAGTGTAACAGTTTTGTCCAAGATTATAACAACAACATGGTGCACCATCAGAGACAGGAACAACTGCAACAACAACAGCACCATCAAAGACGGAAAAAAACTGCAACATCAACAACAACAGCACCATCAGAGACAGAAACAACTGCAACAACAACAACAGCACCATCAGAGACAGAAACAACTGCAACAACAGCACCATCAGAGACAGAAACAACTGTAACAACAGCACCATCAGAGACAGAAACAACTGCAACAACAACAGCAACAACAACAACACCATCAGATACAGAAACAACTGCAACAACAGCAGCACCATCAGAGACAGAAACAACTGCAACAACAACAACATCATCAGAGACAGAAACAACTGCAACAACAACAGCACCATCAGAGACAGAAACAACTGCAACAACAACAACAGCACCATCAGAGACAGAAACAACTACAACAACAGCAGCACCATCAGAGACAGAAACAACTGCAACAACAGCAACAGCAACATCAGAGACAGAAACAACTGCAACAACAGCACCATCAGAGACAGAAACAACTGCAACAACAGCAACAACAACAGCACCATCAGAGACAGAAACAACTGCAACAACAGCACCATCAGAGACAGAAACAACTGCAACAACAACAACATCATCAGAGACAGAAACAACTGCAACAACAACAGCACCATCAGAGACAGAAACAACTGCAACAACAACAACAGCACCATCAGAGACAGAAACAACTACAACAACAGCAGCACCATCAGAGACAGAAACAACTACAACAACAACAACATCATCAGAGACAGAAACAACTACAACAACAGCAGCACCATCAGAGACAGAAACAACTGCAACAACAACAGCACCATCAGAGACAGAAACAACTGCAACAACAGCACCATCAGAGACAGAAACAACTGCAACAACAGCACCATCAGAGACAGAAACAACTACAACAACAACAACAGCAACATCAGAGACAGAAACAACTACAACAACAGCAACAGCAACATCAGAGACAGAAACAACTGCAACAACAGCAGCACTATCAGAGACAGAAACAACTGCAACAACAACAACAGCAACATCAGAGACAGAAACAACTACAACAACAGCAACAGCAACATCAGAGACAGAAACAACTGCAACAACAGCACCATCAGAGACAGAAACAACTACAACAACAGCAGCACCATCAGAGACAGAAACAACTGCAACAACAACAGCACCATCAGAGACAGAAACAACTGCAACAACAGCAACAGCACCATCAGAGACAGAAACAACTGCAACAACAACAGCACCATCAGAGACAGAAACAACTGCAACAACAGCAACAGCAACATCAGAGACAGAAACAACTGCAACAACAGCACCATCAGAGACAGAAACAACTGCAACAACAGCAACAGCACCATCAGAGACAGAAACAACTGCAACAACAACAGCACCATCAGAGACAGAAACAACTGCAACAACAACAACAGCAACATCAGAGACAGAAACAACTACAACAACAGCAACAGCAACATCAGAGACAGAAACAACTGCAACAACAGCAACATCAGAGACAGAAACAACTGCAACAACAGCACCATCAGAGACAGAAACAACTGCAACAGCAGCACCATCAGAGACAGAAACAACTACAACAACAGCAGCACCATCAGAGACAGAAACAACTGCAACAACAACAACAGCAACATCAGAGACAGAAACAACTACAACAACAGCAACAGCAACATCAGAGACAGAAACAACTACAACAACAGCAGCACCATCAGAGACAGAAACAACTGCAACAACAACAGCACCATCAGAGACAGAAACAACTGCAACAACAGCACCATCAGAGACAGAAACAACTGCAACAACAGCAGCACCATCAGAGACAGAAACAACTGCAACAACAGCAACAGCAACATCAGAGACAGAAACAACTGCAACAACAACAGCACCATCAGAGACAGAAACAACTGCAACAACAACAGCACCATCAGAGACAGAAACAACTACAACAACAGCAGCACCATCAGAGACAGAAACAACTGCAACAACAACAGCAGCACCATCAGAGACAGAAACAACTACAACAACAACAACATCATCAGAGACAGAAACAACTACAACAACAGCAGCACCATCAGAGACAGAAACAACTGCAACAACAACAACAGCAACATCAGAGACAGAAACAACTACAACAACAGCAACAGCAACATCAGAGACAGAAACAACTACAACAACAGCAGCACCATCAGAGACAGAAACAACTGCAACAACAACAGCACCATCAGAGACAGAAACAACTGCAACAACAGCAACAGCACCATCAGAGACAGAAACAACTGCAACAACAGCACCATCAGAGACAGAAACAACTACAACAACAACAGCACCATCAGAGACAGAAACAACTGCAACAACAGCACCATCAGAGACAGAAACAACTGCAACAACAGCAGCACTATCAGAGACAGAAACAACTGCAACAACAGCAACAGCAACATCAGAGACAGAAACAACTACAACAACAGCAACAGCAACATCAGAGACAGAAACAACTGCAACAACAGCACCATCAGAGACAGAAACAACTACAACAACAACAGCACCATCAGAGACAGAAACAACTGCAACAACAGCACCATCAGAGACAGAAACAACTGCAACAACAGCAGCACCATCAGAGACAGAAACAACTGCAACAACAGCACCATCAGAGACAGAAACAACTGTAACAACAGCACCATCAGAGACAGAAACAACTGCAACAACAACAACAGCAACATCAGAGACAGAAACAACTACAACAACAGCACCATCAGAGACAGAAACAACTGCAACAACAGCAGCACCATCAGAGACAGAAACAACTGCAACAACAGCAACAGCACCATCAGAGACAGAAACAACTACAACAACAGCAGCACCATCAGAGACAGAAACAACTGCAACAACAACAGCACCATCAGAGACAGAAACAACTGCAACAACAGCAACAGCAACATCAGAGACAGAAACAACTACAACAACAGCAGCACCATCAGAGACAGAAACAACTGCAACAACAACAGCACCATCAGAGACAGAAACAACTGCAACAACAGCACCATCAGAGACAGAAACAACTGCAACAACAGCAGCACCATCAGATACAGAAACAACTGCAACAACAACACCATCAGAGACAGAAACAACTGCAACAACAACAGCACCATCAGAGACAGAAACAACTGCAACAACAGCACCATCAGAGACAGAAACAACTACAACAACAGCACCATCAGAGACAGAAACAACTGCAACAACAGCACCATCAGAGACAGAAACAACTGCAACAACAGCACCATCAGAGACAGAAACAACTGCAACAACAACAACAGCACCATCAGAGACAGAAACAACTGCAACAACAACAACAGCAACATCAGAGACAGAAACAACTACAACAACAGCAGCACCATCAGAGACAGAAACAACTGCAACAACAACAACAGCAACATCAGAGACAGAAACAACTACAACAACAGCAACAGCAACATCAGAGACAGAAACAACTACAACAACAGCAGCACCATCAGAGACAGAAACAACTGCAACAACAACAACAGCAACATCAGAGACAGAAACAACTACAACAACAGCAGCACCATCAGAGACAGAAACAACTGCAACAACAACAACAGCAACATCAGAGACAAAAACAACTGCAACAACAACAGCACCATCAGAGACAGAAACAACTGCAACAACAGCACCATCAGAGACAGAAACAACTGCAACAACAACAGCACCATCAGAGACAGAAACAACTGCAACAACAGCACCATCAGAGACAGAAACAACTGCAACAACAACAGCACCATCAGAGACAGAAACAACTGCAACAACAGCACCATCAGAGACAGAAACAACTACAACAACAGCACCATCAGAGACAGAAACAACTGCAACAACAGCACCATCAGAGACAGAAACAACTACAACAACAGCAACATCAGAGACAGAAACAACTACAACAACAGCAGCACCATCAGAGACAGAAACAACTGCAACAACAACAACAGCAACATCAGAGACAAACAACTGCAACAACAGCAGCACCATCAGAGACAGAAACAACTGCAACAACAGCAACAGCAACATCAGAGACAAACAACTGCAACAACAGCAGCACTATCAGGAAAAGCTGCAACAACATGAGTGAATCTTGGGTTTTGACATTTAAAAGTGAAATATTTCGATCATTTGGCTAGACGCCTTACCGCCATCCTCTCTTGTCGTTCTTTTTCAAGTTGCTCAGGACTTTTAGTTGGTGCCGCCGTCGCACCCTCCATTGGCTGTGCTGTACTTGCTGGTTGTTCGTCTGCATTAAGTGCAGTGGCAACACCCGAGAGAAGTTGGTTGACCTCGTTGCTACTTCCTGACGCTAACAGTTTACTCACATCCCCAGTTAGTATGTTGGATAGAGCCTTTATCTCGATCTTCTTCTCCTTTACCTAATAAATTAGTTTGGTATATACCTATTTCAAAACCCGTTGTCTGGGAATATATGGTAATACCGGAGTCCGGATGTAGATTTTACGACCGAAATGTACCGTGGACTTCTAATAATGATAAGAAATAAGCAGTTATTTTATTCAAATGCTATCACACATATCATTTTATCGACCATAGGAGGCCTTCACCTTGAGAAAATGTCTCTGATTTGAATAAAATTACTGCTTATTTCTTATCATTATTGGAATACCACAGTACCTTTCGGTCGTGAAATTTAAATCTGATATTCACTTATTTTCCTCGGCAAGGTTTTTTGAAATATGTATATGTGAATATGTGCGGATGAATATTGACAATCTTCTTATGTTTTCTCTCTTACAATACTATTTGATCGATAACCGAGTTAATGTCTGAGTTGGTTTCTTATTCTATTCATTGCTTCATCTATTTAAGCCTTCTTATCCATACCATTTAATGTCTTTTTTCCAACCGTATTTTGCTCTCTTTCAATATTGACCAAGTACCGACTTACCTGAACCTTGATGCAGACGTGGATATAGTCAACTGCCTTGAGTTTGTCTGACACATGTACAGTGATGTACAGAGTGTAATTGTTTTCTTTGTTTCCAGGTAAAAGACTCTCAGCTTTGTACTGGCTTTCAAGTCTATCGGCAGACAAGATCTTTGGAGATTTTTTATCTTTACAATCTAAATGGAAATACATAGATCAACATCAGTCTATGTACATACAATGTAAAACAAATTTTGTACTCGTGTGTATAGATGACCATAGATGCATAAGTTTGTTGAAGACTAACATTTTTCTACTGTCACTAACAATGATATCAAATGAAATCATCCAAAGAACTTTTGAATTCGTTATGTTAGAAATAGAACCGCAAGTTCCAGGAGAAAATTTGAAAACATTTCTCAAAGGAAAAATGATCTGTTTTGATGTGAAACATTCACTGTCCAAAACATTAATGTCTAACAATTTCAAGTAAACAAGACCGAAGCAACTTAGCATGATGTTGTATGATCGAAATATTCTTATATAATCACAGAACATCATTCTAAGTTTCTTCGGGCTTGTCATTATTGAATATTCACTGTGTTTGATGCCATTATTCCACCTATTTTTGTGTGCCGGTTTTAGTACAATTTCTCTGAATTTTCGTTCATTTGCTTTGCCTTTTCGTACAATAGATTGCTTTGAAGTGACGTCCTGACGTAGTAAGACAATCTACAGGTACTTACCCTGAACGGTTCCAAAGGTGTAAGTGAGAGGTAGATCTTCATCCTTCCAATTCTGGCATTTAATCGTAAAGGAGGTATTCAATGCAATACCGGACAGCGGGCTCACGGTACACGATCCCGGTGTGGGCTTGACATTAACAGTTTTCTCTACGACAGACTGTCCTGAACTTCCTGATTTCTTTCCACGCCAACCCAAACATGTAAACTGGTATGTAGATCCTCCTTTGAGTCTATAAGGTCGTACAACAAGATAACGACCGTCTAATGGTGTGACAACGTACTCACTTCGAAGAGTTACTGCAGGAATTTCTACGCATGCTTTGCTTCCTTGTGCTTTCTCACAGATCTTCCATTGGTAGAAAACGCTGACTGAAGCGGAGCAGTCTGAGCATGAGCACGAGAAGGAGGTTTTGCCACTGGGATTGAGCTTCTCCTTACAATTATCGTAACATCTGAGAGTAATGCAAAGAAGAAATCATATCACGATATCAAAACGACAGGTATTATAACTCTTTTGTTTCAAACATTATTCAAGTGAAGCATGTGGATAAACACAATTGGCCATTTTATAAATTCAGAGTGGACTACCAAGGATACCCATTATTCAGTGAAATACTTCAAATTAATCTAGATCAACATTTTGACTTATCAATATCAAAGAGCATACAAAAACATGCAAGACTGTGCAATATCACTGTCTTTGGATGTACACCCTTCAGTTGGCAACGATTTCAAAATTGGAAAAACTACAAAGAAATGTTTGTTTGGAGGCTTTGCCTTGTATATTGTTTTTCATATTATGAGGTTAAAATGCTGATTGACGCTATTTGCTAACATCAATAATTCAGTACCAAGTACTAAAATAGTAAACTTGGAGTTTAGAAAATGGCCAATGCTATACAGCCAAATGCCTTACTTGGCCCTGATGTGTTTTCAAACAAAAGAGTTTCCCATAGACCTAATAAATATGGTGCACATTAATGAATCATCAATTATTATCAATACTAACTTGATTGCCATATTTGGTGGATCACCCTGTTTGATCTTCCATTTCTGTTCAGTATGGCGAGTCCTGCCATCTTTATGCAACAAGTACATTCTCATTATATACGTAGTGTTCTCTAGCATACGTCCAGTAAAAAGATTAACAGTGCATGTAGAAAGGTTAGACGCCAGTCGTCCAGGCCCATCGCCATAGCAACCGCCTAGATACGTCATATTCTGCGTGTTATTGACTGGAATCGTACGGACGGCGGGTACTGCTGGAACGTTATTCTGGTCGAAGCTTGCTGGGAATGTATAGTTCTCATTTTCTTCTTTACAAAAGAAGTAACAAGTGAGGTCTTTGTCCTGTTCGACTGTAAGCGTGGTATCAACATCTCGAGATAACGCTCCATCTAATGTCTTGCTTTTGTTAAACCCTACAACTATCAAAGACCCTCCTTTGAGTTCTGCTTTCAGTGGTGATTGGATGATTTGTAAGTACGCGCAAGTTGTTCCAAAAACACCGGTCATTTCAGTCAAGTTCAACTTGAAGCATACTTTGTATATCCCAACATTGAGTATTCTGGGTGGAAGAGTAACAAACTCGTCACTAGTAGTAACATTGACTACATTTATCTTTGTTTCGGCTTTAGTCTTGTTATCGATCAAAGCGAAATCCCAAACAAACGACCTATTCAATGCATCCTCGCAATCTACTGTGTTCCTGGTTCGGATGGTTTTTAACTCTGATTTCATTGATTGTGTAGGACTGGTTATGTTTGGATTCAAATCTGGTATAGTTACAATGGGTTGTTTGCAAGGTTTGGAGACAACAACAGCTTTGATGTCTGTTTGGCATTCGGATACTCTGTTCCAACAATACAGCGAGTTTGAATACTCGCCTACTTTAGGGAAAGTGTGGTTGACGACAAAGGTCGAACCTTGGAAGGTTTTCTTTGGGTTTATACTAGGTGCTACTCCCTCGATACTGCTTTTCTGGGCACAATAACTGGTAGTGGGAACGTAGTAATCTGCTGGAACATCATCACCATATTTGAACAAACAGCACCAGTTTGGACCGACCTTAGCTGGGGCAGGTTTAAATATGTGTGGAAATGTTCGTGCTTGCGGACCAGGATCTGTGATTGGGGTACAGACGATACTTTCTTCTACCCTTACGGCTATATTAACAACTTGACTGCTCACATCGTTTTTGATTGTAATTTTGGTATTTTTGTCACCAGGAGTTGTGAATTTATGCGTTACGTTGCCACAAGTAGTGTTTTTGATGACTTCTTCCGCCGTACCGCAACTGAAGCAATGAATACACGTTGTGTTTGTTCCGTTAAATGTTTGGGTAAAAAAATTGATTTCATGTTCTAAGGGGTAAATGTCTCCCTTTTTTCCTGGACCGTTATATCCTGCGCCCTCAACCCAGGCTCGCTTTGCTTGAGGTGCAACTCCGAAGGTTTCTACCTTTGAACCAAAGATTTTATCTTGTATTTCAACCATGATGGACTTTGCGGCCCAGCTTACGGCGTTTGAACAATTAATTGTAGCGTTGTACAATGCCGCGCGTGGGTACTTATTAGTGTTAACGATAGTCTGTGGAGTAGCGTAGGACATCGGTAATGACCCTGAGCTTTTACCATCACCAAAGAGCATGACACATCGGATTGGATCGCTTGGTCTAGTACCAGACGTTTTAGTGGTAATAGTTAAAGCACCATCAGGAATACCGCGTGGCGAGTTGGAAGACATTTCGAGGGCAAGAACAGGATCTTGAGCGACTATGGCGCACTTGAATTCTTTTAGTCCATTTTGATTAACCAACTTTACTGTGATTGTGTAGTTACCAGATGAACTGTACGAATGGTTAGCATGGGTGCCGGACTGATGGAACTCTCCGTCATGGTAGTCAGTGGCATTATACCCATCGCCATAGATCCACGATACTTTAACATTAGTTCCATTTGCAATGTCAGCCACCATGAATACCTTCTCGTTCACTAGGACATACAGAGGTTCACTGCATGCAGCCACGTTGATTGTTGGTGCTGTTTTTCTACCGACTGACATCTTCTGTCCTTCCACAGTAACCTCAACATGAACTTTTACTGTAGTTGAGTTACAGCCAACACAGTTGCAGAACGTTAGATTAGCAACATAGTCACCACCTCTAGTGTAGTTATGAGTGAATGAACCTGAGAAGATAATCGACCCTTCAGCACTAAAGTTAGAGCTTGGGCTTTCGCAGACACCATCACCGTAGCATATAGACGCTTTAACATCTGAACCTCCCTTGACTTTGTAAGGTATAGTAGCTATTTGAGGGATGCCAGAGTCTGCTACAGGACCTACTTCAACTCCTTCGATCATGTCTTTGACAACGATATCTTTACATGATGTCAACGCAGTACTCACATTGTTATAGACAAGGGTAGTCATACTGTGTAAGCCTGCCTTTTTATACGTGTATGCGAACCAGGCTTGAGAGCCTGTCTTGTACGTTTTGTTTTCAGTGGTCCACGAGTATTGAGCTTCACATCCAGAAGTTATACTTGCTGTAAAGTTGATGGAGCTGTTAGTTGCTGAACATGGAGGGACGTTCAATGTCAAGTTAGCAATTTTCGATTGTATTGTTATGTTCCCGACGAGCGACTTACAGCCAACTAAGTTACAGGCGGTGATATTGACCATGTAGACTCCCTTAGTAGTGTAAGTCTTATTCATACTGGCTACAAGTATCGCACCGGCTACTTTTGAATTGGTCAAGTATTTCAACCCCGAACCATCACCAGGATCAACTGTGAAATTAACATGAGACCCATTCCTCAATAAGAAATTGATCTTAGTTTGTTCATTTTCCGCTGTAGTTGACAAACCATTTTTGGCAAATTCTAAACCATCTATCTCTTCCTGGCAAAGTATTTCACATATGGCATAGCTGAGACTGACACAATTAGTACCAAACATTGTAACACTCCATCTTCCAGCTTTCGGGCAGGAATACATTGTCCACGGTATCGTGGTGGTTATGTTGGTGTCGTTGAATATCCACTGGTAAGTCGCATTAGTAGTTAAGTGGGATTTTAACGACACATTGGATGCTTTGCCGACAGGATGAGCTGCTGGAGTACCACTGAACGATAGATTAGCGAGACCATGTTGTAAATAGACTTGACCAGAGGAACTCATCCCATTTTTCGTTGACGTGAGTTTTAACGATTTTACTCCTTCACTGGTGAACTTGAACGAAATTTTCTGTGATCCTTGCGGTAGAATGTGAATTTTAACATTAGGTAGAAAATTTACCAACTGAAAAAGAATGAAAAAGAAGAGTTTATAAATTGTTGTCGTACTTGGATTTTGACGTGTTAACATTTCAAAATAAACTTTAATTTTTTAATCGAATCATATAATGCACGTGTAAGCTTTCAAAATCAATGTCTGAATATAACAAAACTTACTGATGGACCGTTAGCAGCCGCAGGTGACTGATATCCGGGAAAAGCTGTAAAGTTAACAGCTTTAACTGAAGCCAGTGAATAGAACAGAGCACAGTTCGTACAGGAGGAGAGCGATAAGGTAGCAGGATTGCTCTCTGGTATATATATCCCATAGAAATCACAATGGGAAGCATCGACTGTCTTATTCATTGTTATTAATCTTCTATAGCCATTGTTTATCCAGATGACTAGGTTGTTCACGGTCTTGTATTGAAGATTAGAAGTTTGTTGTGCTGACAGGGAGTCGGCGCATCCACCAGCTGCACATTGACCGCTGTCCGTTTGTAGTTGTTTGTCTGCTGGACAAGTTTTGGCGTCCAAACAGGTCGTGGATTTAGAGACGCAGGCATTTTGAGTTGGACAGAAACGACTGGACGAATCACACTGGACACTCAAGCACTGAAATTAGATAGACACTTTATTAACTTAAAAAAACTTGCAGTCAATATGGCTGAATTACGTTTTTACAACTATAAAATGGCCATACAATCTTTAAGAAGAATACAGTTTAAAGTAAGACCTTAATAATTGACGTTCATTAGAAATCAATGTCAAGTTGATGACGTTATAATGTTGAATTGTTATTTATGTTTTTATATACTGTATACTGTATTTAACGTGGTAGTTACATTTTGCGTTTAAGATAGTTTTCAGGTAGTCCACAAATGAAAAAAACATTGTGAGGAATCCCAACTGGCTAGGAGACAAACCAGTTGGCTATATACAAAGCATGGCCGAGAAATTATATGTTGACCAAATCAGAAACCCAGACAAACAAATTTCTGTGGCCTGAGCGGGAATCGAACCTAGGACCGCCGGATTGCGAGACCACTCGGCCATGCTGCCTCCTATTTGATGTCAAATTGTCAAAGTCACCGGTATGTATTTTAGTAACGTTCATGCAGAAAAAGGATGTTTGTATTGTTTGTTTTTGTATTTGTATTTACCTTGACTTCGAAGAAACCTTGCTTTATAACATCGACATCTAAAGCCACAAGTCTGCCTTTAATGCTTGCTGTGTAGGGTATAATGTACATTCCGCTTGTAGAAGTTTGAGAACTACGTCTGAAACATGGCGGTCCAATTGAGATCAGTGTAGAACCTACAGAAATAACCAAATAATGTATGAAGTGATATGATATACACGACTCCACACCAAGCCACGTCACCCTACACCACACCACACCTACACCACGCCACGTCACCCTATACCATACCACAGCACACCTACCCGACCACACCACGACACGTCACCCTACACCACACCACACTACACCAAACTACACCCCGACAAGATACGTCACCCTAAACCACGCATCACACCATACCATACCATACCATACCATACCATACCATACCATACCATACCATACCATACCATACCATACCATACCATACCATACCATACCATACCATACCACACCACACCAAACCATACCACACACATCCCGCTACGCCACGTCACACTACACCGCACCACATCACGCCACACTACTTTACATAACTTTACAATGCTTCGTTATGCTACGTCTATCCTGTGCAGTGATATTACGTCATTACGTACCTGGTAACCCAACTGTTTTCGAGACACCGTCCATAGTAACAGTCAATACATCGCCTGAACTTTGCGTATACGTAGCATTGCAGGTAAAATCAGTGTTGACTTTAGCGCAGCGAGGACATGATAATGTCAGCGACGTGGTCGTCATGTACGAAGTAATGCTATTTGAACACGGGACATTTACGTACTCTCCAGTCTGATTATTCTTAAAGCGGACTTCCGGGTACGTCGTGTAATTCTGTAGGTTGATGAACATAAACGGGAAGTTTGCGCTGGTACTGGAGGAGAAATAACCATCGCCTGAACTGATCAGGTAGCTGGTTGCATCGTAGAAAGGCTTTGAAGCAGTGAACTGAGCGTCGAACTTAGTGAACGTTGGCTGCTGAGACGGCACGGTGCAGGTCAGGCTTGGCGTGCCAGCAATTCTGGGTAACACAAGCGCTCCTGAGCTTAGACCACCGCATTTAAGCTGTCTGTTCCCAGAGCAAGGTATTTTACAAACTCTATTATCGACTTGAGTCACAGTGACAGAGTTGTTGATACATTTGCAAAGACTTCCATCATCAATCAAGGCTTTATCGGAGAACCATATTTTGCACGTTTCTTGGCAGAGAATAGGACTCATGATTGCTGGATCCAGGGCGGGATAGAAGAATTCACTGGCAGTGATTGGATTGTGTGAATAACAGGAACCAGTGAAGTCGCTAAGAACTGGAATCAAATATATATATAAAAATAGTGTTATGTATATAGTATATATACTTGGAAATAGATGCAATTTTTCACTTCGCGTATACTGTCTCTTAAACATGCATTACAGACATCAAAATGTATGAGGTTTGTTCGGGTATCCTCCCCGGGCACGAGATGTAGTCGTAGTTATCTGTGAAGGCGAAGGCTTAGGCGTCGAAACCTAAAAATTACAGCAGAAGAAACCTCATGATTGTGAACCAAACGATTGTGATTCTTACCAGAAGCTTTCAAAAAGTTCTTCATCCACTGTGACTCTTTGAACTCATAGTAGATAGCAATGCTATCGATGGTTCCTTGGAAGTACTTGGCGCTTTCATTACTTGGTTTACCAACTACCAATCGCGTTAGGCTGTCAGCGGATGAGAGCATTGGTTGTCCATCTATATCATCAACATCAGCCAAGTCACCGTACCCCACTACTAATTTAAGACCGTTCAACTTGGACCAGCTGAAACCAAGCATCTGTTGTCCTGATTGAGAAACCTGTAAAAGATATACATAAATGACTAGTTTATAAATGGGCTTACTTGAGAGTGAAAGAACAAAGGCAGAAAAGAAGAAAGTGTCGAAACGGAGGAAGAGTATTAAAACACGCGATTAAAACTTACGTGAATGAATGAATTAATTAACAAGAGAAAAAATAATAAGTGATTCAGTAAGCAAAAACGTAAAAAAGTGGCCTATACAGAACTCGACTAAAGATAAATTCTAGTCCGAAAGTTAGAAAAGCTTACGAACGCTGGTAAATGTCTACGCGTGATATATATATGTAGATCTTAATTCAATCATTACCTGTACGCTGGTTTTCCATTGCCTATTAGTGTCCCGTACCACTACGGTTACAACTCCCGTAGTATCGGTATGAGTAATAGCAAATCCCCTGCCGTTTTCCCCATTAGAAGACATGATATATCTCAAACCGGATCCTTCTCTCTTGAACCTTACAAGCACTAAAAGAAATTGCATGGTATATTCAATAAACGTTATGAATTATTAATAACTAATAATTAATAATAATTTATTACCAATAATAATTTATTAAATTTATAAAGCGCAAATTTCAATTACTATGGAGAACTAAACAAGGAATTGTAATTGAATGCATGCTGCATTGAATACGTTTGATTTGAATCATATCATACAACCAGTACTATTTATTCCTTGTATTTTTTCTGCTGTCTCTATGTATGGCTATTATTTGTACTTATCTGTAGATTCTTCCTGACCCAAAATTGTAAATTTTAATAACATGTCAGCTAATTGTGTTTTTCAGTTATCTGTGTTTCAATAAGCTTATGCCCAAAAGACTGTAAATGTAATATATTCTTTCGTATTTATGTAATCAATGGCATTAATTAAATTATCTTGAATCTTATCATTGGACTCGTCCTAGAATACTGAATTTTATAATCACATTTGCGTTTACGAATGAATGCGTAAGGTACGATAACGATACGAGACTGAAGTACAGTTTTGTATACCGTTTACCACTCATACGAAATCAGACTCTGAAAATGATGAATGATTCTTGTCGATCGAAGGCAATGTCCACAATAACCCGGATAAATTTGAAAACTTTATTTTCACCTCCATCCTTCTTTCACCTCTACTCCCCTCCCTTCTCTTCCTCCTTCCACCACTACCCCCTTCTCCCTTCTCGTCCTCCTTCCACCTCTTCCACACCCCTCTCCCTCCTCTCTTATCTTCCTCCTTATATTTTATCCGGTTAGGCCTTCTGTTTACACTAATTCATATGAATCCGAAACAATTTTATATAAACTCTATTGTTAGGTTTGACTATTTTGCTACAGATTCGGTGTAAAAGTTGCGTTTTAAAATTTATCCGGCAATGCGTGAACACTTCTAATGTCATACCAGTTATTCCGTGGTCGCAGAGGTCAGGATCACTAATGCAGTCATCTTTAAAGTCGCCTAAATCACCATAGTTACTCGTTCCATCAAACTTTATAGCAAGATTGCTGAACCCTGGGAGATTTCCTGGTGCTGGTAAGACATTGAAAGGTCCATTAAGAGAGCCCGGTGTGGTGCTTTTGAAATCATTCAATATTATTTTGTCCATTGGCCAGAAATGATCGGCATCTTGAAAGCGGTAATCTGGTAAATGAATAAAGAGAAAATGAATGGACAAAAATAAACAAATGAATGAATGATCGAATGAATGGATGAATGAATGAATAAATGGTTGAATGAATAAATAATTAAAGGAATGATTGAATGAATGGATGAATGAATGAATGAATGAATTTATGAATGAATTTATGAATGAATGAATGAACGAATGAATGAATGAATGAATGAATGAATGTATGAATGAATGAATGGGTGGATGGATGGATGAATGAATGGATGAACAAATTAATAGTTGAATGAATAAATGACTTAGAGAAGCAATAACTGAACGATTGAATGAATAAAAGAATGAGATAATTGAATGACCACTAAATTAATAAATTAGTAAAAGATTGCACAAGTTTACGGTTATAAATTAATAGTTAATTAAATTTTAAAAGTAAAAGATTCCATAAGCTTACAGTTATAAATTAATAGTAATAATTCTATTTTAATTGTATGAATATTGTTTTAGAGTGCTCTGAACATCACGTTGAAGATGATGATAATGACAATAATGATTAAAATGACCATGATGACATGACAAACTGTAATTCATCCAACAACTTTCAACACATGTAAATAGTCAATGACAACCAGCTTACCCGGTCGTGCACAAATTTCGAAAACACCACCACTCGACGGAGACTTCAAAAACAAGTTGGTGACTTTAAGAGCTGACGAGTCCAGGTAATAGAATATAATGTTTTCGCCCATTCCTACCACCACCCGTCCTGGAGTCCAATCCAACCATACATGTATCTGCACTCCTGCAGTCACATATCTCGGCCTCTTAATGGATGTCGCTACTTTGGTAATGCTACTACCGTCTGATGATCTTCGTAGGTAAGTCGTATTTGAGCTGCTTTCGTCGAATACGATTTCGTAACGTGGTCCAGTTGCGCTATTTGTGGTGGAAAGAATGATAATGCAGTCCTGGCATTTTACTCGAAGAGAAGCTGACGTTGTTATCAGTGGGTAAGCGTTTGATGTGGTACCCGTGGAAACTGATGCTTGGTCACATATGGTGTCTAAACGATTGCAAGTTGAAATAAGAAATTTAGCAATATTAATTGGAAGTAAATAGGATCTTTTGTAACTGAACAAATAAAATGACCTCATGTGCAGGAAGTAGTGGCGGGAGGGAGGAAGAAAAATAAGTAAGGAGGAGGAAGAGGTTGGAAGCAAAGAGGTGAGCAAGGTGGAAAGAAATGAGAGGAGGAAGAATGATGAAAGGAAAGACGATGGATGAAGAAGTAGGAAGGAATACGGAACTAGAAAAAGGACAGGAGAGGAAAAGAAAAAGAAAAGAGAGGAAGAGAAAGAAGGAGGAAGGTGGAAGGATGATGGGAGGTGGAATGAGGAAGAGAAAGAAGGTGAAAGGAGGGAGAGGAGGTGGAAGGAGGAAGAGAAGGAAGGAGGGAGAGGAGGTGGAAAGAGGAAGAGAAGGAAGGAGGGAGAGGAGGTGGAAGGAGGAAGAGAAGGAAGGAGGGAGAGGAGTTTGAAGGAGGAAGAGAAGGAAGGAGGGAGAGGAGGTGGAAGGAGGAAGAGAAGGAAGGAGGGAGAGGAGGTGCAAGAAGGAAAGTGGAGGGAGTGTGTGTAGGTGGAAGGAGGTAGAGAAGGGACGAATGAGGAGATGTGGAAGAGAAGGGAGGGGTGGTGTGAGGAGGATGGGAGGTCAAGAATGAGGAGCACTGTATGTAACATACCGGTTTTATACTCATCATAGAAGAATTGAACTGACTTATATCCGACTGGATTGGTCGATGAATGTGTTGACGTCACAGTCAGTTTTACCCAATTCACTACGCGGGCCGTGAACCAGAACTCTTCAAAGCCGTTCTTATCCTTGGTCAATGTAACCTAGAAGGTATCAGGTACATAAGCTGAAATAACAAAACTTGCAAACACGCAAATGGACGATAGAATAAAAACTAGCAAGCAGATACTGATCGAGAAACAGCACACACAAAAAAAAACAAAAAAAAAACAGGAATGTAAATGAGGTAAGAAACGACGTGAAGAAAAAAGGAAATTACATTCACTCAACAGACACACAGGTTCAGAAATAAAAACTAATAGTTATCATTATTATCATTGTGTAGATAGACAGACAGACAGAAAGACAGAAACTTAAAACTTCATTAATATCTAATTGTCGACATCGCCACAAAAAAGTCCAAATTGCAATGTTATGTTCTCGAGAAAACTTTGTTAATTTCTTCTCGACATCGCCATAAAAAAATGTCCAAATTTCAATGCTATGTTCTCGAGAAACATTTTTATTCTAAAATTAAAAAAACAAATACGCCAAACATAAAAAAACTGGAAAATAATTGGAGGTCACCGAGTTAACTTCGGAGCTATAAGTGAAAAAAGCGCAGAAAATTCTTATTTGTAGAAATGACATGGAATTATTTTTTAACAAAAAAATTGACAATGATCATATTTTTGGCACTAACGTGAGTTTTCGTTTCAAACGCACGAGAACTTTTACTTGATTTCACATGCGCGAGCAGGATGCACATCCACCTTAAAAACAAATTGTGTACTCACATGAACAGTGGTGCAATCACTAAAATCCAATCGCACATCTTTGATTTGAGCTGTAGTTATTGTTCTCTGGAAGATTCTGGCTTTGTTAATCTTAGCCCATGGAAATTCTATTTGGATCCAAGCACCAATACCTTCGTTAGAAGATGCCCACTCGGTTGAAGTCGAACCATCTAAGGCTTGTTTGCAAGTGGCGATGTTTGTGGACGCTTTGGTGCAGCTACCACCAACTGTCTGCTGCGCAACATCGAAAAATGGCGAACGTAACGATTCTAAGACAAAAAAACAAACATATGACATATTAATGCATGCCTCGATGTTGATAGGAAATGTCACGGGCATGTGTCACACAACGCTGTGATCAGAAACAAACATTCAATGGTTTTATGATAAATGATTAGAGCTCAGACCTTGCGCGGTATTCTAGATGGCCAGATTTTTTTTTCAGTTTTGTCGCAAGATATCTTGAAAACAAGCACGGTGACCCCAATTTGTTTTCTTGGTTTCAATATAGCTTTCTTTTCGAAATATGACATCAAAGAGAAGTAAGGACTGACAATTCTTAATTAAAATTGCCCCCTGCATTGAAAAGAATCCCACTACATAGATTGACTTAAAAACATCTGGTTGTCTTGGGAATTGAATACAACAGTTCTTTCGTAAAGTTATTCATCAAAAAACCTTTTTATTGCGCATTGTAGCTCAAAAGTGAAGCTTTAGTAAAGTATTACTCTGATATACCTATTGCAAAAACCATTGTCGGGGTAAATAAGGAAATACCGGATGTAGAGTTAACAACCCGAAAGGTACTATGGGCTTCCAAATAAAAAGAAATAAGCAATAATTTTATTCAAATCATTCACGCAACATTTTATCGATCATCGCGAATCTTCAGCTTGACGAAATGGCACTGATTTGAATAAAATAACTGCTTATTTCTCAGTGACATAGTTAGTAACTACTAACTATGTTTTTCATCATTATTAGAAGTCCACACTACATTTCGGTCGTGAAATCTCCATCCGGAATCCGGTATACTTTATTTAAAAAAAAACAAAAAAAAAAACAAACAAACAAACAAACAAACAAACAAACAAACAAACAAACAAAAAAAACAATCCATACTAGTAACACAAATGTATGGTATATGCAATGTCCAGTCTTTTTAAAGCCTTATACAATACAGGTATGATACATTTATAGCGTGACTTAGCAATGTTGTTATGTCACCTCATAATTAGCTCAAGTAAGTCTCCCATCGTTTTCCAAAAAAAAGAACTTTCTCGAAACGCAACCCACCACTAAGTCTGTTTCTTGGGAGCCGTTTTAAATTGGAATTTAGTGTAGTGGTTGTCATGAGGTGCCAATTATGCTTGCCACCTTTCACTTTATCAAATTGCAGGTGCAAAGACGTAAAATTAAGCCTCCCTGGTAGACTGAAGCAGTATTCGTCTGTTTTATATAAAAATTGTCCAATCTGAACATTTAAAATTGCTTCTCCTTTCAGTATTTTTTTTTCAGTAAGTATACAATATAATATCTTATAAGGGCTGCCCGCTGAGCCGCGACATTAAATATTTTCCAAAGGGGCGGGATCTTCAAAAAAGTTATGAAAACAAATTTCAGGTTATTGAGATGCAACACTCAACGGAAATAATTTCGTAACAATACACCGTTTGTGGCCAAAGTAATGACGTCATCAAATTAAAACCCTTATGCATAATTGAAAGCAACGACCCAACAGTATTGGCAATAACAAAAAAGAAAGAGAGTAAAACAAGCTATTTGAAGCACTTCAAAACTCGCTGCAGCACCAAAGAATTGAAGATGATGATGATGATCTGCCGAGTTTACATGTACACTTTTCAATGACATGCAATGGCGGTTGCAATGATAGTGTAGGGTTCAATATCCTGTGGTGAACTACTTCAAAACAATTCATTTTTACGAACTATTATTGTTGTTCTAGAAACTGGAGACACCGCCCATCATCTGATTAGATGCGCGTTATAAAAAGAGTACAGTGCACGGGCGTGCATTGTGACCGTACGTTCTTTAAATTGTTTTTTCGTATTAGAGTGCTTTCACATAACGAGCTATCATTGCTAATGAGTTTTAAAAATGCCAATGAGCCAACGGAGCTCTGCTGATGAGAATTGCACGTGGGAATGTACGCTTTCGTGTACAAAGACAAAGTAAAGCTCAATCGGCAGATCATCGCGTTTACGTTTACGATAATCAGTTATTGATTTTGCAATGAAAATTACGGGAAGAATTATATTTTATCTTGACAACGTTTCGGTGTCGCTGACACAATCTAACTAAATATATTAAATACAAACTGCAGTTATTTAAAAAAAAATGTTCAAAGTCTGTGTTTCGTTTAGTTATCAAATGCGTTCTCTAAGTTGTCTTTTGTTTAGTTATAGAATATTTTTTCGTGAAACAAAGTAAACTGAATGCCACTGAAGGCTTTTTGAACAGATCACACAAAAGGGCAAAAGGTAAATCCTTGTACACACTGGTGCATAAGCTCAAGAGAAACAAAATAATTTAGGGATTTAAGGAGATTTAGGTGTTTTTCTTTGCTGTTCTTTTGTATTTGATTTTACTTATGCTTGCGTCGCTTTGTTTATGTCATGTCTTATGTCACACGCTTGGCTTCTTTCATTTGTCTTCTTCTTAGTTTTTGCTTAAGTTTGCGTCTATTTCACTAGTGTAGACCAGGGTTAAGGAAAAAAATTCCTGGGCAGGCTGTTTTTCAATCATAATCTCTTAATAACTCTAACTCTATTTCAGGTCTATTTTAGTATTGAATTGGTTGATTATAGAGAGCTTAAAGATAAAAAAGGAAGTACCAGTTATCCCCTTTCTCACTATATACATGTATAATAAATTACAGCAATTCTGCACTTACCATCTGGAATATAAGTATGTAGTAGAGCAATGGTCACGGATACGAAACTCGGTCCATTTGTTTTCGTGTTTTTAGCCTGCTGGACTTTACAATTCGCTGCAGATCCCTTGCACAGCACGGCTGCATACGACTCTTGGTCCCCTATAGCGGTGTTATTGACGCCTATGCTTGTTAAGGCTGCATTAGCACTGTTGAGATTGGTGTTGATGTTGCCAGATGTTTGGATGGCCATTAGTATAATAACCTTGTTGGGCAATGCTGTGATGAAGTCTCTCAGCTTGTCAGCATTAGCGGTACTGGCCTTGACATCAAAAACATCAGCAGTCATAAACACACCTAGAATGATTAATGGCAAGAAATGAAATGATTGTCATTATCATCGTTGTCATTATCACCTTCAACAGCCACATCAACATTATCAATATCTGATAGCATCACACCATATGATTCAAACAATCATCATCATCATCATTGGTACTATGCGGTTACCATCGCCATCACAACCTTACTACCACAATCATCATCAATACCATCATCATCATCATTACCACTATCATCGTTACAATCACCATCTCGATCACCACCATCATCATCATCGCTAATCACCATCATGCAGGATCATTGCAATGATCACTTCCTTTCAACTATTATCGCTACCGTCGTAAATTGTTGTTTATATCATCATCATCAACAACAACATCACTATCATCTCAATCATCATCTATCTATATCTATCTCATCATCATTTATAAACATTGGTTACAATCATGACAACAATCATCTTTATCATCGTCATCAGCATCATAATCATCACCGCCTTTATCATCATTACCACTGTTATCATCGTACAATACCATCGTTATCTTCATCACTATTATACTCACCAGTAGCTTCATCGAAGACAGCTACATTGATACCACGTGATTTACTGCTATAGTCTCGCCCATTGACGATTAGAAAAGACGACCCTTGGGCCACGCTAACATTAGTATCTAACTCTCCTTCTGAGCGGATAAAGATGTCTAATTTACATGCTACTCCTAAAGAAATACAGGAAAATCGTAGTTGTTAGTTTCTTAATTTTGATTGTCTTGTTTATTCTCTTTGTGAAAACGCATGAAAACCGTGAAATAAAAAGCAAACTAAATACTAACAAAGACTAATTCTTTATAGTAGAGTACAAATAAATAGTACAAATTAGTGCTAATTAAACAAAAGAAAACAATGGAATTAACGTAAAATTGCACTATTTAGTATTATTAAAGTTTCACGGATTAATTGTTTGCACTCTAACTATTTGTCATTACCACTTTACTAGAAAACAATACCTAGACAAAAGAAATAATAATGTTTTGGTTGAGTGATTGAGACAAATAGTTACTCAATAGCTACTAGAGTGATTTTCATAGAATAGGCAAACTAATAGTTACCACTAAAGCCATTGTTTTCTTTTGTTGTTTATCAACTACTACAAACTAAATGGTCTATTTTCATTCACATAGAAGATTTGCTCCATTTTTTGGAAGCAAACTCCAGTAACTAATAATATGTAGTCAAGCAAAATTCGATAAAGTATCGTTTTACAATAAAACGTTTTACCTATTTCCTGGATGCTCTCAGGTTCGAATAATTATAACCGACCCCCCAAAAATACAACATTGACGATTTTGAACCATAATTAAGAAAAACGTAAGACTTTTATCGCTATTGTACTAATATAGGCAATTCCTTACCCCTCCCCCCTCGTGCCAGTAACACATTTGAGTTTTTTAACCATGATTTTTTTCAAGCTGTTTTGTTTGTTTTCTTTATTAATAAAGTAAAATTAACCTCCTTCTAGATAAGTTTGTATAAAATAATAATTTTGATCTGTTTACTTTGTTGCTCGGAAACAATAAGGAACGACCCACTTGCCTGTTATATATACGGGAAAAAATGGTAATTGATTTTTTTTTTTTTGAAATAATTACGGTTACGATGCGGTACTGTTTTCAATTCGACTGATTTCAACAATTACATCTCTTATATCTAAGCTTACAATTTCAAATTGTAACCTATTCTACACTGCATCCATTGTCGCATCGCATATAAGATTGGGGAAAATTTTGGCGACAAAAACAATGGTCACAGTGTGATACGATATAAAGGGTGGGTGAGGTGGGACAAAAAATAATACACACGGCGATAATTACCAGACACCATTAGCGCCCGCCTAGCTGGTCAATTAGTTGAGCCGAAGTGCATAATTTATTCATAGTCATAGTCTTATATACGCTGCTTTAATTTATGCAGCGTGAATAGTAACCTATTCTACACTGCATCCATTGTCGCATCGCATATAAGATTGGGGAAAATTTTGGCTCCCCCCTTAATAAGGTCGTGTAGTGTTATCACACAACCGAAACAAACTGGTGTCTAGTGATGAGCATGACCCCCAATACTAACTCACTATTCATGATCATCACTAGGCTGGCGGTTTGTTGGATATGATAAGATTCTCTATCTCTATAAGTATTGTTGGCCCTAGTTAGGGGAATGTGTCGTTTCGTTCATTGATCATCTAATGATCTCTTCCTCGAGTATTCCCAACATGGGAAGGCGCAAACAAACTGTTTTAGTTGATTGGTATTTTCCCACGAATTAGTGAGCGCTGCCCCCTCGTTTGATGCAAGACGAGCTGAGGCACCAGCTGGATTCAATACTTTTGCTAATTGCATGTAATAGAGTGCCGTATGGCGCCTCGTCCAACCCACGTGATCCATAATTTCAGACAGTTCGACGCCTGTAAGAGCTAGAGTAATGGCACATCCAGATCGAAAGCCGTTTAGGGTTTCTCCTTCATCTGTGTTCATTTCACCAAGGTACACTTTTAGTCTAGATTCTGCCGCAGTGGAGGAGAAAGGGGCGTCTTTTATACCTTTGTCAGGTGTGGTTGGACGGAACAAGTATCCTCGTGTCAGGTCCACGTTCATCCCTCGCGCCACTTCAAAGTAACGCTCGACGCCCCTAATCGGACAAATGTCTAGATGAGGGTTTCTTCGTACCCCAAACACATTTGCATCCCCATCTCTCAACGTTTTCCCCCAAATGTGATTGAAGAGGAGACCATCGTCGTTTGGGAAACGGAGTATCTCTGGGACCTTAACCCGGCCTAGATCCCCAGGTCTATCGCCACTGAAAAAGGCTAGTTTAAAGTAGGCTTGATCTCTTGCGATAATAAACTTGTCGATTGCGTTGCCTGTGTCACTCAGTTTGTTGTCAAGAAAAACACAAAGCTGGGTCAGCTTGTCCACAAAGAACGGGGTTGCCTGTTTTGGTTGTATGCGGGCCTGCAATTGTTCTGCTGTGACGAGCTTTAAGTAATCTTTGACGAGCTTATCAGCGGCTGGGTTACCCAAACCTAAGCGCACATCCCATTCACCATCCCGACCAACGGAGTGAAATATTGCGCGTAATTTGCCTATGTAGGAATCGATGGTTTTGTATGATAATCGTACTGGGCAACCACAAGGGAACCTTCCTTTCATTCCTATTTTCTCGCAGCCGTTATGGTGAACTTGTGTCTTACCGTCTTTATCTTTAAAAATGAGAAAACGACATATGTCTCTAGGGGTAGCGCTCGTAACGGTAGTAAAGCCTGGTAGGCAAGACAAGAAGGTTTCAAACTCCTTCCTTAGGGAGTCTTTTTGCTTAGTGTACGCTGTGGCATTGCCGTAATCCATTAATTGTCGTAGGCGCTGATCGATATCATTCAGATTCAATGTAAAATCGCTTTTTGCTGTGGTCGGTTTAATCACCTTTCGCACATACCCACAGCGTTGGCAGAATCGAAAGTCCAAATCATTGGCGTAAGAACACGTAGGACACCTAACCGAGGGTGAGAAAAGTTTTGCCACCACAGGGAGGTCCTATAAATAAAGAGACAGAGGCTTCAACGCTGTTGCGATCATTTAATTGGTACATTATACAATCATTAATGTGAACAGTTGCAGGGAATATTTCCTTTTATACTTTAAATAAATACATGTAAGAAAATGCCTTTTAAAATTTACATTTAAATGTTCCAGCCTGACTAAATGCTTAATATTACTGCCAGGCTACTGCGAAAACCCATAAGTCATAGAGTATATCACTATATTTCCACCCGTCCTTCGAGGGGGTCAAAAGAGCATTAGAGTCGCCTGCCGTTGCCAATCTAAGTTTCTTGGAAGAAACGCGCTGTAATATGGGCCACCAATACTTCCTAGGATAGGAGTCTAGGACCACAAAAGTGCTTGGGAGTTTGAACGATTGTAGAAAACGGAGAACTGGGCCTATAAGTACCTCTGGCGGAAAAACATAGGGGCAAGCCAACTCTGTTGGGAATAGAGTGAGGTCTTGTGCAAACAGATTGGTACCAAGAGAACCTGCAGTTGGATATGGTGAAAAGTGCGGGAGAGCTTTTCCTCTTCTGTCTGTCATGGCATTGGTGTCAAGGGCCATAAGGTCGCAAGTATGACCGTGAGTACCCCCAAATTCGTGCTGAATCTTCGCCCACAACTCCGGCGAGATTGTGCGGTCAACTAAAGAGAGTCTTCTAGAAGGCGAATCAGCTGGGTTAAGATGAGTGGGAACGTATGTCATATGTAAAATAATAATATTCAGCTGCATAGTTGAGAAGAAGATCTTCTTGATTACATTAGTAAGGGACGCGCTTCTGGCACCCTTATTATTCCATGCGTGCATTACCACCTTGTTGTCAATGAAGACATCAACCCGAGAATCTCTCAAAAACTCCTTAAAGGCATGTAAACTGTTATCTACTGCTAGGGCTTCCCTTGTAGCTATATCGAGTGACTTCTCTTCCTTCGACCAATAATCGGCTGTCTCCTGTTTCACCGGAGAAGAAATGATGCCTGCCCAGCCTGTTTGTGAGGCGTCAGTTGTGATCGTGACTTGACTATGTCTCTCGTCCCTCCAGCGTATGGGATCGTCCCATTGTTCTAGGAACAACCAGTGCTCTATCTCCTTGCGCAAAGCTCCGCGTACACAAATAGGCCTAGAATTGCGCACACCTGTGGAGATTGCTCGGCTCATCTCTCGGGTAAACAAGCAAGCAGCCGGGACCACAAGTGAAAATGAAAGGCATTTACCGATCAACCTTTGCAGTGTTTTGATAGATATGGTGTTGCGCATGAGCGTTTCCTTCACTAATTCCAGAAATTTCTCTTTTTTCGCTGGTACTAGAGCAAACACTTCTTTATTTGAGTCTATTAGGAACCCCAAGTATTTGACTATTGTTTGTGGCGTTAATATCGATTTACCTAGGCCAAGGAAGTATCCAAGACGTACCAGGTGATACATAGTTAAGAACAAAGCTGATTTCGCCGCCGCATAGTTCCGCTCATCGTTGGTTTCAAGGTTAGCATACTGGCCCTTGTTTAAAGAGACCTGTAATTGGCCGTTGTGTCTGTCATCTATGTAGAGCAGACAGGGAATCCCCTGGGTACGTAGGAAATTTGATGCCATAAGACCGGTCGAATGGTATGCATATGCAGAAATTTTCCAGCCAAAAGGAATTGTGTTGTACGTAAAGAACCAGCCCCCCCATTGTATTCCAAAGAAAGTGCGACTCTCTTCTGTTAACAAAAGGTGGTCATATCCAGATTTATCATCCAGGACAGTCTGGTAGGAATCTTTTAACACATAGCGTGGTAAGTCTGTTACTCTGTCTAAAGAGAATGGTTTATCTATCATCCAGAGGTTTAAATATCTAGCATCGTGACAGAGCCTTGGCTTTGTTGGTTCAACGGTTAATGGAAGTACTATATATGGCGGGGGTACAATCCCGACTTTACCCACAAGAGAGATGGCGCCAGATTGCAGACGATCCAGTAGCGTTTTCCTTATAAAATCTCCAAAGTTCTCACATGAAGCGTTATTCCTGAATACTCTCGGAGGAGGTCTAGGCGAGTCGTAGTGCATTCCTTTAAAGCTTCCTTTAAAATGCGTAAAGTATGGAAATATGGATACCTTTTCTGTAATCCATTTCAAAACCTCTTCCTGGTTGGGTGCGGGTGCTATGTTAGCCATTTCCTGCCATCTTCTACTATGTCTGTGCAACTCTCCTGCTATGAAGTAATCTGGGTCTCTAAGAACTAGATTTGCAGGATCTCCTATAATTTCCCCCTCTCTCACTAGGTGGATTGTGCTGTCATAAACGTCGTTGGCCGTCCTACCGTCACTGACAGATACGGGGTTTCCTTGAAGATTTACCCAACGGACATATTTTCTTCTCTCATAGCCCTCGTCGATGAGTTTATCAAATTCCATAGATTTCTCCCATGACCAAAATTGTGACTAAGAAACAAAAAATGTAACGACATGTAAGAAAACTCAGTAAAACCCCGTAAGAGTCAGCAGACAGAGGACGGTTTTGACACAGCACGAAGCCGAGAGGGTGTTAAGGTACCCGTTTTCAAAACCTTCCACATCCGTTGACCCAACAAGGATTATCATTGGTCTGAGCACGTACGTAATATAATATATTTATATGGAAATTTTTCTTGCATGCTCGGATTCTATTCTTGTAATTAAAACTAAGGGACTAATATATGCTATAATATTTCGGTTTTAGCATGACATATTGAAACTGTTACTGTTATTCAGTTAAAGGTACTTTCACGCATTCGACCTAGAGCTCGAGGCGTTCTGAGGGTGTGAGTGACCATTGAAACTAATCCAACGTCAGTAAAAAGTATTCTCGTTTCTGTTTTTTTTTTTTATTTATTTATTTATTTATTTAGAAGTTACAATCTATGCTTCATTGTTTGGCATTTAGGACACTATCCACTTGCAAGATTATTATTTAGCTGTTACTGCTTGAACTACTTCTTTCGTTCCCGCGACCCCTAGTGTTGGGTTGTCTTGGCCTTGGCCCAGGGCTCCTTCTAAAGCAGCGGGCAGCAATATGCCCGTACTTCCCGCATGCATAACATTGTGGACTGGGGCTTCTCCATCCACGACCCCTGTATGAGTTGTAAGGCTCCCACTGGTTACGTTGCCAGTATGCCGGCCTTGGACCCCACGCTGCTGGCCCCCAGGGGGCATTTCTTCCGCCTGCCGCCTTTTCCACCTTTGCTACTGCCTCGTAAACTGTAGTGTGGTCCTTACTACCCAATAGTCGCATCACCAAGGATCTAAAATGTTCCTTAGGTAGGTCAATCTTTCCTCTTGCCGTCTGGTATACTAATCGATAGTACTCTTTTTTCTCGTCCTGGTTATCCCTGGCGGTATTCTGCAGGGTTTCCAACAAATCAATGGCCTCATACTTGTTGAACTCAGATACTGGACGGGCTGAGTAATCCATTATCCGCTTCACTACACCCTTAACTGTCAACTTTGTGAGCTCCGCCACTGATTTTTCAAGGCTTCCCAAACCTTTGACGAGTGCCTGAAATAAAAGACACCCTTTTATAAGATTCTTTGTAAGATAATTAGTTCTAACAAATTGTAGTTCAATTACATCCTTTAATCATATACTGCCATTTATTACTTTATATCTTATTTCAAGTCTTACGTTTGTTTCTGTGTTGTCATAATTTAATTCCATTTCGATTTATTTAGTTATTTTGCTAGGATAACTTATTTTGATCTATTAAATTTATAGACTTATACTTATATGATAAATCTTATTTCATTTCCATATTATCAATTTCAACGGTACATTTTTTTTTTGTTTGTTTGTTTGTTTGTTTGTTTTGTTTTTGTTTTTTTGTTTTTTTTATTTTTGTTTTTGTTTTTGTTTTTGTTTTGTTTTTGTTTTTTTACTTCATTTCGTTCTCTTTTCATTTCAATTCTATATCTGATATTTCATTTTATATAATCTATATTTTACTTTCCGCTTTTTCTTCTATATTTCCTTTCTATGTCTCTCATTTAATTTTCATATTTTCCTTTCATATACTTAATTCATCTCCAAATATTTCGTTTCCTTTTCACATAATTCATTTTCTTTTCATATATTAAATTTCATTTCGACATATTCCATTCCATTTCATATAATTCCACTCCATACATTTCATTTCTTTTTATCCAACTTATTTTCATATATTCGTCTCGTTTCAAATATTTCATTCCATTTCCATATATTCTACTTTCTTTTCATACATTTCATGTCCATATATTTCATTTCCTTTTCAAGTATTTTATTTCCATATATTTTATTTCCTTTTCATATATTTCATTTCCTTTCCATAAATTTCATTTTTATATATTTCATTTCCATATATTTCCTTTTCATATATTTCATTTCCATATATTTCCTTTTCATATATTTCATTTCCTTTTCATATATTTCATTTCCTTTTCATATATTTCATATATTTCCTTCTTCATATATTTCATTTCCTTTTCATATATTTCATTTTCATTTTCATTTCATTTCCATATTCTTCATTTCCATATACTTCATTTCCATATATTTCATTTCCTTTTCATATATTTCATATCCTTTTCTTATATTTCCTTTATATATATATTTCATTTCTTTTTTTATTTTTATTTTTTTTTTTATATATTTCATTTCCTTTTCATATATTTCCTTTTCATATATTTCATTTCCATATATTTCCTTTTCATATATTTCATTTCCATATATTTCCTTTTCATATTTCATCTCCATATATTTCCTTTTCATATATTTCATTTCCATATATTTCCTTTTCATATATTTCATTTCCATGTTTCATTTCCATATATTTCCTTTTCATGTATTTCATTTCCTTTTCATATATTTCCTTTTTTATATATTTAATTTCCTTTTCATATATTTCATTTCGTTTCCATATACTTCATTTTCATATTTCATTTCCATATATTTCCTTTTCATATATTTCATATCCATGTATTTCCTTTTATATATTTCATATCCATATATTCATCTCTTTTCCATATATATTTCATTTCCTTTTAAATATTTAAATTCCACGTATTTGATTTTTTGTATATGAAATATAAATGTGTTTAAAACATATATTTTATCTGCATATAACTATGCTAAAACATGAATAAGTGCGCGAAGAATAAGACTAAACAAAAGAGCACTTAACGCCACGCCCGTCTTTGCCTAGTAGCGCATATTTAACGTATCATGGGAATAGAATTGCTCAATATACCGCGTGACTAGAATAGCTTGAAAAATATAGCACATGCATGAACAAATATGTATTTATAAAGGACTTGTATGTAAAATAAGCCTAAAATACTAATTTTATAACCCCCTGTATAAAAACGTATATATACAACCATGAGTTTGGGTATCTAGAATAATACTGAACGCACATGTACGAGAATAGTACGGTCTAAACATACAAATACTATAAATGCAAATATGGACGCTAAGCGAAATGTGTAGAATAAAACAAGAAACAATGCTTTTTATTTGCAAATGAAAACGATAAAGAAAGACTGCACAGAGAAAATACCGTCCCGAAATATAGCAAAATTTTAAAGGGCTAACCTGCCACACATAGAGACACAATAATTATAAAACTAGCGTCAAAGCAGATAAAGTTATATACCTCAAGTCGTTCTTGTTGAGATGGCACTTGTTCGACAACATTAGCATTAACCTCTCCGGCCTGTGGATCCGGTGCAGCATTTTGAACGGGAGCTACGGGAGCGTTGACTTCGTTATTCAAGTTATCGACAGCAGGTGCTGGATATTGGACGTTGTTGTTCGCCATAGCGCTGTAACGTTGACTGGTCAAGTAGTTGAGCCGAAGTGCATAATTTATTCATAGTCATAGTCTTATATACGCTGCTTTAATTTATGCAGCGTGAATAGAACATCGATTCCACCGTTACACCTGTCAGACTTGTATATATTTATATCAATATGTTATGAAAAAGTGACAACTTATGCAAACAAACAATTTATAGAGATGACAAGCAATAAATATGTTAGACTGAAGTTCGGCAAACAAATTCAGGAATCATTATAGGGCATCGGCAAAATCTTGTGGTTTGATTAAAACGAAATCCGCTATTTGTTCAGCGACGCCATAAACAGAATATTGTTCAAATGATAATCAGTCCGCAATATGCATTGGGTGCAAATTCATTTTAAATTCTTTTCACTCACTTATGACCGAGTTAGCGCATGGTGGATTGAAGTGGGTTGACGCAGTTTCCGTCATCTTCTAATCATCGCTTTGCAAGGGATCAGAGCGGGTTCGGGGCAGGCTATGTAATTTTTATTATGAATTTTTTGACAATGTCCACTTAAACAACGTATAATTACTGAGAACTAATATCAAACAGAACTTCCCTCATATATGTTTTACAGAATTTGAATTGACAGCCAGCTCATGCCCAGATACTTTTTAATATCGTGAGTGCAAACAGTAATATTAGACCCCCTTGTGAAACTCTGTGGAATTGGACGAGCAGTTGGTCATATCATTTCGATTTTGTCAAGTTAAAGAACTACCAGGAGTATGCTGTTTTCGCTCATCTTTGGAGTTTGTTGTAGTTCTAGACTAAACATATAAATCAATAAAGAATTGGAAGCTGAAAAAATGATCCCAAATCGATAATGACTTACTGGCTGACCGAAAGACAGAAACGTCAGGGTTTTCCAATGGGGCTGACAGACTGATCCTAAAGACTGACTGACTGACTGACTGACCGAATGACTGGCTGACTAGCAAAGCGTCATCAATTATTCACATGGTTATGCATCATATCAAGCAATAACTCCTTTTAGTTTTTTTCCACTCTATAAAACGAGAAAGATTACTGAAGTTTTTTCTTTGCATAAAACGGGGAGAAATATCACTTCAACGTCTTCAACACGAAAATGCTTTGTTTATTAATTAGAGCTGATTCCGACTTCCGTGGTGGATAATATTAAAGATAGGATAAGTGCAAACGTACGCTGACTGCGACGACCTGTATATCGATCGATCATCATTGCGTTTTTTTATGGTGTCAGGTTTTTGTAACGATTCCTATTGTGCTATTATTAAAATACATACTGGATGCACCAGATTATATATTTAACGTACCTGAAAAAGTGGTCTAAAATTATTAATTTAACTTATTTAAGTTAGTAAAAAAATCTTATTTGAAGTTAAAGTTATGAAAATAAATAAAGTTACAAAAGTTTTCTCGGTAAGAAACGAATCTCCAACATCGAAATTCAAACAATGTAGTTCAATTAAAATATGCCAAAACACATCCATCTTCCTTCGTTTTATCCAAAGTATTATATCGACAACCGATAAGAAATGAATTAACTATATATGACGAGAATATATCTTCATCACGGAAAACGTTTGGGTGTTTTTTAATTAACGCGTACAGTTTTAAAGAAATTCACGATGAAGGAACTTTATTCTTAAAGCTATAAACAGAATACATCAGCTCTTTTTCATCTCCAATAGCAATTTTTTTCCATAACCTTGCTCGACTTTAGCAGAGACGAAGGACTGGAGCGAACAACAGAGAGACGGACATCAAAATGCCATTGCTTATTTTTTTATTTTACTTTCAACTTTACAAACACATTACTGACTTTTTTGAGACAGAAAGCTGTAACAATTTCTCCTTAAAAAAAAAACAGAAAAATTATGTCTATTTCGGATCTATGAAGGTTGTTAATTTGTTCGCGAATTTTGACGTATTCTCGTCTCACATGGAAGTTGCAAAACAAGTCGTCGTGGCATATATTCCGCAGAAGTAACTGAAACATCATGTCTTTCAACGATCATAATTCGTGCCTTGAAGAACATGTATACTCGAGCTCATACAACCGAGCTAGCTGTCATGTTATGTAACGCTATGGAGGGACAAGTTGCACAAAACATTAAGGCTGTATAACACCATCCCCCCCCCCCCTCTCCCCCGTCCACCTGACCACAGAGTAAGGTTGTGATTCGGAAATAATTAACGGTACAGGATTCATCCAGCACTACGAAGCATGAATACATTGATGATTTTGATAGCAATGTTTTGACCACGATGGTCGGGAAAAAGAAATTACATTATTTCCCCGTCACTTCCCGGTCTTGCGCTGAGGACAGGGTCTTTATTGATTGATGCATGGGTATCGATGCCCATGCCCGAAACTTATCTTTCCAGAACCGTTACTTTCAGTACTTTTATACGCTCTTTTCTCCCTCGCACGTTTGCAACTGAAATCAGTCGCCGATAATAAAGCTCTTCCTCTGTCATACATTAAAGTTTAAAACAGCTTTCTATTATTTGCCTTTGTGTATACTGTCCAATCTTATTTGACGGCTAATATTGGAAATTCAGGAAAATTCAGAGAAAAATACTGGGCCTGTGAAGAATTCTACACATTTTGAAGGGCAATTCTCAGAAATCGGTTGTTTTCATTCTCATTTGAAAATGAAATGTTACAGTGAATGTGTGTAGGTTCGTGTAATGAGACATGTCGACCACTAAAGTGTCTTGTAATTTAGTCACTTGTCTGCGAAAAGACTAAACCCTGATTATTATTTTTGTCGAACTTCAAGGTATCAACAAAATGAAGATAAAGATCAGCAACAACAACAACACAAATTTAATGAGGAAAACAACAACAAGGAATAGCAATCTAGGTGATCTGATATGTGAAATAAATAAAAATCACAAAACAATTACAATGTAAAACTTCACTGAGACATAAATGTACAACGGGAAAAAAGTGTCAATTCAAAGCTACCGTCTGTGATTAATATTGCTTTTGCTGTATTATACTATTATAAATTTACATGCATATTTTAGAAACAATTCCATGGAGGTACATTATTACTTATCTTTTAGAAAATATTGACTTTTTTGTCGTCACAGTTTGAGTTCTAAACAGCAATCCACATATCACACATAGACAGAACATGTTTTTAACTGCCAACTCGTATATCCGGCAAAGTTTATTCGTTTTTAGGAGGAGCGAAACAATGATCTATGTGGTCTTTAAGAGTAATTTGTTATTTTCAATAAGCATGAAATAATAGTAGAGCATTTCACTTGGCAAGCCACGAAATAGGAGAAATTTAACGGCTCTTGAACATATGAAAACATAGAGTAATGTCTACACATTTTCAGTTTTTTCAAGAAGAATAAATAAAAACCATACCGGAAAAACTTAAACAAACTATAATCAATATAGGAATCTGAATTTAAATGAAAAATTATTTCTTGTCCATATGAGGAAATCTTGCTTCGTCCTGTACTATGTATAAAATCTTACTTAGTCGGAATGAAAAACATAACCTATTTCCTCATATCCTGAAGATTAAATCATTATTAAATACAGCCTTTTTAAAATTCTTAACAAGGTTATCAAGTTTTTTCACCTACCTTCGGGAAGGTAAGAAGCTTTTTGACATGACTGAAATTGAAGAGGAAACAATTAAACAAACTGTAAAAAGTTAAACGACTCAGGAAGACTTGTAGAATAAGTCTTTCGTTTACAGCTAAATCCATACCTGGCTTAGTCCAGCCCCGAACGAACTGACAAGAAAAATAATCGATACCAGTGAAGAAATCATAGTTGTGAGCTTATTTTACCAGAGATGTTTTTTTCGGGTGACATTTTGTAAGACTATTTCCCTTGATATTTTGCAGTATTCCAAATGTCGTCAAAAATGTTATAGCAACCTGGAAATGTGAGGAGCTTGATTGGTTGGCTGGATGTTAATTATTAATCGTGTCAGCTACAGCTGCACTTCCTATTCTTTTCAAACTAGCCGAAGTTTTTATTGAATTAAAAACAATCTAAAATCTCTTGATTAGAGATCTTGAAACAGTTTCTTTTTCCTCTTTTAAAACTTTCCAACGTTATTTCTCAAAACGGACAAAATTCTAAATATTAATATACTTTGTGATCATGACGGGCCTCCTTTTTTCATTTATTATTAATCAGAATATTTTATTAACGTATTTCAGCATATTGTAAAAACCAGAAATTGGTTGATGCAAAATTAAGAAAAGTTTTCAAGGCTAGAACTGGTGCAGGACCGATTCAAATGTCCGATCCATTTCAATTCGATTTCATACTACTAACAAAGAATTTAAAAAGTTTTTTATTTTCGCCTAAACAACATTCTAAATGATGTTCTAATATGTTTAACCTAGTTTAAATTCCAGATGTAAAAAGGTTCAGCAATATTTTGTTTACAGTAACAAATTATTTTTCACTTTTATATTTGAGTTAGTTATTCTCGCATAATATATATATATTCGTCAGTAGGACTGCAGGTGACAAAAGCGAAAATGCAAATTTCCAACTGATTGCATAAATACTTATTCATCTCAAACTAAATGAACTTGGAACTATAGGATACACCCGTGTATATTGCCATGCAGAACAAGCAGTTCAAAACTGATTAATAAAAGTTTTCGAAAAAGAAATATTTTTGTTTTGGAAGTGTAGAAGTAACTTTGTTTTAATATACAACGTCATTAACAGTTTTAATTATATGTATTCACAAGAAATGATGATATCTTTCGACATTTTTGAATATATTCAAAATCTATCCATTGCTTTGTGTAATATACTTTGATCGGTTCTTCTCAGGTCTGGTCTAGATTAGGATCGTGTATCGCTATGATAATCATCATCATCATCATTATCATCATCATCATCATCATCATCCTCCTCCTCATCATCATCATCATCATCATCATCATCATCATTATTATTATTATTATTATTATTATTATTATTATTATTATTATTATTATTATTATTATTATTATTATACTTGAACTAACAGTGGGTTATGAATCAAATCTACAGAAAAAAACATTTATCGTAAAAAGCTAAATATAAAGAGTCTGTACATAGTTTGAAAAGTCATTATAAAAGTGTAGTTTTTGTAAATCTGTCAATCAGTGCGCTTGGCGTATTCGCTAACGATTCTGCTAATTTTTTCAACATGTTAGAAGATCTTCATTTTAATAATAACGAACGCCTGTACATAATTAGAAAGTTAATAACCATTGCCATTAGATCCTCTTATTATATTTATTATTATTATTATTATTATTATTATTATTATTATTATTATTATTATTATTATTATTATTATTATTATTATTATTATTTTCCTGTGAATGTGCATCATTTATTGACATGCTAGAAAATTTAGAATTTGATGACAAACACCGTAAATATGTTTTGCGAAAGATGATGAACATAGCTATTTGAACAAGTTACTATAATTTTTGTTGTAGAAACAAAGTCTGGGATTACCCAGACTTGATGCAGTTTTAGTCTTTTTTATTTTCAAATTATTTTTGTTGCTAACTAAATGTAAAAGTATAATTTTGATGTTTCAAGTTCTTGTTGTACTTATGTATATGCGGATTCGAGTAGACGATTGTAAATTGCCTTTTATTGTGAGATTTGCAATTGATCTCTGAAAATATAATAAAGTTCACACTATTATCATTGTCAGTCCTGTTTTCTTTATCCGATGACCGTTTTTAAGCTTAATTGCACTTAGTTAGTTTGTCGGTGAATTTGAGAGAGGAAACATTAAAATTTATGCAAGTAGTGGTCTATTTTTAAACTTGTAAGGATTGTCATAATTACATAAATAATCACTTGAAGGATGCTTAGTTTGAAATGATATGAAATGTTAAGGAGTGGCCTTCGTGCGAGAACTGTCTCACAGGAAAAAATAATCGAAAACCAGACTTGATTTTAGTTGGTTTTTCTTCTGGTTTAACTGAAATCCACATAAAAAAGATAATTATAAAAACAGGTCTTGATTTAATGCAATTTATCCATGTTTGTTTTTCCTTTGAAATCCACTTAAAAAGCAAAGAAAAACAGGCAAAAAAACATCTAACCAAGTGACTTCACAGCCTATAGGAACAAGGATCTCGGCACAAGGAGTTCGTTGAGAGTGCGTGGCGGTCTTCGGTGTGAGATGTCTAGATGGAAGTGGCATGGGTAGCCGCCAATGGTTAACAGGGTTCATGCTAGAATTTTATTATGAATTTCAAGGGCTTTTCAAGCACAAAATTTAGATTTCCAATGAGTACCAATGTACCATAACTTTGATTACTAACCTAACAGTAAATAATATGTTTTTTTCTTGTTTTACAGTAGTTTGAGATAAATACTTGTACCTGCATTAAATTCAAGGAGTTTTCTAGGAGTTTTTGGTATCATTTCGATTTTCAAGGCTTTTCAAGTGCACTTTAAAATGTTTTTCAATTCCAGGGCGTAATTGGGGTAGTACGAGCCCGGCTCGGGCGTTGGATTATATGTGAGTAGAGTTCGTTATAAGAGTTGTTTCTCTCAGATTTCTCAGTGAAAATAAATAGGCAAAGATATTGAACAAATTTAGCTCAACTACGCAACAAAATGTGCAAGAACAGCAGAAATAAATAATTTATACAAGTTAGAAATCTATCCCACGTCACGTTTCTAACGGCCCATTATTCTATATATATTCTAATAAAAGGAAAGTTTGTTAAGTTTTATTAAACAAACCTACTTCTTGGAATTGATAGATTGAAAAAGGAAACCAAACAGAATGAAGACAAAAACAGAAACGTGACAGAGACCACTGCATTAACTGGTACTTGTATTCAGCACTTGACGTCACGTTTAGGACTATGTTAATAGCACGTCAGTAAAATTTACACAACAATATCAATACATTCTATATTATTATATCATATTATTATGTCGATGAAGATAAGCTCTTTGTAAATCATTGCCATATTCTCACTAACATGCAGCACAATCATCTCCAACACCACAATCATCATCACCAACACCACAATCATCGCCCGCCAACAGAGAGAAGGGTAGCTCATTTATTATCCAGATTACACTGTATCAGGACTGTTATCAGTTACGACAATCAATCTGTATCGTTATATTCCTTGGCACGGAAGAAGCAAAGTAATCCAAATAAAATCTATCCAAACAATAATTTTAAAAATGAACTTGAAAAAAAATTAGCAAAGATAAATATATATAAATAAAGTGTATTTGTAAATAAAATATATACACGAGCTATCTAATGTCTGCTGTATTAAGATTCACTGCAAAGTAAGAAGATGCACAAAAAGCAAGGTAAAAAGAGATGGTATCAGATCCAATAATTCACCAACTTCTATACTGAGTGTTTTCCCGCTGCGCGTACTTCATAAAATAAACAACCCTTGAAAACAGGTTTTATCGTGAAACAATGAAAAACTCACATATAAGAACAGGTGTACTAAGATTTTGGTCCAATTGTAACCATATTCATAAGAAGACAAATAGAATGTGCCCTTAATGTACAAAGATGTCTCTTACTTGTAGGTTGTTTATCATCAGAACTGCTGACCCTCCCTAGTTTAATTAATATCTGTTCATCTATTAATTTGTAAAAAGAACTGTTGTGCCTGAATATTGATTTCATCTGTTGGTAGTACTATTTTATTATCAAAATTAACCAAGAACACTTTCTTGTAGCTGATTTTGCACGTTCTGAGACGTTTTCGTTCTGAAGGTTTATCTAAGGTTATTTTACTGAAGAATATACTTTTTTGCTGAAAGTAGGGCATTTGAATAAGGAACAAACTGTCAAAAACACGGGGAGAGCTGTCAACCCTTCCTGGGAGACTGCAGATTTTGGGACAAATCTCCCGGTCTCATGATTTCAGTGTCAATCTTCCTGATAAATGTAAAGAAGCCAAAGTCTGTAGATTATGGAAACAAAGATGCGTACAACCGTTTTTGTTTGTTTGTTTGTCTGTTCCGCGGGAAGTTTCAAAGTGAAAACAAAATTCCGGACATCGCGATACAGAATTGTCAACATTGTGTATGTGTGTGTGAATTTTGAAAATAAAAAATTAAAGAAAATGTCAAATTCTGGAGCAATCATTTGATGATAGATAGTCGATTAACAAGTACGAATTTGTAGACTTCCGGACACAACGCATTACAAAACATTAAATGCTCTGAAAAACTCATTCCCTTTGGATACGACCCTGGGGAAATAACAAAATGGAAATCACAAAAAATAACAATAAATCGAATAAAATTTATACAAGCAAGAAGCTCAAATAAAAAATATCAAATATGAAACTCGACCGGGAGGTGAGCAAAATATACTGCTTTGGCAAAGATAATTGCAAGACTTCAACATTAGACAACTGCTAAATACCATAGGAATAACTATGGCTCACATTGCTTAAAATAGAAGTACGAATGGCATATATATAGCACATTCATTAATAATACATCGATTTTATGACGACATTACAGTCAGCCCCCTCTTGGATGTAACATATCACATGTCCCACCTTCTATAGCCATGGTAGGTGGAACTCTGTGTGTCTTTTCAAGTTACTTCACAGTAATTCATTTAATTAAACGAACAAAAAAAAAATGAAAATAAATCTTAATTTATAATATTTATTCCACTTGTAAATTTCTTTTTGATAAATTATTTCGAGAGATTTGCAAAATAATAATAAAAGTAATACTAAAGAGTTCATTGATCTTCAAATATCTAATAGAGTATTTTTCCTACACCAGCGAAACAAAGTATAATAACTTAAAGTGTAATACTAGCTTGAAATGCGTCGGTGTTTCTAAAGAAACAATTGAATATAAGTATGTTTGATGGATTACCGTTAAGATGGATTAAAAACTAACATTTTTAAATTAAGCGATAGTCCTTTGTTGAAGTACTATAATGCTGTAAGAGTATTTAAGTGTTACACGTCATATACAAAGTTCGTGCAATGCTTATTGTGCGCATTTTTGTGCAAAATGTAAAGTTAATTCGGTAATATTCTGGAAACATGAGCTGAGTGCTTGTGCAAGTGCAATGGAACTGAACCACTTGATTATTGTCGGTTGGAGAGGTAGCCTGAGTATTAGGACCATACATATCATATCACGTGATATAAACGCACGGAAAAGTGTTTAAAACTTATCGAAACCAGTGCACAAAACGAGCAGGAAGTTGCAATAAAGTACCTGCCTGTCATGTAACCACTGAACTTTCACACTCTCGCACCATTCTCCCTCATCTGCATCCAACAGGAAACCTTTCGAATTTCCGGACATTGAAAGAACCGTCTTACCCAGGATGCACTGCAAGCGTTATTGTTTACATACAAAATAATGCCAGAAAAAAGAAAATAAATAGTAAATAAACAACAAGTAAATATTCGAAAGCAAACCGCAATGTTGGGAGAAACATGAGAGAAATGATAAAATCACGAACTGTAAGCCGGAGTAAATCTATAGCTTTTATTTTCTGAGTGATTCCAACAACATCCAAACTTGCATAATTGACCTTATCGATGAAATAGAGCAAAGGTACAGTCGTTATTACGGGACCAAAATTTGGTGTCCGCAATAAAGAGAGTCCGTAATAGCGGGGTGCGAAAAAAACCATAGTCGATAACAAGAGAATATGAGATAAGAGATCTTACCCCCCTTATTGGGCTTTACACTGATCAGGGGATCTGTCCATTCTACTTTCAAACTGAAATTATTTCGGGTACGCAACGTGATTGGTCGCATCGTCAAAACATCTCAAGACAAAAGTGTGGTGCGGAGATTGCTAACAAGTGTCTAAAAATAGCACGACGAGTAGAGCCACTGATGGGGTCCGGGGATAAGTTCTCTCATCTGGCATACGTATTCTCTTGTCGATAACTGTTTATTTTTACCGCATAAGAGGTCAATGATGTGTCCACTTCATCAACGAACCAACAAATGCTAAAAACAGGTACGCTGTGACAGTTCTAATAGAGACTATGGACGTATTTTTGGAAACGTTCATTTCATTATTAAAAAATTGCTTCCTCTTTTTCAAGAACTAGGGAGATTTCTATTGTTTTGCGGTATTTGCCAATGCCGATGTAGAAATTGTATGATATTAACGATGTTAATAGAGTGCAAACACTAAACGTGTGCAACATAAATACCGCTAAATAGTACTATGTTATGCCAATTCTACTGTGTTCTTTTGTTTGATTAGTGCTATTTATATTTACTATTAAATAGTGATAATTATTGCACACATTTGAAGTGTTTGCACTCTATCAAGGCATGGTTTATACTTTTTTTAAGAAAAAATCTACTGAATACTGTTTACGAGACAGTGTTGCTTTTGTGTTTAACGACTTTGTCGAATCATAATTGCACAAAACAACTTGAAGATATAAGAGACGCTTTAATAAAGCTGAAATTGATTTTTAAATAAATAGAGAAAATATTGCTCTAGGATCCTCACAGTTGCACTATACTTTGAAGATATTCCAAATACGTTGCCAATGCGTGGTTGTTCTTGCAGTGTAGTGATTATTTCCATAGCAACGATAAACAACAACAAAAATGAAGGCCTGTTTTTCTAAAAAAAAATATCTTGAATCGGGGCAGCTCTATAAAAAGTTTAAAGAAAATTCATTGTTAAATTATTTTGTTGAAATATGTTTGACAAAAAAGGGCGCGTTAAACTATCTTAGCGATTCACTCAAAATCAAACACTTATTTTCTTAACTTTTCATAAACATGTGCAATATATAGTATGACAAGTACGACGTATATATATATATATTTTTTTTCTAGAGCTGGTCCCGATTCAAGAGATATTTTAGAGCAACTGAGTTTTAAGATTTTTGTTTATCATTGCTATGGAAACATAACTTGGCATGCTGTTGACATCAACTCAGATCAACCTTTACTCTTTGGCTACTAATCGTTTGAATTTAATAATTATTTGTTGAGTTAAAGAAAGGTTATGTAATGGCGGTTTAAAAATGTTTGGTACAGTGCTCACAAAACTACTACGAATCGCCTTAACACATCAAACTAGAATAACGAAGACATGGGTTCGATTCTCGCCACAAGAGGACCACATAATATTTACAGACACAACCCAGGCTGTTTTTGTTTGTGAACTTTATTTCGTTTTGATTGTGTTCGTTTTGGTGTTGTTTTGTCGTAGCGTTACAATTTAGATAGTCTGAATTTGAATATTAATAAGTCATCTGATGTAATTAGCTTTTCTCAATTGTACTACAATTGTTTGGGAAAATATCCCTTAATCCCCCTCTATTACTATGCTTATTGGGAGTCTTCCCATCAGAAAACATCAAACAAAACACAAAATTCTTGAACATTACTCAAACGAAGGACTAACGTTACTAACGTCAGTTTTGCCTTCAAGTTCTCTTGTAAATATAGTTTTATTATATACAATTATATTTGTAAATTGAATTATTTATGAGCAGGACATCTAGTCCGCCGGCATAACTTTATTACTTTATTATTATTATTTAATATATTTACATATATGGTAAATATGAAGTATTTCATTGAGTGCCATTTCTAGCTCATAAAAAACATCCAACTTTCATATTAACCCGACGAAGGACGAACGGCAGTTTTGCATTCATCCACCCCGTGGGGGGGGGGGGGTTCTTCATCCAGTTTCTGACGGGGAGGTTCCGCTGGCACCTCATGTGGGTTGCAACCACATGACCAAGAATCCCTTGAGGAATAAAGAGCAAAGCTGTTGCCGCCATGTTGGATGAACAAACAATGCTTTGTTATCGTCATCCAACATGGCGGTTATGACGTAACGTGCAACTTTAGAATTTTGCGGAACGTCCCTGTATAGTAAATATAATTAAGTACCCCCCGGATTTCATCTCTTATCTATATATTTTACAACTGCATAAAGTATAGGCAACTTTAAGTTTTTACGTTGGACCTTACGTATAAAATTGCCGAATCCAGAGATTTTACTATCCATTTTTGGACGTAAATTAATCAAGTTGCAAACCTTTAGAACATTCAAGAACATCTGAGAGCTTTCATACCACAGTGTTTTCAGTGTCCTTGACAATAGTAATCAATTGAGGCGTTAATCCCTTTGAAAATTATTCAACAATCCAGCTTATTAATGAGTTGGAACACAGCTACCGCAGTTGGCACTTTGTTTTTTGTCGAAACAACATTAGGAACGTTTGCATCAGACAAATCGAGGAAAAATGAAGATTGCTATCGCATTTCTCGTGATATTTGCAGTCGCTGTCCCAGCTGGTAAGTAGTATTTTTCCTGATTTTTTTTTCAATCCTAGATATTTATTTACTGCAAGCTGTCGTTTTGTACTATAACAAGTTACGAATTTATCGCCAAAAAGCTTTCGAGGTTACTCTTCAATTACCTAAATCTTTAGCAGATTATTTGAAGTAAAACAAACCACATGAATTTGGTTTGGTAGGTTTTTCTTCCTGGTCAACTTAGTTAAACATGTAGATTATGCATTTTTATGCATAAAAACCATCGTAGTGTTCTCAATGATCCTTAAATCGTTAAAAAAAACCTGCCAGCGAAGGCGGGTAGACCTTTTATGAAGTTTTCTTTCTTTCTTTCTTTTTTTTTAAACGGATGAGTTAGCTACATATGTACTCTGTACTCTATAAGAAATAGGAACTTTTGATAGCTTTTTCAAGAACAAACGCAAACAATATGGAAGTTACAATTTTTTAGCGTTTAACGTACATATGGTTCGTTTTACTTCAAATAATTTGCGAAAGATTCATGTGGAAAGGTTTTTTGGCGCTAGGTTTCACTAGAGTTTCGATAGAGTTCGTAACTAGTTCTTTCACGTATGCTGTTTAAATCAAGTATATATAGAATCACTGGTTCAATAGTCGAGAAATATTGTTATGACTAATAGCTATTGGGGGTGAGTCGTCATTTTTATTCATCAAAACCAAAAATAAACGCTTCACAACTTTTAAAAACGCTCTACAAATTCTACATTTGTATAAATGTGTGTTCATTTATGATAAATCTTTGATCATGAGTGGTAAAACTTGTGAAAAATACGCTAATTGCCAAATTTTGTACCTGTTTGCATTGTTGATCGCATTGTATGAAGCTGGTGTTTCTTAAGAAGGCGTTGCATCTTGTTAATTTTCCCAGTTGAAGGCTGATAATTTGTTTAAAAAGTATTATAATTATATAATCAGAATTGGTAGCGTGTTGTCGTAACAAAATGTGAGCTCCAGTGAAGTTTTGAAATAAAAACTGTAACGACTGAATTAATTGTATATGAAGCAATTTTGTTAATGTTTTTTGGGAGCAACTTTTGAATAGTAACATGCAACACGGTATGTCCGGTAAGTAATGTTCTCAATTCAACGTTCTGACATGTTGTCGTTTTTATCTGAAATATTCGTTTGTATTTAAAAAATGCAATATTTATTTTTAAGAAAGTTTTTAGTAGATTTTGTTCTAACGAATTACATTTAAAATGATCTATTATTTATAGCTTCAAAGTATATGTAATTTTCATCAAACAAAACAAACTGGCAGACTAATAAATACAGGAAAAAATTGAGATTCCCACAATGGGTTTATTTTGGGTTATCATTGGGAAAATGCTACAAAACCCAATAATGGGTTCAAATATTTTCCCCATATTTTTCCCATTGAAGGCTTGCATGGGAATTCAATTTTTTCGCATTAAAGCGTGAGCTATATTGTTTTCAGATTTTTTTGGAGAGCAGGGGCGATTTTTGTCGATGTTAAACAAGTATGATTTTCCCGCGTCGTGCATACATTCCATCATTATATTCAAACAAAAAAGCACGGCAGGATTATTTTTTTATATACTTAGAAAGCCTAAACAATTCCACAATTTTTTCAAAGTGAATTCTGCGTTCCCTTGATTCGAGCTGGAAGTAGATTTACACTCAAATTGCGAAGATTCTAGGGTGTTTTTTAAAAGTCTTTGAAACAAATTGCACCGGTCAATAAAATGTAATAAATAAACCACTTAACTTTGATGGAGGGGTGGGTGATTTTGATAAATAAATTCCTGCACACGAACGAACGAACAAACATTGCATACAAATCCATTCTAAATCTTAGAATTTTTATAACAACAGCAACAACAAAAACCTGTGCTTACCGTTCACCGGAAACACAAGAGTCTATACTGTGCATTAAACTGTAGAGTGAATGACGAAGAACCGCGAAATGAAAGTCAACAGTATCAATATCTTGTCCACTAAATAGCCCTAGTTTATGCAAGTAAATAACTATCCCTGAAGCTTAACAGTTTTCAAAGTTAATATTTAGTATAAAATATCTCGAATTGAAATTTGTATAAAATTGCTCTATTTAGTACTCGGGTTTCCTTTCGGTTCAGCGAGTCCTCAGTTTGTTAATAACTAAATAGTTGCTCTAAATACGATTATCAAATTCCTTATAATGCATGATATAGAACTATACGAGGGCAATGCAAAATTACCACCGTGAAGCCATCCCTTGCAGCTGGCAGTTTTAAATCATACAAATCTCCCGCGTTCTGATATACACTTTTTTTATAAACTTTTGGTTTTTGAAAACCACTCCGTTTTCATCTCTTTTATTTAACTAATCAAAGACTGGTTTCCGAAAAAAAATTGTTTTTATAAAACAATTTCCATAATAGTAATACTTTATGTTTATATAAACGAATGAACTGTTATGCTAATATGCCAACCAGAACTATAATAAGCTCTATTGAAATAACGGCCAATCACTGTCTGGTTGGCACATGATTAACAAAGGATTACGTCAGCTCAAGTATCGCTATATTGTACTTTCAGTGATGTCAATCAAGTGTTACCAGTGTGCCGGCAGTATCTGCACCCAACTACCCTGTGTTGTGGGAGACAGATGTATCACTACGACCTACAAGAACACAAGCAAGACTATACGAACATGCGCCACTGAAAGTACGTGTAACACCACAGCTTCAACATGCTCGGAAGTCAAGGATGTATGCACAACAAGCTGCTGTATGACCGATGGATGTAACAAGGCACCCGATAGCCAGGGAGTCTCACTTCAGCTTAACTACGCTATGGTTGCATGGATGGCTCTTTTAACTGCCCTTTTCTACGCCTTCAAGTTCTAAATGGAATATTTGAAAGACTGATTTGTAGTTTTGTCATTTAGTAGTTAGTTTGCACGTGTTTATGTTATTTTGTTAACTGGTTAAACGTTGACATCTCGTGACAAATGCGAGGGAGAGTAACGATATTAATGATATTTATGTTCTCAAGTAACAATTAGTATTTTAGTGGTTGTTGTCAATCATTTATTGGTTAATCAGTTTTGAATTAGTTTTAAGTAGCCTTAGCTTGAAAGGCGTGTATAAGATATGCTTGTGTTTAAAGTAACAACTCGTGAGGAGTCTGGATTTCTTGACATTCTATGTATAATTGAGGCTAAGGCTGTGTAAAACGAAATTGAACCATCTAAGCTTGATGTTACTTGTTCTTGCCATAATAGACGATCTGTGTGTCATATATATGTATATGTGCGAGGTCTGTATTTTTGTATACTATCATGCACTGACTTTAATAAATTAATTAATTGTTCTGTAATGAATTTGTTTATTCCTGGTGTTATAAGACATAAATTAAAACAATTATATCATATAGAGTGCTTACAGTATGTCCATGAAATAAAATCTAAATTGTTACTACCAATTAGTTCATATAGACTCCTTGCAGTGCGTTGGAATGCAGCCTACCATTCTGGAGGACAAAACAATGAATTTCATCTCTCAGTGTTTCATAAATACAGGTGGAAAACGTCGTATGCACTCTTGGAAAATGGCGTTGTCATTCGGCCTTTGAAAGCTTGGTTTTTAATATTTTGACACATGGAAAAAGCCGCTTTTTACTGATCGAAAAACCTGTCAGTGTCCCGAATTCTGAAAAGATGCAGATCATAGTTACAATTCACAGTTTCATTCCCATACAGCTAACCCAAGTTTTGCAAAAAAAAAAAAAAAAAAAAGCTTACTGGAAGCTTTTCTTTGTGTTTTTTTTTTCGAAGATTGATTTCATTGAGACATGACCCTTTTTTGGATTGTCTATTGTTGGCAAGCTTAGTAGTAACTAATGCACAGTGGGAGACCATATTTAGAAAAACTTCGCGCATTTACGCAGTGCGCACCCGTGTCGAGTCTCGGAGGATGCACAATTCCTAATTTTTGTTTAGTTCAGCATTTTTCAAATAGGTTTTGAAGAAGTAGAAATAAAAATTGAATGATAAATGATCAAATCTGCTGAAGGTGGGTCACAAATAAGACAAAATTTTCCTTGGTAAAAAATCCGTTATAATCACAAATTCAAGATAGATGAAGGGATATTTTTTTTAAACTCAATACAATCATCGAAAATTGGCAAATTGTTTCTTTACAAGTCGCCAGTTTTGGATCCAGTTTAGGGATTCACAATAAACAAAAATGAAATGATACTTTTCTACACCCTCCGCTCTTAGTTTTTTTCAATACGGTCACGTTTGGTATTGGCTCTCATATTCTACATTAGTATTCAATATTTTAATTTTGCGGCGGATGTCTTTATTATTTAGTGTTTGTGTACGATTTATACCCATGATCAACATCAAGGAACGCTACAGGAATACCGACAAAAACTTGAATTCAATTGAGTTGTACCGATGCGACTCGGCGAAATTAACGAGAAGTCCCGTGAAAACAGAAACATAGAAACTATAAGTGAATGTATCTAATGAGATACTGTGTGTTCAAATTGTGGTTTTCTACGTTTTTTATTCTAGGTAAGTTTATATAAAACTTAGATTTATAGTAATGTCAACACAGATTCAGAATGCGTGGTTGTCGCTGCTTTTTTATTCTAACTTTATTTCTAAACCTTTCAGTCGTTTCTGACAACGTGCTACAAATGTAAAAAGGAAACTCGTTTATGTTTTTTTCTCGATGTTAGATTAGTGAAAGAAGAGATTGTAATCCCTTGTGGATTCAGATAGACAATTAGTCGATTGGACTATTTAGTCACTTGAGAAGCGAAACGACAAGGAGCTCTGTTTTCTATCATTTTATTCGCTTGGTTTTCACTATGGGAGAAACTATTCAATGCTCTAGACACGACATCGAAAAACACCACGGAGTACTAGTTATGAAATTATACACATGCACATAACATTTGCCAGAATTGTTGGATTCTATATTACATTTTGCTGATTATTTTAGTGACAACAGTTTTGGCTCAATCCGAAAGAAATAAAAAACCTCGAATAGATAGAATTCTTTCATTTCGATGGAGAACTTTGCGAGCGAGTTTTTATATATCATTCTTTGTTATTTATAATATAAATACATGTGCATTTATCGGCATGAGTCAATTAAACCGCCAGTGAATCGAAACAGCTTTCTGTACATATAAGCTGATGTTCGATCTCGCAGTCATAAGTTCTAGTAGGTGTAATAAAAACGACAATATGTTCGCATCAACAATCAAAACATTTTATGTCCTATTCAGTATATGAGATGTACATAAATGAGTACAAAATGTTTAGTATTTTATTTCAATGAATCTGTGGTCATGGTCTAAAGACTGAATCATTCAAGCATTTCTGAGTTCAACTCCAATATTCAAATAAAAATGGCGGCGAAATTGGTTAATTATTTCGATCAGAGATGCAGGTTAATGCTAACAAATGTTTCAATAGAATTTAATCTGACATAAGATGAAGGTGTTGCACTTTCATTTCGAAATTAACATATATTTTCTGTTGTATATGTAATAACCACTGCACATTCATCTATTCTACCAATTGTATCTTACAATTCAGATAATTGATTCTTTTTTTTTGTTTTTTGTTTGTTTGTTTGTTTTTTTTTTTTTTTTTCTTTTTTTTGCTCTTATTATGTATCCAAGCACGATGAAGTGCAGAATCGTACTCAGTAGCTTCTTATCGCTCGGTCACAGTATGCGCGCAAAGATTGATGGGAATAGAGAACACTCACACAATGAATCAAAGCCATGTCATTTTTTCCCTCGCCTTCCGTTACCTTTGTCCGCCAAAATTTTCTCTCGAAAATCCTTTGCGGCACTAAAGTAACGCGATTGAGTACGGGTTTGGAGTGATTTATAAATCAGATCAACCGACTCGATGAATCATTTCGTATTAGTTTATTCAAAAGTTTTTATTCCCACAAAAACAAAAAAATAAAAAAAGTAACATTTATAATCTTGAGGATGCAAGAGAACAATTAACCCTAAGTAGAAAACTTGTACTTAATGTGGCCATGAAACTATTAAAATAAACTAAACTAAAATTAAAACTAGAAACATCAAATCTTTTATATTGTATTTTTCAGTATCACTTCTAACAGTCCAGTGTATTCGATGTTACGTATGCAGTGGTACGGACACATATTGCAAGAATAAACGACAGGCTTCTACAGAATGTTCAACACGTTATTTGCTAGATACGTGTTATAAAAGAATACCAACTAATTATACTGGCGAACTTACAGTCACAAAACTCTGCCATGTTAGAAGTGATTGTTTCAATGAGCAGAGACAGTGTGAAAATTCTGGAAAATGCAAAGTGTTTTGTTGTTTCACTGACTTCTGTAATGGCAGCACGAGTATGATCTACACAGTGACATGGTCGCATAGATGCACAATTGTAGTCTTGCAGATATTGATGAGTCTGATACTTTTATGATAGTAGTTTCTGTTCCAATCCAAAAGAGGGGGAACATTGTAAAACTATTTATTCGACATAACTTATTAAGGTATAGTCCCACAAGGACGTTTAAGAGAGCCGTCTCAGCCAGGATGCTTTGCGGCGCTGTGGTCTATCATATGCTTAGAGCGGCCATTTTCGAGGTGACCGAAAATGGCCGCTAGAGAAATGAAATCTCTTCGAATTTTCCACATTGTCTCACAAGTGAATTATTTAGAGCTCATTATGGTTATTGATTGATTTTTGAAGATATTTTGTAGATTTGTTTATTTTACTTATAAACAACACAAGCGCGTAAAGCATCGTGGTTGAGACGGCGCCTTTAATTCGGCGACCCACATAAGACATCGACGTCTGCAACGAAGGCTTTGAGGGATTGTGTATCGTTGCTATATGATAACCTTGTCTTCTATTGGATCCAGGGGAGGGGGGAGGTCTTCATGACATAGAATGAAATATATATTAAAGGTTTCAAAGCTGTCTAATGTATAATTGAAACTGTGGACTACCTTGGCAATGTCGAGTTTGTTTATTCATACATAACTCAAAGGGTACGTTAACAATAATTATATGCATTTATCATGATTGATATTTGTACAGAGGCAAAGTCGAGTTTGTTTATTTATACATAACTCAAAGGGTACGTTAACAATAATTATATGCATTTATCATGATTGACAATTGTACAGAGGCAAAGTCGAGTTTGTTTATTTATACGTAACTCAAAGGGTACGTTAACAATAATTATATGCATTTATCATGATTGACAATTGTACAGAGGCAAAGTCGAGTTTGTTTATTTATACGTAACTCAAAGGGTACGTTAACAATAATTATATGCATTTATCATGATTGACAAGTGTACCGAGGCAATGTCGAGTTTCTTTATTTATACATAACTCAAAGGGTACGTTAACAATAATTATATGCATTTATCATGATTGACATTTGTACAGAGACAAAGTCGAGTTTGTTTATTTATACATAACTTAAAGGGTACGTTAACAATAATTATATGCATTTATCATGATTGATATTTGTACCGAGGCAATGTCGAGTTTATTTATTAATACATAAAGGGTACGTTAATAATAATTATATGTATTTATCATGATTGATATTTGTACCGAGGCAATGTCGAGTTTATTTATTAATACATAAAGGGTACGTTAATAATAATTATATGCATTTATCATGATTGATATTTGTACCGAGGCAATGTCGAGTTTATTTATTTATACATAACTCAAAGGGTACGTTAACAATAATTATATGCATTTATCATGATTGATATTTGTACCGAGGCAAAGTCGAGTTTGTTTATTTATACATAACTCAAAGGGTACGTTAACAATAATTCTATGCATTTATCATGATTGACATTTGTACAGAGGCAAAGTCGAGTTTGTTTATTTATACATAACTCAAAGGGTACGTTAACAATAATTATATGCATTTATCATGATTGATATTTGTACCGAGGCAAAGTCGAGTTTCTTTATTTATACATAACTCAAAGGGTACGTTAACAATAATTCTATGCATTTATCATGATTGACATTTGTACAGAGACAAAGTCGAGTTTGTTTATTTATACATAACTTAAAGGGTACGTTAACAATAATTATATGCATTTATCATGATTAATATTTGTACCGAGGCAAAGTCGAGTTTGTTTATTTATACATAACTCAAAGGGTACGTTAACAATAATTATATGCATTTATCATGATTGATATTTGTACCGAGGCAATGTCGAGTTTCTTTATTTATACATAAAGGGTACGTTAATAATAATTATAATCATTATCATAGAAGATAATAGTATATTTAACGATTAAACTAATTAGCTGGTGTCAATAAACATGTGATTTCTTTATTCACTGTGTGTAAACCCTGGAGCATACATGTACAATAAGAATAAAAATCGTTAATAAAAAGGTTATTATTCCCTTCCCCCAGACGTCCTGGGTCACCCGAGGATTATGCGTGACAACTAAAATTTGAAACCTGCTGGGATGCGTGACGCACATTATTTGACAAATTTGCATTATTCATTATTTCCCGGAAGAGTCTGAAATTCGAGTTAGAAAAGGTTTACGTTATAAAAAACAGCTTGAAAATGGCAGAATCCGCGGCTCCAAAGGACGAAAGTCCATTGTATGATTTTAATTTGATGAAGAGAATTTGGTCGGGATATTTAAGGAGATCTGGTCGTAGTCGTCAAGTATCAACACTCACAGAATACTTCAATAATTTTGTGAGGGCAAATCGAACCTACAAGTTTTCCATCACTAAAATATACGACAATACCTCCCAGATAATGCTGGATGGTGAGATGTACTTCAAAATGAAAGAAGAACTGGAGAAGAAAATGGCCTTGGTAACTCTTCCGGATATCAATCCGTTAGATATGAGTAGTCCGAACAACGTCGTTCAACATCGAAAGGCATTTGCGTCGAAAGAGCAGTTTGACACATTTATGAGACAACTAGAAACAGACAACGAAGACGTTCGTAAAGGGTAAGAGAAATAAGCGTATTACTACATATTGATAAAAACAGTAAGCTTCTGGTAGGGTTTGGATTAAGGTAGCCTCTAACACAGACATTCTTAGAATTCCTAGCTAGTATCGTCATTCAATCGTTTTTCTGAAACGATTAGGCTAGGCTCAGAGTCCAAATAAGGAAAAATTCGTATTGACAAGCACGCGTGACAGATATTTCCTGTTCAATATTTTCGTCACACAAACAACGAAAATGGGTCAAATTCACTTGATCCACTGTAATGGAGCAAGGTGTAGCAGTGTCCAAGAATCCTAAAAGAGGGAAGAGGGAGCTTCCTCAAGAACTGGAGAATATGTAGAGATCGTCTGAGGGAGGGGCGATAGAAACCACTATATCTTTCATCTTGCCCATTACCTGTTCACAAGCTCTTGGCGATCGCATGGAAAACATTTTTGCAGGATTATGATTGGTTATTGATTTGCTTATTTTCTATTTTTGATAGTGCTCGAAATAAGGCAACTGAACACAGAAAAAAGTTGCAATCGGAACTAATGCAAAAACGAGAAGAGAAGACGTTTGTTGCATTTGATCTGGAAGTTCATGACAAGGATCGAAAGACTATCTTAGAAATAGGATCAGTGAAGTTCACCTTAAAGAAAGACGATCATCCAGAACATTTCCACGCGATAATAACAGATAACCTCCACCTCGTCAACAAAAACGTCACCGACAACAGAGAAAAGTTCCAGTTTGGAACATCACAACGCATGTCACTCAAAGACGCCGCTGCACATCTGCAGGAGGTGATCGAAGGTGCAGATCTCTTGGTGGTTCATGCAGGAATCAACGAAGAAAAGTATTTGAAGGATAACGGTATTGATATAAGTGAGAAGACGACTTTTGACACGCAGATCTTGGCGCTGGATTTACTTACTGCACGTAATCCAAATATGCTATGCTGGGGCTTGAAGAGAATGCTCGAAAACATGGGAATTCGCTTTAACGAAGACATCCTTCACAACGCTGGAAACGATGCCCACTACACCATGCTTGCATTTAAAAATCTTACTGAGAAGATTAAGGCCCGCCTGCCTATATTCTAATGTCACGCTGATTAGTCAATCCAGTCTGGAAATGACATGCTTCTTTAGATTGTAGCCTGTCTAGCCTGCCTATAGTGTTCTAATGTCACGCTGATTCCACAATCCAGTCTGGAAATGACATGAGTTTTTAGATTGTAGCCTGTATAGTGTTCTAATGTCACGCTGATTCAACAATCCAGTCTGGAAATGACACGATTTTTTAAATTGTAGCCTGTCTAGCCTGCCTATAGTATTCTAATGTCACGCTGATTCCACAATCCAGTTTGGAAGTGCCATGAGTTTTTTAGATTTAAAAATTTGAACTTTCAGCTTTTTTAGCACTGTGCTGTGTCACACAACTATGAATAATGTTAAATACAAGGTTTAGATGTGATGTGAAACCTTTTAGGTATTTTCAAAAGTCAAGAATGATCTTAATGGCACATAAATTAATCAAATGGAATTTATTAATACCAATAAAAATCTTGATTTTAAGAATTTGACTTTATCGCAAGGAAAGCAAATAAAAAGAAGACAAAACGGTTCAGTATAAACTGCTATGTTGAGAAGATTTACCACAGGAAGTCCGAAATGTTAATTAAGTATGTTGAAATTAGTTTAATTGTGCTACAATCTTTCGTTATGAACTATTTCAACAAAAATAGTACAAAAGAATACAGTTTAAAAGGTCCAGAAGTGCTCGGCTATTAAGCATCTCAACCAAATATCTCTGGCAATAATCAAGTGGCGTTCATAAACCCTATTGCACAAAAAAAATTCTCAAAAATATCGCATAAAACCTTATGAATTATCTATAATTTAATTAAACTCGCCATGGAAACAAAAAGGTACAAAAAGTCTTACATCCCTATTTTATATCGACCACAAAGTAGCCAAGTTGTAATTAATAAATGAGATTTTAAAATGCAAAAAATACCTTTGAATTCCAAGGAACTCTTTTAGCTCACGCATCAAGTTCGTCTTAATCAAGCCTTACTTGCCATCTAGTGAAAAGAGAAATCAAGGTCAGAAAAACATTGCAAGAATGAACGGATTACAATTGCCAATGGCGTTGTCATATAAGGTAAGATTGCCTTGACACAAAACAAATAAAAACATAAACAAAAAATAAGCAATCACTGAGACCATACACACCCAAGAAAAAACACCGAAGAACAACACCAACAATAACTATTATTATAAATATTTTATGTTCATTCATTCATTTTTTTAAAATATGATTTTGCTATGTGTTTTGTTTATTAGGTCGATTTTGCTTTCTGTTTTGTTTATTACATGCTGTTCTGTTTGTTCCTTTCCATCTAATACATCGCTTGTGCAATAAGTTTAATGTGCTAGCCATTCTTGTTTACGAGACGAGAATAAAACGTTAATAAAACATCAAACCAAGAGTGTTAATGAAATATAACATCAGTAAGTGATCATTGAATGTTCTCGACACAGAAAACCTGGATACGAATTAGTACCAAACGTTCATAAAATTTTTAATCAAGAGTGTTTATAAATATGAGATGACTAGAGTGCACGCACTAAAAGTGTGCAACATTTATTACTATTTAGTAGTAAACAGCACTAATTAAACAAAAGAAAACAATAGAATTGGCATTGAGTGCACGCACTAAAAGTGTGCAACATTTATTACTATTTAGTAGTAAATAGCGCTAATTAAACAAAAGAAAACAATAGAATTGGCATTGAGTGCACGCACTAAAAGTGTGCAACATTTATTACTATTTAGTAGTAAATAGCGCTAATTAAACAAAAGAAAACAATAGAATTGGCATTGAGTGCACGCAATAAAAGTGTGCAACATTTGTCACTATTTAGTAGTAAACAGCACTAATTAAACAAAAGAAAACAATAGAATTAGCATAAAATAGCACTATTTAGTGGTATTTATGTTGCACACTCTTAGTGCGTGCACTCTAACATGCTCTGTGTAAACCTGGGGAAGGAGTACTCCGGGTATAAACGATCGGGGATACCGTACGTTTTTTAGAAGGGCGTAGCTTCACATACCAAAAAACATGAGTTTTAGTGCTATCCAACCCCTGAAAGTTACCAAAAAGTGAGGATTTGTGTGTAAACAATTAGACATCGGTATTTATAACCCGGCCATGACAAGAAACACCATAACAGGACAATTACATCGGTCAATTACTTTCATTCCATTATGCGATGTCACTTGATCGGGGGTACTCTTATTATAGACTCGTTTGCCTGTCTAAAATGTTGTCCGATATAGTATACGACATTTATCATGAGTGCATGAGGTTAAGAAGAGATAGCATATATAGATGCCTTAACAATTATTTTCCAAAGCGTATTCAGTTCAAAAACAAAATGCATAACTAGCCAAACGTAAGGAACATGTATTTAACAACGGACCATGTTAATATAGTTAACTATGAACGGATGAAGAGGTTTCGTGTAACGGTCTGCAACAAATTTCACGCTTTAATTGGAAGCATTTTAAAAGATCGCGTGCGCATATTTTCAGTTGTATTTCCGATGACCAGTCTACTTAAGCCAGCATTGCGAAGCAAATTGCTGGAAAAAAATTGTGCTTTGCAACAGTACCTTAAGCCCATTGTGAGATACAAGGGAATCGTATGAATATATAATTGTTCAAAGTGGGCATGTTTGGCTGTTGAAAAATAACTTTGTTTTCAATGGACCGTTTTGTGAGGGAGGTGGGATAGTACAATTGGTCAACTGCGGTTAACGGGTTTTGTTTAGGGTTAGCTATACTAGATAATGTGTGGGCAACACCAATTAAAACCCGTGAGAGAGTAAAAAAGGCGGTCAATCAATTTGGAAATATCACAGGGACTGTTTTAAAATAAGTCAATATTTTCTCTTGGGTTGAATAGAAAATAAGTCCTTCACAGAAAAAAATATCCTTGAATTTTAATAATAGCGTAGTGAAAAAGATACAACTACGAAATTTTGTGAGAAAGTAAATGAAAATACTAAGGCTCAAGTTCATCTTGATTCATGGATTTCTCAGTTTATTCTTGGTTTAGAGCTGCAGACTATATTTTTAGTAATTCTGTATAAGCCAACAAAACCACAAAACAGTATTTTTTATATTTTCCAAGACTAACTAGCACTAACACATTAAGAATTCAACATTTTAAACTGAGCAAAATAAAGAGCCTGGTGCGAGACATGATTCCAGCCATTTGTACCCAGGTTCCCAAAGGAATCGCTCGAATACAACACTTGTTATGAAAATATATATAGTCTATGGTATTCTAAAATGGTATTCAAAGAACTGCAAGGTATTTGTTGAGGTAAGCTCGTAACAAAGGAATGGTTAAAACACGGATAGCTGATATTATCAAAAGTCTATACTACCGACATTACTATATAATGTTTTACTAGTCAGTATTGCACAAATAAAATCGTCACTTTTTTTTAAACAGATGGTGAAATATATATGATCGCAACTTTATATAGCTATTTGATCTGTGAATTTTAGCAACTTTAACGAGAGTTAGTCGACAGATTTGAAAATGTTAGATTGTTATCTAAATACGTGCGCTTGGGCAATTTGCAACACTAAAAGTATAGCCAATGAACACATCGATGGGTAATGCTTTTCTAATTTTGTCCAGTCTGAGATTGAATAAAAACGTTAAAACTCTAACCAGACTATAAATGTCGACAATGAATAAAGAATATTTAATACTTTTCTAACAGTAATAACTTAGTAGATGATTTCAATTTTTTGTAACGTTATGCATGATAATATACAGGTTTGATATTTCCATAACTTGCGCCTTTACATGCAGCCAACGTACTGACAGTCAACTATTTATGTTGAGCCTACAATGCCGTATTGCGCAAATTTGTCTGTACCATATCTTACACAAATTTATGAAAAGCAAGCTGAAGCGGCACGCATCCGATTTAAAAAACACTAGATATTACGTAATGCTATTTACGTATATAGCGTGTAGCGCTTTAAATAGTAATAATAATAGTAATAAATAAAGTTAAATTTAAGTATAGCGCCTATTCCATCGCAGTCCAGTGGCGCTTTACAAGCATGAATGCTATAAAGCTATGACACATTTGTCATCATTTCGTTGTAGAATTGTGTAATTTGGTGTGTTGTTTATATTAGCATCGAACGTAAACAGTTCAACAAAGTATAAGTTATAAGGGTATATATGGTTCACCCAAGTATAGACTACGTTGAGAAGAATCAGTCACGCGGTTTAGTCATGAAGGTTAGTGTGCATTGCGCATTTCACATATCATAAGCGGTTTAAGCTAAAACCACCATTCTCTTTAATCTTTTGTTCCTTTATAGCCCAATGTTGTGTCGTCTGAATTCCTTGTTTACAATCTTCAATGATTGCGGTTTTGAAACATTTCCCTGTTTGTTTATAAAAATAAGTGCAGTTAAGCTAATAGATCCCAAGAACGATTTAACATGTCTAAAATATATGAATTGGAGCATGAAAAACTTCAATGGTTTCTTATTCATTTGTTTTGAAAACAAAGTCGGAATTAGAATTCAATTATTTTTTTCAATGTGCGACTAAAGCTACCTAGAGAGCAACCGACAGTGCGAGAATATAAGCTTTTAAACTACAAGTTTCTCTAAATTATAAATGGTATTTTTGTCACCTTTAAGGCGTCACTGTCTTTATTCTGTGAAGCTAACGATAACTAGCGGTTAGTCTGATAGTTGTTCCTATGGAGACACTGAAGTGATCAGAAAATGTATAAAATCATTAAACGCATAAGCATCTACATTGCCAAATAATGAAATAAAGCTTAAACAATGTAGCAGGTACAACAAGCGATCCCACAATTCAGTGCGCCATTTATCTTCCAGAGTTTTCGAGACATTTCAAAAAACATTGTCGGTGAGAAAGACGAATTCCGGACTGAAAATGTACATGGGTAACTTTTTTTGAAATGTATAGCTGCAGCAAATACACATACCATTTTAATGATCATCGGAGATCTTCAACTTCAACTAATGTCTCAATGCGCTTTACAATCTTTTAATATTTATAGTAACTAAGTTATGAATGTATCAATCAGTTTCACGTTAACGTGAACATCGCTATGACCGTTCAAACAATTCACATAGCTAGTAGGCAATCCCACAATTTACCTTACTATGTGCTATGAAGAGTATTTGATGCCTTTGATATTTCAGAAACTAAATTCCTGTTAACATCACCTATGGTGTCTCAACACATTCTTTTTGTTTCTAATCCCAAATCTTGTTATTCACTTTTGACTTTGTACAAACATTTAGTCATTGTTTTCCCATTTTTTATAAAGAACTTATATCACAATCACATCTGTTTGTTTTCGTCCTCCCATCCTTTCATGCATCCACTCATTTATTCATTCATTTATTTACCCGCTGCTTTAATCAAGTATTTGTCTATCAATTTTCCCATCCACAAAATAATCCACAGCTATTTTCAAGACGATGGATCATCGTTTTAGCTAGTGGAATGGTTCATTTACTGGTTATATACTAGTGGTCACACTGTCAATTCAATGCGGTGGAACGTATTGACAACCACAACATACGACACTTATAAAAATCAAATAGCCACCAAGACAATCAACATTATCTCTAACAACGAAAATCTTGCTATCTGAAGATTCAATCAATGAAAGATAGTGTTACTTATTCATATTTTGGACAGTTTTCATCATTTTTTATTTATGATGTTTTTGTAACTTTACCGGAACAAATGAAATGTCAAAACTGATAACGGAGTGTTTTGGCAAACGAATCTTTATTACTCAGTGAAATCTTTCTCGAAAGAGAAAACACATCAAATAACTCAGTTATCGTGATAAGCAAAATGATTTCTTATATCGGAAATATCACTCGTGGGGGGGGGGGGGGGAGGGGAGCCAGGGCGTTTTCAAGGTTTCAGCGAGTAAAATTGTAGTTAACGGTTTAAAGAAAATGTGAAGAAATGCTAGCCTGTGTACAGACGTCCCTTCCCCTTCCCCTCCCCACTTGATTTTCCCTGTGAGGGGAGAGGGGAGGAGACATCTGTACACACTCCAATAAATAAATAAATTCAACAAAACAACATCCACATGATCAGCAGAAAAAAATGACTAATAACGCAGAGAAGCCTTTGTTGTTTGGTCTTCTTTCCTATCCAAAAAAATAAAAAAATGATAATTATTTTTTCTTGAGTTGAGTTTATCGAAATTGTCTAATTGTCTAATTCGTCCGTAAAACAAGAAATCTACAATTTCACAAGTCAAGTAGTTTGAGAATATAAACAGGTGATTAATTGTCGAGACATTTTTTTCAAAATATTGTCTCTACACTAATTTAAGCCATTTTCGAGTTCTTTAAACATCCCACGAACATTATTAAATCAATAAAATACGTGAATCGTAAATAAAAAAGGTGGAAAAACTGAAATCAGAACGTAAATGGCCAAAATCTATGTCAGTATTCAAAGCTAAAATTGAAGACGGATTAAGTTCAAACTTAGTTTCATTAATCGAGATTGAACAGCATTCCATCCAAAAGAATGAGATAAAAAATTGAAAAAAATGAAATAAAAAATGAAATCATGATGGTGTTTCAATATAAATGTTCGTCAAGCCCAGGCAATCTACTTGTCTTCTTTTCAAAATGGTGGTTCATTGAAAGTACACGAGTTGGAGTCCCACGCTGGGAGAATTTCTTCTCATCAGTTGCTTTTTTATATATATTTTTCTTATTATTTTTGCTTTTTATTTTTCTATAATTTTTTTCATTCACGTTTTGTATTTTTTCTCTTTATTACATATATTAAGAATGACACAGAAACTACATCAGCATAAAAGCACAATAAACAAGCTGTCAATAAATTGCACTTTACTTCAATTTCTCACGAAAAAAATACTGCAAATTTTGCTATTTTCTTTCAAAATTCGATTGTTCAATCGATCAGCGAGTGGACATCACGTGACAGTTTATGATTTTTGGTGAAACGCAAGAGTGGAAAAATGAAAAAAAGTATAAATTAAAGAAACAAGAATCGTGGTGTTACCATCAAATGAATTTTAGCGAGTGCATTATGAGCCTTTGGAACCAATGTACGCCTGCCGCCTCCGAGAGGAAAATTCCCTACTTGCCGCCCTCTACTTTTCCCAGTCCCTTCTTCCGAGAGCAGTTTTCATTAGCCGGTTTCATATTGAAAAAGGGACTGGGTTCTAGTCTTCAAAAACAAAGCATAATTCATTAAAAAACATCTTCACATAACAAAAACACAAAGATAAACATCATTACTATGCTATTATAGTTCATTTGCTAGATGTTTTTTAGTTTTAATGAATTTATAAAGGAAAAATGTTTTGGAAGGACACTGTCCCTCCACTACATACATTTCTTGTAATATTCAAGTCCCAATAAATTTATCTGTATTTATCTGATTTTAACAAAACTTTCATCATTTATTCATTCTAACATGTTCTCTTGAAATGTGGTCTCAAATTTTTAATGATTTAAAAACATAAGGAATAATTTCAATAATTTGTATTTTTCTCTACTAGAACCCAGTCCCTTTTTCAATATGAAACCGGCGAATTGGCTGCTCTCATTCATGGACCGCATAGGGAGTTCGTATGTTACTTTTGTCAGTTAAGATATCAAGTTTTGCCTGTTTCTCAGTTAAGCTGTAACTTTGACTGAAATTAGTGATCACCAGCACTTTCATTTGTTTGTTTGTTGTTGTTGTTTTTTTGTTATTTATTTTTTAATTTATTTTTGACATTTTTTCAGTCCTTTGCCTAAATCAGCAACAATCAGGAAAGTAATGTCCGACGTAAGCTAATCTTTTTCATTTATCAGTAACCCCAACCAGACTACCCTGTCAGAATATATACAATTTCTAAATTGCAAAACAGACCTTTTTTTAAAGACGACGAGTGTCAGAGCAAACATAAAAAGAACGAAAACGAATGTGGGCGTTGACATATATTCACCTCCAGTCTTTATTAAAATACAAGGTGTATCACCATCAACAAAAAATGCTGAAAAGAGCAATGACTAAAAAAATTACCTGTGCTGCGCACATGATCCTAGAAGGGGGAATTTTATTATTTAAATGTTTGCAAATAGGGAAATGCGTAGGATGATCGAAATGAAAACAATTTAAGCAACATGGTTGTATTTGACTGCGAAAATACGACAAAGAACAACTGAAAAAGATCCTTGTATTAGATAATATGTTCATGTAGAAAATGTCAAAGAAAGTAAATCTTAAAGAAGGAATAAATTAGTCATATTTTAAGACCAATTAACTCACTTCAATTATACCTTGAAATAACAACATTTGTAAGTCACCCATCTTGTGTTATTTCAAGTCAATATTCGCCTTCAGCGAGAGACCATTCGTCATTAATTATAAATATCAATAAATGTTCGTTTAAATTTCAAGTAGATGGAGCTCATGGTATGTTCATTTATGAGAAAGGCTTTCAGCTAGTGGCCATAGCTAAGTAAAGTTCAAGTGAAACAATTTGGACAGTAATATAATTACGTACGATAGAAAGTGCTTAAAAAAAACACGAAAAAGAGTATTTTATAGTTACGGTTATTTGCCTCAAGCGTACATTAACGTGAGGATACGCAGCGAAAAGTCCGTACATCGAAGAAAGATACATGTTGAAAACTTTATCAAAATCATAACTGCCAGGCGTGGATTTGACTAGCCTCAACGTTTAAAAACTGATGTCATTTGGGAAAAAATGACAACTTTCACTCCTAAAAAAGGCCCTTATTAACGGAGTTTGAAGTCATTTATTAGTCAACACAAGGAAATTACTGTTCATGTAAGTAGCTCAAATATGTTTTGTTGGACTGTAATTGTTTATTTGTTTTTCCTTCTTTTTTTAGTTGTTGTATTTTTTTTTCTTTTTTCCTATTATTCGATTAGAAAAAACGTCTTTTCACTTCTTAGTGTTTGATGCCTTACTTTTTTAGTATTTTGATGCTAATTCATAAAGTAGAAACATGAATATCTGAGTGACACATTCGCATTTGAATTTTTTATTCCTTTACTTTACTTTATCATGGAGCATTCTCTGTGTATATGAGCTCTGTTCTTAGGTTAAGCCTATGTTGCAAAAAAAAAAAGACCTAGAATAAGAGAATAAGATTAAACAAAATAGAACAAATTTTGAACTCGTTGTACACATTCAAAAATTACACGAAAAATAGTAAACAAAAAACATCTTATAAATTAATAATATTGAATAGCATTAGCAAAACTCTTTCTTTATCCAACATTAATAAATCTGTCAATTTGTTTAGTTTTATTTAATACTGTTTTAAACACGTCGTTTTCCAAAACCCGTGAAATACACTTTATTACCTTTCATATATGGTCCACATTTTGGCTTGCTATTTCTTTTGTGTATTCGATGTATTATAGTCTTATTTCACCTTGTTTCTCGGCCTTTCGAGAACCAACCTATTTTCGTAAGGTTGTCAAACAGTCCTTATAGACTAGCAAGTGTTATCAATGCACTTTTTTCACTAGCATATACTCACATAGATTTATTTTTAGCTATATTTACCTCCTTACTGCGTGTGTTTGTATTTTCTATTAATACATATTTAAAACAAACGCAAGTGTTTTAACGAGCTTTCGACTATGCTAGTGATTTACTTACATTCGTGAAAAGCCTCTTATTACTCGGTGAAAGAGTTACTAAGCCAATTTATTGCATGACGATATGAACCGCAACTGTGAGATTTATAAAGAAGACAAATTATTCATACATGTAATATATATAATATATATAAATATAATAAAAATATTGCGAATGTGCGAGAGACAACGTGTCCTCAATTAGTGTGTAAAATGCTAAATAACATTGACGCTATTATCAACCGTACAAGATTAGTCCAAAAAAAACACACACACACAAAAATAAATAAATAAATAAATAAATAAATAAATAAATAAATAAATAAATAAATAAATAAATAAATAAATTAATTAATTAATTAATTAATTAATTAATTAACCAACGAGTGAGTGAGTGAGTGAGCGAATGAGTGAGTGAGTGAGTGAGTAAATAAGTAAGTAAATAAATAAATAAATAAAAATGCATATAAAGTGTAGTTTGAGTCTCCTTTGCAGCTAATTTAAGTGGACACAGGAAGCCGTAGGTAGACCAGGTGTAGTAATCTGAGAGCTTTTCACGGGCTTTTGAAAAACGCACTAATAACCGATACTCATTTCAGGCAAAAAAAGATAAAGTCAATAGCGGTAGAAGCCATGCTATTTATGGAGCAGGCTTGTGACATGCAATACACATAATTTATTAACAAACATAGTAACCTATTCTACACTGCATCCATTGTCGCATCGCATATAAGATTGGGGAAAATTTTGGCGACAAAAACAATGGTCACAGTGTGATACGATATAAAGGGTGGGTGAGGTGGGACAAGAAATAATACATACGGCGATAATTACCAGACACCATTAGCGCCCGCCTAGCTGGTCAATTAGTTGAGCCGAAGTGCATAATTTATTCATAGTCATAGTCTTATATACGCTGCTTTAATTTATGCAGCGTGAATAGTAACCTATTCTACACTGCATCCATTGTCGCATCGCATATAAGATTGGGGAAAATTTTGGCTCCCCCCTTAATAAGGTCGTGTAGTGTTATCACACAACCGAAACAAACTGGTGTCTAGTGATGAGCATGACCCCCAATACTAACTCACTATTCATGATCATCACTAGGCTGGCGGTTTGTTGGATATGATAAGATTCTCTATCTCTATAAGTATTGTTGGCCCTAATTAGGGGAATGTGTCGTTTCGCTCATTGATCATCTAATGATCTCTTCCTCGAGTATTCCCCACATGGGAAGGCGCAAACAAACTGTTTTAGTTGATTGGTATTTTCCCACGAATTAGTGAGCGCTGCCCCCTCGTTTGATGCAAGACGAGCTGAGGCACCAACTGGATTCAATACTTTTGCTAATTGCATGTAATAGAGTGCCGTATGGCGCCTCGTCCAACCCACGTGATCCATAATTTCAGACAGTTCGACGCCTGTAAGAGCTAGAGTAATGGCACATCCAGATCGAAAACCGTGTAGGGTTTCTCCTTCATCTGTGTTCATTTCACCAAGGTACACTTTTAGTCTAGATTCTGCCGCAGTGGAGGAGAAAGGGGCGTCTTTTATACCTTTGTCAGGTGTGGTTGGACGGAACAAGTATCCTCGTGTCAGGTCCACGTTCATCCCTCGCGCCACTTCAAAATAACGCTCGACGCCCCTAATCGGACAAATGTCTAGATGAGGGTTTCTTCGTACCCCAAACACATTTGCATCCCCATCTCTCAACGTTTTCCCCCAAATGTGATTGAAGAGGAGACCATCGTCGTTTGGGAAACGGAGTATATCTGGGACCTTAACCCGGCCTAGATCCCCAGGTCTATCGCCACTGAAAAAGGCTAGTTTAAAGTAGGCTTGATCTCTTGCGATGATAAACTTGTCGATTGCGTTGCCTGTGTCACTCAGTTTGTTGTCAAGAAAAACACAAAGCTGGGTCAGCTTGTCCACGAAGAACGGGGTTGCCTGTTTTGGTTGTATGCGGGCCTGCAATTGTTCTGCTGTGACGAGCTTTAAGTAATCTTTGACGAGCTTATCAGCGGCTGGGTTACCCAAACCTAAGCGCACATCCCATTCACCATCCCGACCAACGGAGTGAAATATTGCGCGTAATTTGCCTATGTAGGAATCGATGGTTTTGTATGATAATCGTACTGGGCAACCACAAGGGAACCTTCCTTTCATTCCTATTTTCTCGCAGCCGTTATGGTGAACTTGTGTCTTACCGTCTTTATCTTTAAAAATGAGAAAACGACATATGTCTCTAGGGGTAGCGCTCGTAACGGTAGTAAAGCCTGGTAGGCAAGACAAGAAGGTTTCAAACTCCTTCCTTAGGGAGTCTTTTTGCTTAGTGTATGCTGTGGCATTGCCGTAATCCATTAATTGTCGTAGGCGCTGATCGATATCATTCAGATTCAATGTAAAATCGCTTTTTGCTGTGGTCGGTTTAATCACCTTTCGCACATACCCACAGCGTTGGCAGAATCGAAAGTCCAAATCATTGGCGTAAGAACACGTAGGACACCTAACCGAGGGTGAGAAAAGTTTTGCCACCACAGGGAGGTCCTATAAATAAAGAGACAGAGGCTTCAACGCTGTTGCGATCATTTAATTGGTACATTATACAATCATTAATGTGAACAGTTGCAGGGAATATTTCCTTTTATACTTTAAATGAATACATGTAAGAAAATGCCTTTTAAAATTTTACATTTAAATGTTCCAGCCTGACTAAATGCTTAATATTACTGCCAGGCTACTGCGAAAACCCATAAGTCATAGGGTATATCACTATATTTCCACCCGTCCTTCGAGGGGGTCAAAAGAGCATTAGAGTCGCCTGCAGTTGCCAATCTAAGTTTCTTGGAAGAAACGCGCTGTAATATGGGCCACCAATACTTCCTAGGATAGGAGTCTAGGACCACAAAAGTGCTTGGGAGTTTGAACGATTTTAGAAAACGGAGAACTGGGCCTATAAGTACCTCTGGCGGAAAAACATAGGGGCAAGCCAACTCTGTTGGGAATAGAGTGAGGTCTTGTGCAAACAGATTGGTACCAAGAGAACCTGCAGTTGGATATGGTGAAAAGTGCGGGAGAGCTTTTCCTCTTCTGTCTGTCATGGCATTGGTGTCAAGGGCCATAAGGTCGCAGGTATGACCGTGAGTACCCCCAAATTCGTGCTGAATCTTCGCCCACAACTCCGGCGAGATTGTGCGGTCAACTAAAGAGAGTCTTCTAGAAGGCGAATCAGCTGGGTTAAGATGAGTGGGAACGTATGTCATATGTAAAATAATATTCAGCTGCATAGTTGAGAAGAAGATCTTCTTGATTACATTAGTAAGGGACGCGCTTCTGGCACCCTTATTATTCCATGCGTGCATTACCACCTTGTTGTCAATGAAGACATCAACCCGAGAATCTCTCAAAAACTCCTTTAAATGCATGTAAACTGTTATCTACTGCTAGGGCTTCCCTTGTAGCTATATCGAGTGACTTCTCTTCCTTCGACCAATAATCGGCTGTCTCCTGTTTCACCGGAGAAGAAATGATGCCTGCCCAGCCTGTTTGTGAGGCGTCAGTTGTGATCGTGACTTGACTATGTCTCTCGTCCCTCCAGCGTATGAGATCGTCCCATTGTTCTAGGAACAACCAGTGCTCTATCTCCTTGCGCAAAGCTCCGCGTACACAAATAGGCCTAGAATTACGCACACCTGTGGAGATTGCTCGGCTCATCTCTCGGGTAAACAAGCAAGCAGCCGGGACCACAAGTGAAAATGAAAGGCATTTACCGATCAACTTTTGCAGTGTTTTGATAGATATGGTGTTGCGCATGAGCGTTTCCTTCACTAATTCCAGAAAATTTCTCTTTTTCCGCTGGTACTAGAGCAAACACTTCTCTATTTGAGTCTATTAGGAACCCCAAGTATTTGACTATTGTTTGTGGCGTTAATATCGATTTACCCAGGCCAAGGAAGTATCCAAGACGTACCAGGTGATACATAGTTAAGAACAAAGCTGATTTCGCTGCCGCATAGTTCCGCTCATCGTTGGTTTCAAGGTTAGCATACTGGCCCTTGTTTAAAGAGACCTGTAATTGGCCGTTGTGTCTGTCATCTATGTAGAGCAGACAGGGAATCCCCTGGGTACGTAGGAAATTTGATGCCATAAGACTGGTCGAATGGTATGCATATGCAGAAATTTTCCAGCCAAAAGGAATTGTGTTGTACGTAAAGAACCAGCCCCCCCATTGTATTCCAAAGAAAGTGCGACTCTCTTCTGTTAACAAAAGGTGGTCATATCCAGATTTATCATCCAGGACAGTCTGGTAGGAATCTTTTAACACATAGCGTGGTAAGTCTGTTACTCTGTCTAAAGAGAATGGTTTATCTATCATCCAGAGGTTTAAATATCTAGCATCGTGACAGAGCCTTGGCTTTGTTGGTTCAACGGTTAATGGAAGTACTATATGTGGCGGGGGTACAATCCCGACTTTACCCACAAGAGAGATGGCGCCAGATTGCAGACGATCCAGTAGCGTTTTCCTTATAAAATCTCCAAAGTTCTCACATGAAGCGTTATTCCTGAATACTCTCTGAGGAGGTCTAGGCGAGTCGTAGTGCATTCCTTTAAAGCTTCCTTTAAAATGCGTAAAGTATGGAAATATGGATACCTTTTCTGTAATCCATTTCAAAACCTCTTCCTGGTTGGGTGCGGGTGCTATGTTAGCCATTTCCTGCCATCTTCTACTATGTCTGTGCAACTCTCCTGCTATGAAGTAATCTGGGTCTCTAAGAACTAGATTTGCAGGATCTCCTATAATTTCCCCCTCTCTCACTAGGTGGATTGTGCTGTCATAAACGTCGTTGGCCGTCCTACCGTCACTGACAGATACGGGGTTTCCTTGAAGATTTACCCAACGGACATATTTTCTTCTCTCATAGCCCTCGTCGATGAGTTTATCAAATTCCATAGATTTCTCCCATGACCAAAATTGTGACTAAGAAACAAAAAGTGTAACGACATGTAAGAAAACTCAGTAAAACCCCGTAAGAGTCAGCAGACAGAGGACGGTTTTGACACAGCACGAAGCCGAGAGGGTGTTAAGGTACCCGTTTTCAAAACCTTCCACATCCGTTGACCCAACAAGGATTATCATTGGTCTGAGCACGTACGTAATATAATATATTTATATGGAAATTTTTCTTGCATGCTCGGATTCTATTCTTGTAATTAAAAACTTAGGGACTAATATATGCTATAATATTTCGGTTTTAGCATGACATATTGAAACTGTTACTGTTATTCAGTTAAAGGTACTTTCACGCATTCGACCTAGAGCTCGAGGCGTTCTGAGGGTGTGAGTGACCATTGAAACTAATCCAACGTCAGTAAAAAGTATTCTCGTTTCGACCCCCCAAACTTCTTTAATATTTAATTACCATTGTTGTTTATTCATTAAATAACGGCCTATAAATGCAATCAGAAGATAAATCTGGTGTAAAGTAAAAAAGCGTTAATACAATTATGAAGAGTGTGTGTATTTTTTTATTTTATTTATTTATTTATTTATTTAGAAGTTACAATCTATGCTTCATTGTTTGGCATTTAGGACACTATCCACTTGCAAGATTATCATTTAGCTGTTACTGCTTGAACTACTTCTTTCGTTCCCGCGACCCCTAGTGTTGGGTTGTCTTGGCCTTAGCCCAGGGCTCCTTCTAAAGCAGCGGGCAGCAATATGCCCGTACTTCCCGCATGCATAACATTGTGGACTGGGGCTTCTCCATCCACGACCCCTGTATGAGTTGTAAGGCTCCCACTGGTTACGTTGCCAGTATGCCGGCCTTGGACCCCACGCTGCTGGCCCCCAGGGGGCATTTCTTCCGCCTGCCGCCTTTTCCACCTTTGCTACTGCCTCGTAAACTGTAGTGTGGTCCTTACTACCCAATAGTCGCATCACCAAGGATCTAAAATGTTCCTTAGGTAGGTCAATCTTTCCTCTTGCCGTCTGGTATACTAATCGATAGTACTCTTTTTTCTCGTCCTGGTTATCCCTGGCGTTATTCTGCAGGGTTTCCAACAAATCAATGGCCTCATACTTGTTGAACTCAGATACTGGACAGGCTGAGTAATCCATTACCCGCTTCACTACACCCTTAACTGTCAACTTTGTGAGCTCCGCCACTGATTTTTCAAGGCTTCCCAAACCTTTGACGAGTGCCTGAAATAAAAGACACCCTTTTATAAGATTCTTTGTAAGATAATTAGTTCTAACAAATTGTCTCTCATTTAATTTTCATATTTTCCTTTCATATACTTAATTCATCTCCAAATATTTCGTTTCCTTTTCACATAATTCATTTCCTTTTCATATATTAAATTTCATTTCGACATATTCCATTCCATTTCATATAATTCCATTCCATAGATTTCATTTCTTTTTATCCAACTTATTTTCATATATTCGTCTCGTTTCAAATATTTCATTCCATTTCCATATATTCTACTTTCTTTTCATACATTTCATTTCCATATATTTCATTTCCTTTTCAAGTATTTTATTTCCATATATTTTATTTCCTTTTCATATATTTCATTTCCTTTCCATAAATTTCATTTTTATATATTTCATTTCCATATATTTCCATTTCATATATTTCATTTCCATATATTTCCTTTTCATATATTTCATTTCCTTTCCATATATTTCATATATTTCCTTCTTCATATATTTCATTTCCTTTTCATATATTTCATTTTCATTTTCATTTCATTTCCATATTCTTCATTTCCATATACTTCATTTCCATATATTTCATTTCCTTTTCATATATTTCATATCCTTTTCTTATATTTCCTTTATATATATATTTCATTTCATTTTTTTTTCTTTTTTTTTTTTATATATATATATATATTTCATTTCCTTTTCATATATTTCCTTTTCATATATTTCATTTCCATATATTTCCTTTTCATATATTTTATTTCCATATATTTCCTTTTCATATTTCATCTCCATATATTTCCTTTTCATATATTTCATTTCCATATATTTCCTTTTCATATATTTCATTTCCATATATTTCATTTCCATATATTTCCTTTTCATATATTTCATTTCCTTTTCATATATTTCCTTTTTTATATATTTCATTTCCTTTTCATATATTTCATTTCGTTTCCATATACTTCATTTTCATATTTCATTTCCATATATTTCCTTTTCATATATTTCATATCCATGTATTTCCTTTTCATATATTTCATATCAATATATTCATCTCTTTTCCATATATATTTCATTTCCTTTTAAATATTTAAATTCCACGTATTTGATTTTTTGTATATGCAATATAAATGTGTTTAAAACATATATTTTATCTGCATATAACTATGCTAAAACATGAATAAGTGCGCGAAGAATAAGACTAAACAAAAGAGCACTTAACGCCACGCCCGTCTTTACCTAGCGCATATTTAACGTATCATGGGAATAGAATTGCTCAATATACCGCGTGACTAGAATAGCTTGAAAAATATAGCACATGCATGAAAAAATATGTATTTATAAAGGACTTGTATGTAAAATAAGCCTAAAATACTAATTTTATAACCCCCTGTATAAAAACGTATATATACAACCATGAGTTTGGGTATCTAGAATAATACTGAACGCACATGTACGAGAATAGTACGGTCTAAACATACAAATACTATAAATGCAAATGTGGACGCTAAGCGAAATGTGTAGAATAAAACAAAAAACAATGCTTTTTATTTGCAAATGAAAACGATAAAGAAAGACTACACATAGAAAATACCGTCCCGAAATATAGCAAAATTTTAAAGGGCTAACCTGCCACACATAGAGACACAATAATTATAAAACTAGCGTCAAAGCAGATAAAGTTATATACCTCAAGTCGTTCTTGTTGAGATGGCACTTGTTCGACAACATTAGCATTAACCTCTCCGGCCTGTGGATCTGGTGCAGCATTTTGAACGGGAGCTACGGGAGCGTTGACTTCGTTATTCAAGTTATCGACAGCAGGTACTGGATATTGGACGTTGTTGTTCGCCATAGCGCTGTAACGTTGACTGGTCAAGTAGTTGAGCCGAAGTGCATAATTTATTCATAGTCATAGTCTTATATACGCTGCTTTAATTTATGCAGCGTGAATAGTTGCTGCAAGGCAGCATCTACACGACAATTTATGGATTTTTAGGAAAACAGAATTGATTAATTTCAAATAGCATAGTATAAAGAACTAACAAAGAAACAAAAAACAATAATTATTATTAATAAAATAATAAATTATAATAGTAATAATAATAATGATAAAAGATCAGCAAATAGTGGGGGAATTAAATTTCCAAAAAACTCGAACAAAACAAAAAACAGACAAATTAGGTTATTCACACATTTTTTTGTGCATTCTAAAACCAAAGTCAGGTTTTACTTTTTTTTAGTTAGGCTGCTCTAATTTATCCATTCAAACAACTAAAGAAAAAACTATTTTTCTAGTAAATATACATATTATTATCTTGTTGGTCTATTTAGAAAAGACGAAATTGTTGTCAGCGATAGGCATGTGTGTACTTATTAACGTTTTTGGCGGTTTACATAAATTTATCTCATTCCACACCCCTTCCCAAAACATACAATTTTTTTTTATTTTTACGTTTAAGTGTTTCTCAGACATATAACTCTGTATCTATTGATGATAAGAAATGTAAAACTCTAAAATTCGAAATATGCGCAGAACGGTGCGCAGTGCAAAACTACAGAATTACCTTAACGTAAAAAATACGAACAGTTTTCACATTGTCAATCGAAAAAATACGAATTTCTTTAAACTCGTCCCAGTCCATACTCGGAAACGCCTTGATATTATTGAATTTTGAGAATATTTCTCAAAATATCTCACAAACCAATACGGACACCTATCTTTTTTATTTCATAATATCATTTGAAATCATGTTTTTTTTAACACATATGATCGATACAAAATTCTATGGCTAGATTTTTCGATATTTCGAAAAGTGTTTCGTTCAAAGCATCGATGAGGCCCGTAAAAGTTCGAACATTTTGTTAATTTTTTATTTATTTCTTTTCGCTGATGAATTTTAGTGCAAATCTTTTGCTTTAAATCGGTAGCCCAATGTATAAGGAGCATATCAAAGCAAAAATATTTGGTATTGACCAAGCTCAGTAAAGAGATACCTTTATGAATGATGCCCATTTTCGAATGTTAGACGCTAAATTGACAAAAGAGGGTTTAATTTAAATTTTTTTTCTCGCGAAATTCAATACGGTGACCCCATCTTTTTATTTTATATTTTTGATGAAAAACTCAAAATGTTTTAATGTAGAAAGTCTTATCAAAATTCTATGGTTAGTTGTATTACTAGGAATTACCTTAATGTGTACGTTTTGAGTGAATCGATTTGAAAACATTTTCATTTTGATCATTTATTACATTTTAGCTCAGTCCTACACTTTTAGAGTATTTGAAGCAGTAGAAAGGTAAAAAAGCACAATAAAAACAAGTGTTCTTGGTACGAGTGTCTTAACTGTAATGTCAAACAATCATTAGTTTTAATACCGAACGATATTTTTTCATGCACGAGTGTTAATGCCACAATAAAATTCAAATTCATAAATTTCGATCGAGTGTTGAAAAAATTATATCTTTTGATTTTACCTTGGAAAAAAACAAATTCATAATTCATATGATTATGTGTGACAAATTAGTTGAAGTGACTCTTGATGATCTTTACAGTTATGCCAATTATATTCAACTGCATTTTTTTTTCTGAAAGACCCTTAAAAAGTTCGTCCTGTTTACAAATGAGATGATAAATAGTCGGCATGGGAATGAGAGAAGAACTTTACAATGAGATGTAAAATAACAAATGACATTTTTGCGATTAGTTTTCTATTTCCATGTGAAGAGACTTTTCAATCTAGGTTGTTTTGAATTTATAAGTATGAGCTTGTTCTGTTTACGAAGATTTCCTTGATAAGTGACCTTGTTGTTTTAAAAAAGGGAGGAAGGCAAGTACAATTGTGTGAAAAACTATAAACATATTCAGAGGTATTCTTTTTAACTGATACGCCTTGTTATTCAATGTCTTGATATATATGTGGCACACTGGGACAGTACAGGAAGTTCTTTTCCTTTAAAAGACAATTTATACTTTAAAATCGTAAACATACGGTTACATTTGTACACAAACGAAACTGAAATACATACTTTGACAGACAGCCAGAAAAATATGTAATAAAAAGACAAACTTTTAAGAGAACAAAGAAACTACAACCAAGCAAATGATCAAACTATCAAATTGACGAACAAGTTTCGACAAGTAAAGAACCAATCAAGGACCAACCACTCAAACAAGGTGAAAAAGGACTAGCCAAAGGTACAAACAATACAAAACGCTACGTAACGAATAAACAAATCGTGAATCAAAATTCAAAAATGAGCAAACCAATGAACGTCAAACAAACAACAAACAAACCCTTGCAAACACAAAATAGAAATATTGAAATCACAGTTATGAATAAACCAGAAACACATGGAAGCAAACAAACCAACGGTCAGTTGGTCTTTAGGCAAATTTGTATAAACAGACCATAATATTTATGCTCAACAACAACAATTATCACCAAAAAACTTGGTGAATAGGGGGGTATTCGAAGGTGGTGAATTCTCGTCATAAATATTTTTTTATACACCAGAACAAACTGCTAGTTTTGTGTTATTATAGTCAGTGCTCTATTGTTCCATAACTACTTATCAATGCAAACCCAAAACACTAATCTCAAGAACTGTAGGAGGCAAGTTCCCTATGTCATGCAAATGGCTGTTCTTTTACTCATTACTCCACCGGCCAATTGCTGCTCAACACTGCAAAAAACATAAAGCAGTACGCGTTTGAAAGGCTTCTGATGGCCAAGAAATTAAGCACCTTAGAATTAATGCAAGTGGTAAATGAGTTAACACATAAGTAGTCCATGCAGCCAATCACCTGCCTCGTGATATAAGTTACAATAGAAACCTAAACAATATAGTGGATTAAAGCTGGATGTGCGACCAACTGTTCACAAGACTACCTTAAGAAAACAACACATCAGCACCATTAGTCAGCCTCACAGCTTCGTCTATCGTCTAAAACTAAATCAAATTCACAACATCGCGTAATTTTTCAGCGTCATTAGCCAAAAAAAAGAACAAACTACGGACAAGTTTGAAAGGTCAGTAGAATAGCAGCTGGTAAATATGTAGCTGGTGAATTTAATTTCTCCAACACTTATTTTCAGTAGATACCATTTATTGGTCCAAAAGTGGTGTTTGTGAGATCCTATCATGAAAAACGCGATATGAGGCATATACCTGTTCAGTTCATGTTAAAAAAAACAGGATAAATCGTTTTGATATACTGTTCTGTCAGGATTGATAAGTCAATCCAATATCGGCGAACAATCCTACCTAGATCTTCAATGCAGTCAATGAACAATTAAGCCACCAAAACAGAGTCATTAAACCCGTTAGCTATATTGTACGTGACGTAATAAAACTCATCGACGCTATTTTTTATGAGACAAACTTAATTCGCCGAAACTATAATCAAACCATTTAAAATCATTATTTGTAATCTCATATATTAATTACAGGCAGTTTTATGTACGTGTGTTTTTCAATACACCAAAATGTTGCGTAATCACCAATATATAAAAGACGTTTCGCACGTGTAAACAGCACAGACGTTTTCTTGCGTTAAAATCTGCAAAGTACAATCACTTTTAGTATCAGCTTTGTCTCTTTCACGTTTTAATTCAAAAAGTCAAGCTTTCCCGTTTTCGCAAATTTTAATTTTTTCCATCTTGAAGATGCACGAATAGAGCGAAAGCTTGGCTTTGTTAATTAAAACGTGGAAGAAACAAAACTGATAATATGATTATGCGTACCAAACAATTTAGACATTGCAATGATTTTATTTATTCTGCGTTTAAAACTAATATAAAAAAACTGTAAAAAGTACTTAGAAATTTGTCGAAAAAAAAATCAAAACATGGTGTTAAAAACATAGGATTAAGAGCTCAAAACTAGTAACGGAAGAATTGCGGAAACGCCCAAGTCAACACTTTCTCAATTTCTTGAAAAACGTATAAATGTTGACCCAAATCAAGCTAAAATAGTCCAAGCAAGTACTCTTGGCTGAATATTGGAGATATAATCTTTGTTTAGCTTTCAGTAAAACATTATTGAATACCACACTTGTAAGTGGATAAAGACCGCGATTAGACTCAAATCATTTCAAAACAGTTTAGTACCAGTCGCACAAGAAGCCAGAATGACACTGATACAGGAAATCTGTATAACGTATGATTAGAATGAAAACCCGTGAAATATAATCTATACTCTTAAGATTATAATTGAAATGAACCGTGTTAGAATGTGCATGAATGTACTGCAGATGCAAACTGCCCTATTTCACTATGACGTCATATCAACACAGTCTTAAAATCTGTTGTTTAAAAACAAAGAATTACGGTCGTCGGAGGGGGTCGAATAAACCCAAATTCGCTCTGAATATTATTTGGCAAATGTAACACATTTTATAATTTAAAACCAGGCTATATTAGATTAAACTGTTTCGATGGGAGCATTTTTTTTCGAATTTTTTATTGAGTTTAGAGATTTTATCCTCCCTGTAAACAAGAGGTGACGTCATAGTGACTAGGGAAATTTGTACAGTCGACAATTTTGTTTTGGTTTGTTTTTGTGTTTTGTATATTACACTTAATTCGATAGTTAAGTATTTCGCGGGCATTTTATTTGCATTCTAAGTTGTTATTTGATAAAAAACAATGATTAAAATATTCAAGTGGAAAGAGTAAGCTGAGTGGTAATGAAAATATAATCACAGTGAGTGTGAAATCTTATGATGTAAAAACATTAATGGGAATAAGAAGTAGGTGATTAATAAAACGATAAAAATAATAATAACACTTTGTATAGTTCTGAAGTGATTAAAATATTTTGTTCAAATGTCTGCTCTTTATTCTATTCAAAAAGAAAATCGAAAGTCCTAAGCTAAGTATTTGGGAAATTTCTCAAAATTTAGCCCGCTGACCTATGCTCAAATTTTTGGTATACTTGATGTTATATCATAAAAAATAATTTAATCAAATAACTATTATCAAATAAAAAACATAGGTCACCGTGCTAGTTTGCAAAATAGGTTTTCCGCAAGAAGACTGGGTCGAGTTACAAAATTATAGCATTTTCTCGCTCGAAAATATCGCAATTCTTGAGAATTTTTTTATTTAAAAAAACCTTTTCAAACATAATTTGACTAGATTACGTGATAAAAGTCCTAAGAACACAAATCTTGAAATATGCGCATAAGTGCGCGCAGTCCAAAACTACGGAATTACCATTATTTTTTTTTTTTCATTTCCTTTTTAGGAAGAGAACATTCTTTGATAATTTTGAACATTAACCATATGTTTGCAAATCCATTACAAGTAACATTCATCTATTTACGCACAGCGACAAGCTCCAAAGAATTCAAACAAAATGTTTTAAATGGTACATGCAATATGATTTTCAGTCACAGACATCGACTCTATTGACGACAATCTGCCCTGCCAACGCCATCCGGTAGCTGAACAAACTTCACAAATATTTAAAAAAGCTTTTCTTTTCTCGAATTATTTTCCTTGAAAAACGAAACAAAGTAGGTACTTAGTTTAAAGCCTGATTCGACAAATTGATGTTTTTGTTAAAACTATGAAAACAAATCACGAAATATTTTTTTAAGAAAGCACTTTTGCTTTGACAACAAGCTGAACTGACATTTTTCTAGCTATAAAAATAGGCGAAAGATATGCGTTTGAGTTTATATTATGCTCATGACATTTTTCTCATTATAAAACGACGATGAAAAATTGTTTTTTAATGATTCGTGTGAAAAGCACATCATTGTGGGATCCAACTGTTTTTGTATTCAAAATAATGACTTTTTTCGTTTTGTCTTTCGATTTCAGATTATCAAAACTGCACTGAAAAAGGACAGAAAGCGTAGTTTGAGGACGCACACAAATCACAATATTTATTTAATTATTTCATTTTATACGTTTGAGTTTCTTAGCAGAAAACTTTAATTATTTTAATTTTCTAATGAGGCAATAATTTGTATATATTTGATATATTTGATATATTTCCTAAATTTGTCCAAACATACATGGAATAGGCTAATGAACGATCGAGCGAACGAACGAACGAGAGAATGGATGAAATAATCATTCAATCAAATAATCAACCAATGCATGCACTGAGCTACTGGAACTATACCACTGTCATGTCTTGCAAGCCACTCACCGGACACAAATTGAGTTTTAAAAATCTCAATTTTACGAGTGGTACGGTATTCCTATTTCACTGTGATAATTTCATCAATACACAGTCAGGGCAATTGAAAAAATAATAATAATAACAACAATAACAATAACATTAATAATAATAATAATAATAATAATAATAATATAAATGGTAATAATAATTAATAAATAAAAGGTGAAAATTGTGTTAATTAATCAACAAAAATCAATAAAAATATCTCAACTAACAAAATAATACAAGCAAATGCCAGGGTCGATCGTACAAAGGGAAATAATAGAAATGTGCTTTGGCCACACTGTACGTTTGGAGTGCTCAGCTTTCAACATCCATCTATGCTACAGCTGAGTGTGTGTCATTGTTTTTTAAACTTATATTCTAAAAATAGTTTAAGCAAAACCCGAACCATGAAATCTCACCTCTTTAGATATAAACACCATCTCAGGCAAAGACGACGGAGTCCCTCGAGACTTGCTTCTTCTAAATAAACACTTTAAGTTTCTATTTTTCGGGGTCTACTTAAACAGCATATCAGCAACACCTTCTAGAGATTTCATATCAAATTCGGCTAGCAGAGACCACTTATGAACGACGAAAAGGTCGAAGAGTTTCGACATTTTTGATCGCTATTTATCACAACTTGTTTGTTTTTCTCGAAATTACTTGCTCCTTCAGCGCAGAAATGCCTGTTCTTTTGTTAGTCTTGATAATGAAGCTTCAAAGCATTGTTTGTGGTGCAAAAACGTTTAATTTTTGCTTGATTTTCTCGGAATTTCCTTGCTTTGTTTGGCTACTTGAAATTTCATGCACAAAATGGACGACACGCGCGCGTCAGGAATTTGAAATAAGAGCGGGAAAGGTGTCAGAAGTGACGTCACCAAGCACCCGGATGCTTTTGACAAATACAATCAGCTGGAGGGGTCGGGTTTTACGAAGCCTGATAAAGTTATCCATTGGATAAAAGTGGTCCACTCCATAGAATTCCGTTATAATTTACTGGATGGATAGGGATTTATTCGGTGGAAGCGATATTCAGGCTTTGTACACCCGGCCCGAGGAAGGAAGTTACTGACCAAGGATGCAAATATGCAATGACCCCGAAAAATTGGCAACAAAATGAAATCAGCTACCGTGCAAAAAATCTTCAATTCGCCCTCTTCATTATCAATTATGTAACTGTCTGCCGTTTATTTCGTAATGTGAGAACATTTGAGTGATATTAAGGTATCGACTGTTAAGACGCATAATACAATAATCTGTTAGTATCATCCCCAAGATTATCTTTATGTCGGTACTTAAACTTATCCCTAATCATACGGTTGGAAAATTTCGAAATTCCAATGCCAAGTCACGGACAGTGGATAAATTCTATCCTGCAAGTTCAGTTATCAAATCAAATTCAGTGATAGGATGATAAAAAAAAAAAAAATTCCACATTTTGACTAAGATATGCCGCTGACCTGCTTCTTTTGCAAGATGGCAGGAGCATAATCTGGTTCAAAATACATACTACTTATCAATAGAAACATTCGATCGCATCTAACAAAATAAAAGTCTTAGTAAATTACGACAGTGTTTTCCCACTATTTTGATTTTGTTATATTATTATTGATTCCACGACGCTTCTGTGCATATTTAAATACAACCGAATTAAATTGGGATTAATTTTGCGGTTTCGTTTCGTGTAGATAATTGTATCTTTAGTACAACAGTGACAATTTTACCACCTAATATTCAAATAATTTGCCTACAGATGTAATCTTACGTGGTCGTTAATTACGCTAATTTAGAGGACTAATCAATTTTTTTATTTCCAATTCAACAGAAATCATTCTCTGACTTGTGTTTGAATGACATCGAGTCAAGTTATTTGTACGCCCAGCGAAATTCATCCCAGGACGGCAATGCAAAGTCTGCTTTCTCGGAACTTTTCGCTCAACTGCGTCGATTATTCAGTGGCTTCAAGATAATAACTTATCAAGAAAACTTTGATCGTGATAACGAGATGGCTTTGAGCTTCAGCCTACCTTGCAACGAGTGCCCTGAGTATCTCTATGACTTCTGTAAGATACGAGACTGTTGGGTCACGATCTGTAAAGAGAAAAGCGCTGATGATGGCACCGAGGCGTCGAAATTTTTCAAACGCGTGTTCAAACGGCATTTGAAAGAAGTTTGCTTTGTGACAGCGTTTGACTGCAACGATCGTGCCAAATTGTTTGTCGACTATTTGGTTTATTTGAAGATTAAGTCAAAACTTCAGCGTGTTATTGGCACCAAGTTGCCGAACATACCGCCAGTACGCATCTCACCGCGAAATTTACCATGTAGAAAACACATGTTCGCGGCAGAAAGCGACTTTAATAGATGCTTAGAGAATTTAAAACGCAAAAACGAGGAAATTCTCTTCCAGCGAAACGTACGGGGAATTCGACTTCTGGACAGTATTCGTGAAAGTCTCAACGAAAAACCATGTGTCATTCTTGCGATGGACATGGAAGTTTTTGAAAACAATCCAAAAGAAATCCTGGAAATAGGTTATACCCTCTTTCGTATGGATTCCATAGAAACTGATCAGATTCTGGCGTGTAAGCACTATATCATAACTGACAATAAACATCTTAAAAACGAAAATCTTATGCCAGACAATCGGGACAAGTTTCGATTTGGAATTACAGAGAACATCTCAATGGCAGCAGCAAAGAAAGGTATTGAAGAAGTTGTTGGCCGCGTGAATTACATCGCAGCGCACGCAGCAGGTAGTTTAGTGGAATATCTAAAGCAACGAGGAATCAACTTGCGTCCAGGAGTACAAGTCATCGATACCAAGTTACTCCACACAGCGGTCTGTCCCTTTGTAGGTGAGCATGCGCAAAGAGACCTATGTAAAATAATGGACGATTTGGACATACCTCTCGACAGTAGTGACAGCATCGATGATGTGTCTCAAGTTTTGAACAATGCTGGAAACGATGCATTTTACACAATGGAGGTATTTAAGACACTAGTGAGACTAAAACCTATTACTACAGAGTACATTCCTGAACACAACAGAATATTTATGAGATGAGATGTTGATTTTGAAAACAAGAGGAAGTAGTACTTCGTATCATTGCACTAGCTTATATTGCTACTGATCAAGAAATTTTACGATTGTCGGCATTTTGAACTAGTAATTGTATGATAGCTATATTCAATGTGATATGAAAGGTAATGGTTTGCATGGCGCATGCAACAGACTCCAAACGACAGAAAACTGTTTTGTGCGCAAAGACACACAACACAACTGTAATTCCTTGTTACTAACTAGTCACGAGTCTCCACGCGTTTGTGCTCGTGAAGTGAAGTATAAAGGACTGGATCTAAAGCTAGTATCCAGGTCATCATTTGACACGGTGAGGAATGAGTGGACTATTTTTACTAAGGTTATTTATATATTGCGGTTCAGCTCTTTGTCATTGTACAAAATTTATGCGGCTAAGCCGAACTGATTTCACGTTTTAAGCTATACAAGCTTACAAAATGAAATCCTGAGAAGGTAATTGGTCGTTGTGTTTAAGATGAATATTGAAGAACACATATACTGAAAATATTTTTGATGCCATTTTTAACTGAATTATTTAAGTTCATTTTGATTATTTTTATTCGACTATATGGATAAAAGAGCAGCGCACTATTTAATCAAAAGCAAAATGGTATAATATTAATGATAAATAACTTATCTAGACGCAGAAGCGTCTTCAAACAACAAGAACATTAGAATGCGATGTTGTGTCACGCGCGCAAACTGCAAGATTTATTATGTGCGGGCTTTGACGCTAACAGCTCTCAAGCTTTATTTATTTATTCATAAGAATGAAGAGCTCAACAAATGGCCATCTTACCAGCTTATGAGACTTAACCGGTTGGCAACGAAGAGGTCATGACTTTCAATCTCATTGAAGCCCGAGAAAATACCCCAAAAATAAGTATGAGTGGAAATAGGGATGTTCATTGGTTTTCCTGAGCGAAGGGACCGACATACGCTAGACTAACTAAAAACACTAACATCTCTTTCTTTAAACATTGCTTGCGTAGTATAATAAACTGATAGAATGTTCTTTGAATTCAATTCTAATAACAACAGATATATTTTGTTATTGTGAAATTAAAAGCGTGTGTATTATTGATGTAATAAATTTGTATGGAAACTTGTGGTTACACGTGTTATTTTGTGAGCGAGTGCTTGGCTGCAAAAAACATCTGTTGTGGTTGAAAAGTATTAGAAACAAAAGTGATGATATTCACTCTACTTACCAACTGCATGAATGAATGGTCAGATTATCAGATAAAGACTAGCCGTGTACATCCGTTCTCACCCCTTCCCCCCTACGGGAAAAAATCTCCCCGATTTGTTTGGGCGTTTAAATGAATGGGTGCATGAATGAATGGATGAATGAATGAATGAATAAATGAATGAATGAATGAATGAATGAATGAATGAATGAATAAATGAATGAATGAATGAATGAATGAATGAATGAATGAATGAATGGATGGATGGATGGATGGATGGATGGATGGATGGATGGATGGATGGATGGATGGATGGATGGATGGATGGATGGATGGATGGATGGATGGAAAGGGATGGATGAAAAGGGTTTGGATTAAAATGATTGGCAAAAAAATTGTGTGAATGGATTGACTGTTTTACTAAGGGACCATCTGACTGTCTGACTTGTACAGCTAATTTGGCTGACTGACTGACTGGCTGACTAACTGATTGACTCAGATTAACTGGTCAAGTAACAATACGCGTAAAAACTAGTGAGGTTTCTATTGTTCTGCGGCAAAAAAACTTCCCCACGTAGAAATTCTTTAATTTTCACTATATTGATGTATCTAGCTAAGGGTTACACATTTCTTAAGTAAAATCTACAAAATGCTGTTTACAAGACAGTGTTTCTTTTGTGTTTAATGATTTTGTCCAATCAGAATTGCTCAAAACAATGGCTAGGAGACGCTTGCTTTTCATTGTGAGTCCCACGGTAAAATTTTCTCATAGAAAAAAATTAGATCGCTTTAATAAAACTGAAATGTGATTTTGAATAAAATAGAGGAAAAATATCCCAAAAGTTTGAAAAAAGGCCAATTTTCTTGTTTTAGCCAATCAGATCAAGGATTTAAACAATACACAATTAACACCTTTATGCATTCCATTGCCGTTTGCTACACTAGTTCTTACTCGGAATGTTACTTAACTGATAATTTCTAGTATTGATAATTTCCAGAGACCTTTATATGATTAATATTACAAAAACATTCTTTAATTTGGGTAATTTTATCAATATTGCATTTGAATCGTGAGTCTTCACGTAACTAAAAATTTAAAACTGTTATCGCTTTTACAACATAATGTAAAATTATACTATTTAAAATATATTTTTTCATATTGGGAATTACAATATTTCAACATATCCATTTTGAATCCTCAAAACGTCTTCTGTTACTCTTTCCATTCCTCTGGATCAAAATCATCAAAGGCAGCTAATGGGTTTTCGTGTGGAAGATTTCGCTGTATAGGGCGGATCACTTCAGTCCCCGTGGGGAGAGGCACTGGAACGAATGCGTATTCCATAAAGACTTGGTCGCTTTCTGGTGAATGGGATTCTGTACTGTGTCCAAAGCCGTACCCTAAGTAGATGATTAAACCTGGAAAAACAAAGATGAAGATCAGAGAATGAAGAAAGGATGCAAGTAAGAACGTGGAATGAAAGACGAGAATGAGTAAGAATGAAGAAAGGGAATGAGTGAGAATGAAGGAAGGGAATGAGTAGGTGCAAGAAAAAAAAAGAAGAGAGCAAGAAACGGAGAAAGAAACGGAACGATACGAAACGATACGATTGACTTCATAGATGGTACGTATTTACAAATAAATGTACTCTTCCATACGGCCCTAACAAAAATTACAAAGACAGATACAATAACGAGAAAAAAATAGCTAGTTACTAAAAGTTGCTTGAGGCAAAGGAAGAAAGGAAAGAAGAAAGGGAGAAAGGAAATATTGCATGAACAATCGAACAATAGATGAAAATGAATGAACAAACAAACAATCGAATGAATGAATGGATGCACCTATGTTTCGGCTTACCTACTGCAATCCAGGTACAAAATATGAGATAAGACATCCAATGTATTCTAGCCATGATGAACGTGTTGATTACAATACTTAGAACAGGCACAGCCATAGGAACCATGAAAGGGAACTGCACATTGTTTTTTGGAAGAACATACAACGCAACAACAGCAATGAACGACGTCGCGCCATAAACACTTGCTAAAGACACAATCACAGGATCGATTTTTTTGTTGTCGTTAAGTATCAAAATATCTAAACACACCCAGAATCCAAACAGACATAGCATGAAAAGAGTCAAAGCAATAGCCGCTGAGAAATACGTGTCTTTAGTAAGCTTGCTCGGTGCAGGGTTATCATAGCTGACTAGTTCGTCTTCTCTTTGCGAGATTCTCTGGTAATTAGCTCGTGCTTTTGACCTAGATTTCTTATTTCCTGGAAACAGTTTCTTTTGCAGCCAATCAGTGACGTTAGATGAATGTAAGTAGCCGTCCAGGAAGACACTTGAGACATCTGTCTGGTATCGAGAAAGCACAACACATATCGATACCATAGTGTACGTTGCGGTAGTTGCTATAGAGACCAACTCGACCAGCATTTTCATTTCCAGGAAAAGTGCTAAAAGTCCAGCTATTATAGCTGTACAAACAACAGCTCTCGTTGGAACATGGCGATTTTCACCTACGTGAGCAATGCATGTAGATATTAACCCATCGTAAGCAATAGAATAGAACAACCGAGTGACGGCGTACGTGCTAGCTAGAAGACTACCAAATATGGCACACAGAGCTCCAATAGAGACGATGTAGTATCCTGGTACGAAACCACGTGCTCGAAAGGCTTCAGCCAGCGGTGCGTAGTATGTTATACTGGAATATGGCACCATCATCGTCATGACAATGATTATCACTAGATATGCTAGTATAGCAATCCCGAGGGATATGAGGATTGCCCGCGGGACGTCTCGACGTGGTTCTATTGCTTCTTCGCTAGCCGTCGGCACGGCGTCAAAACCGGACAGACAGTAAAAGCAATTGGGCGCGGCCATAAGTATTCCCTTGATACCATTCGGTGCAAACTTCTCCATACTTGACCAATTGTCAGGATTTGATAGTACTAAACCAGCAACCATTGCGGACAATAAGGCGGCGCAGTTGATTGATATTATAGCATCCATAAAATTCTTAGACTCACGGACACCAATCCCGACAATCACCACGGCAACAATCATTATGCACAGAGCTGAAAAATTAGGGAAGTCACCAAACAAACCTGCATCGCCCCAGCCCAGCTTTTCCCGAAACACGAGAAACATAGAGCCATTAGTGAGTGAGTTTATATAGCCGGTAAAAGCTCTAGCCATTGAAGCCGCACCAACCAAGTACTCAGCGGTCATACTCCACCCTGCCACGAAAGCCCACATTTCACCTAGAATAACGTACGTAAATACGTATGCAGAACCAGTCTTAGTTATCCTTGAAGACAACTCAGCGTAGCACAGTCCTGATAGCACAGCCGCTAAAGCTGCTATTGCGAATGAAATAATGACTGCAGGGCCGGCTAAGGTAAGGGCCAGTTGACCAATAACCACGTAGATGCCCGCGTCTATTAGACCTCCAAGTCCCAGCACCGTCAAATCGAATATGTTCATGCAACGTACTAAAGGACCTTCGATGAACCATGTTCCTTGGGATTTACGACGAAGCATTCGTGACATTAACTCAGGCATGATGGTATAGTCGTCGTTTTTCAGTAACACATATAAACTGTCGGTAAATTTTCTAATCGTAGTAGAGTATTGCAAAATAAATGACCTTTTGATTTTTGGAAAAGCAGTTTAATCATTGGGTTAATATCCAACTCGGTAATTTAGGCAAGAATGAACCTTCTGGAAATTATACAATAAGAGGTTTTTCTGCTTCTTTTGTTTTGCTCTCTTCTGTGTTGGCGTGCTTTACATCACGGCAATAACACTTGTTCAAGTTTAATTTCCAAAAGCCCTTACTTATCATTGGTCGAGTTTTAGCGGAACAGATAGTCCTTTTTGTTCTCTTTCGGTTCATAAACTGGAATTCTGTCTTCTTTTAGTTGCAATAAAAGATTACGTACATCACGCGACAAAAGTTTTGTGGATTCAGAAAATGAACTCGTTTTTGTTAGATATGATGTACAATTCGTACTTCTTTGGAAACCTTTTTGTCGACTCCTCCCGCGCACTTATTTCCTAAGTTGTCAGTCGTTGTTGTTTTTTTACCTCCAGATCAAAGTTGCCTCTCCACAGCACAAAAATATTCGAAGATTTGAGTATTGATTAATTCTAAAGCTCCGTAAAAAAGACGCGAATTGATTAAAGTGTATTGGTGTTCATATAAGGTAGTTAATTTAATTCAGTTGCTTGATAGAAGAAAGAAAGACGGTATTTCGTCTGTCACATATCGTGACAGCGTCTCTGAAAAAAATACTATCCTTGAATCAACAGATTTGATATCGAAACGGCAAGTTAATAATTGTAGAATTCCCCTTGAGTTTTGAGTGTGTTAAAGTCGAAAAAAATCAAGCGCAAATCCTCAAAACACCTTGCTCATCAATAAAGGGTCTGTAGAGTTGATATTTCGCTCGAAAGCCACAAACTTGCCTCCAAATTATCACCCCAAAATAGCACAAAATCTCCAAAACAATTCCAGCGACGTTTCTTCTTAGGAATTTCAGCTTGTTTGATGTAGTACACGTTTAGATTTGATCAAAGCTATTGCCACTTGTAGAGCGTTTGTTCTTGTGTATAATGTGGATCAACACAAGCTAATTGTGCTTTTCTGTGAGCTTGTACTCAGTGGTTTCCAAACACCTGGCGGATATGAAGAAAACGAATAAGGATGAATAATAAGATAGCTACTATATAAGAAAAACTCTTTGAAAATTCATCAAGTGTATGACCCTCCCAGCTACGATATAACATGTTTTCATTCAGATTTGTATTTAATTATAAAAAAATAACAAATAATTTTAAGTGGTAAATGTAAGCAGGTTTATCGATAAAAGTTTTCGGTTTTATTCTGTTCTCATGCTTTCGTTGTTGTCCTTTGTATATTTTGTAGTTTGTGACTAATTTTGCCAAAGTTTGGATAGTTTAGATTTTTTTCCTTCAAATTTTGGATATTTTAGATTTTTTAGCTTGTTCTTAGTTTATAGCAAGGAATACTTAATTGCACTAAAATGACGGAATTGAATTATCCACCCACACAACATCTGAGTTTCAGATTTGAATTTAGTCTTAATGACAAATGATTTGAATGAAAATGCGCGTCCCTTATCGCTTTTCTTAATTGTAATCTTTGTGGATGTTTTTTTTCCCTGGAAGAGTTCTGGTTTGTTTGCTTTTTTTCTGTCTCTTCAGTAGTCAGTTGTTTGCTTTTCTCAGTTTTTCATGACAACCTTTTGAAATCAGCTGTATAATTTTATGATTTATTTTATTCTTGCTCTAGTATATATGTTTTTCCTATTTTTCTAGATTTAATTGAATACATTATATGATATCGGGAATGGTTTATAGAATATCTATAATATATGAAAGGCTAAAAATGGCTTGTTCGCACCTTCTCTGAACGAAATACTTTTTGTGCGCAAAAGCTTAAAGATTGTAAAGTGCGAATTAATGGACGCACAAATAAAACCGATCAGAAAAGTGACATTTAGCATCAATTACAATGAAGCAATTATCAGATCAGTGACGTCGACCAGTATTCTAAATAAAACCGCGCGGTATGCTACATCTGTTTGAAAAAGGTTCGCGTGGCGTTATGGAACAGCAAAATTACGAGAGAGAATGGCAGAGATAAACTAAATGAAGAAATCTCTATGAGGCAAAAAAAAAAAAAAAACACACATACTAAGTAATACAAAGGCTTATATTGTACTGGTTAAATGCTTTAATGCTTGCATCTATTTTACTAGAGAGGCCAGCACTTGCGCTTATGCTAATTGCATGTATTTCACTAGTTAGGTCAGCACTTGATTTATATATATATATATATAATTTGGCTTCCAAAAAAATTATCATAAATATATTTACTTGTTTTAATATAGATGCTTTGCATGTAAGATAAGAGCAATACTTATAAACATGAATTTATCACAATAGCAAATAAAGGGTAATCTCCAATAACCTAACAAAAGACAATAGGATTGATCATTATTAGCTACGTTTCTCTGCAACAAACGTTTCTTCTCTAGTTTGAAAATGGCAAACACTGAGGAGACAAAACAATTTTTATTAAATTATCATAAATTTTGCGGGTCATGGTTTTCTTCTTTTGCATGAGCTGTTTCTTTATATTTTAAAAATACATAATTCATCAGCTTTTCGAAGAGAGCATAAACGTGTCTGCTATTTTGCTTTTCACGAAAAAAGTAAATCTGATCGTAGTTTTGAATGGGACAAAGCTTATAGACAACTCGTCTATTACCAGGGTAAATAACAATATATGGGTTTAAAAATATAGCGTTTTTAAAACTGACTCATAAACTAGCTAGTGTACTACAGTTTAAGATTGTTCAATAGTAATCTGTTGCTAGATGATACGACATGTCCTTATACCACTTTGATTTTTAAAACTACCAACCAAGATATTTGATGAGGTTTGCCTTCCTGCAATATACTTTTATTAGTTCTGAAAATTAGTATTCAGCGAAGCAGTCGTAACCAAAATGTTTCTTGTATTGTTGTATACAATCATGCAGAAAACAATAAGACTATACTTGAAACATATTTCCTATATTATTATATTGTTATTTTTACAAACGTTTTGATGGTTAATATTGTCGAAACTCGATCGTTTGGAGTAAGCAATGGTTCTGCATTGAATGCGCGCCAACGAGCATATATCTGATAAATAACAATATCGACGCCTATAAAACCAACGGATACTTACTTACATTACTCTATCCACTAGACCTCATAACTTCCATCCATTCAAATCTTTACGGCACTTTATCCACATTCGCTCATCTTTTATAGCTTGATAAAACATTTATCCTTTCCATAGAAAACGCCACAGCGATGTGACATCACTTTTGTCTCACGTCAGTTCACTTTGTTCGAGCATATATTTTTTGGTTGAGTAATATTTAAATTTATTATAAGAAGTGTTTATAAAAAAGCATTTCACGCAGATGGACGAGTATATATATATCGGAGGGGAGGGAGAGGAAAGTCTTTGTCATCCGGCACGAAGACTGTTCTCTCCTGTATCTATGAATGAGATGACAGCTAATAAAATATACTGTGCTAGAATAATTAAATCTCATGAGGTGGCATATAGCATATCATACAGTTTACGCAAATTCGACCCTAGCTAGCCTGCGTTGCATCCCGCGGTTTCCTTCCGTGGAATAAAAGAAAATTGCAGGCTAACCCAGCCAAATCGCTACAATTCATTCAATGACATACCATAATGAAACGACAATGCGACATCAATGGTCCTTTATACTGCTCAGTTATAGAAAAACCTTGCTTCTTTCACGTGTCACACCAACTCGAGAACCAATTATAGAATTTCACTCTGCGCACGAAATGTGAAACGTGAAGAATTTTTTCAAACTTCAGTCATTCAAGTTTAACGCACAGTTTGTGCACATCACTTGCTGTTGGTCAATTCTTCGTCCAAATGTATGGCAAAATGTATGGCTACAGATATTCACACCAGAAATTGGCTACACGTAGAAAAGCCTACGTCGTTAATCCCTTAACGCCGAAAAATGGCATTAATTATACAGATCCATATAAAAGTAGCAATGCCGGACTAGTCTTTAATTTGTACCTTTTTTATTATCCCAAGTAAATAATTGTTGGAATCAAGAAACATTGAAATTAGTGTTCGTTACTTTTGGTCGAGAGTTTAAAAGTAATTTGAAATTAGGTCAGAGTAAATTAAAGTGGTAATTTATACACTTTAAAAAAATTACGACCGTGATTCATCGCATTTTTATATTCTGAATATTAACATTAATGTACGTGAACGTTAACAATTTAGTACTTCACGTACAATCATTTAAGAATGGATTTAAATTTTAAATTTGAACTAATTATACTTGCTATAAAACTCTTTAAAATTTCGACTTACTTATTTTTGAATTTGGTAGGTCGGATTTTTACTAATTTAGATATCAAGTCATTAAGCGAGATGTTTCTGCAAATAAAATCCTAAACCAAGTAACCCAAAGGACAAAATGCGTTGGATGTACTTACTTTCAACACACGTAACACCAATTAATCTTTTCCTAAAACTCACAAAAATTTGCAAATCATAGTTCGGCTCCACAAGTTCCAGTCGCTTTTGCAGCAGATAATTTCGCATTAACTAGAAATATTTGATAAAGTCCGTTCAAGTTGAAGGTAGGCGACACTCCCTGTGCTTTGAGCGTCTCTACATCATTTGTCTGTGTATACGATTTTTCTAGTTAGGTTCAATTCGATAGATGTGTATACAGAATAAATGCAGCTAGTGAAGCGTGGGGAAAACCATTGTACGTAGGACAATTATAACTACCAGGCCGTGAAAAGCAAAGATATACAAAAAAAGACTTGAAATTAAAGTGGGTACAGAAAATCAAATTTTCACTGTCTTAATAAATTCCTTGTGGCATTTTTGAAATAATATTGAGTTAAGTTGATCAGTTTATTGGCTTTTTGGTTAGAGTGTTAAAGACAAGGTTTTAGTGGATTGAATTTTGAAGTTGTATGCGAAGTGACGCTTTCGATAGTAAACGGACGCTGACATTTCCAAGGAACCGTAAAATTGTACATTTTTTTGTAAAAAAAACATAATAATTTCTCTATTGTATTGAAAAAATCGATACAAGTGATGAGTTATAGTTATGTTGTTTTAACTTTAAACCTTTTTTAGAATAAGTATTTTCGTTAATGAAATAGAATTGAGGAAATTTTTGTCGAATTTGACGGACTAGGCTTGAAATACTTTTACTAATTTGCAGTTTATATTTCTTTGCTTATATGAACTTGATAACGACTTAGAATACCGGCATAAAATACCTCGTCCTTATACCACAGAGACGATTTACTGGAGTAAATTGGAGTCAAAATTTATCAAATACAAACCAGGGCACAAAAAAACGAGCGAAAATTAAACCCTTAAGCATTACTCACCGAAGCGTACAGCAAGTGAGCGACGCGGAAACTTCAAAACTATTTTTACAGCGACTACAAAAGCGTTTGCTAAGAAACTACATAATATTTATAATTCATAATAAAGACGTAATATGGTACGATTACGAATTTGGGATATTAAAACTTGTTAAGCTAAAGTTGAATGATGGACGAGTTGGTTAATGCAATTTAATCAGTGCATTCAATTGTTTGAAAATTTGATTTAATTTCTTACTGATAAACAACTACGTTTGGCAAAAAAGTAATAAACGAACATTCGAAAATGCTTGTTTCGTTTAACAAACTAGATTGCAAACATTTTTTGTGTACTTTAGGTAACCTTTTCATCTAATTTTGTTTATTCCATTCTACGCTTGATCGATATGGTGTCTGGTCATAGGACGCGACCAATGCTTCCAGAACAAATGACTCGTAAACAATTAGATGGATAAACGCTTACTGAACAAATGAAAACATAAGCAAACTTTGTACTTGGACCATGAGAAAGCCATTTTCAGCAACAAACTCGACATTTTTGGGGCTTTACAAAATTGACAATAATGCACCAAAAATAACATTGATATATATTATGATGAAAGGAAATGAATATTAAAAAATAGCATGAAAAATCATATATGACGCCAACGACAGCAATAAATAAATATGCAAAATTATCATTATCATCGATGATGCTGCCAAGTAGAGTGCAAGCAATAAATCTATAAAAGATTAGTAATACTAAATAGCACAAATTTATACTAATTCTATTGTTTTCTATTGTTTGGTTAGCAGTATTTTGTACTAAATAGTAAATTGTGTTACACAGATTAAATGCTTGCACTCTAAATGAATAATGGAAATTTAATTATATTAATAGCCATTGTCTCATAACATTTGAAAGATTTGTATGAAACCAGGCTTCCTGTGGCAAATATTACAAAGGATACCCAACAACAGTTTCAATCACTTTTTATCTGTTTTATTCAATGACATTATGTTACAAGTGCAATACACAAGGACTAGGGCACACCAACGAACGCCCGACTGTTAATACAACCAATTGCTGTTTATTCATATCCCCTGGAAGAAAACAAAGTAAAGATTATCAACCACAGCAACTACAAAATGGTCCAAACATCCACATTTGCTTTGTCATGCATATACACAGAAAAAAACTAAGTTCCCAAGTCTGTAAAGATGGGACTAGTTAAATAACTATGCCTATTCAAATACAGTTATGTGGACACACTCCCATAAATACTGTCTAGTATTTGATGATGACTCATATTTGTTTGAGCAGGCGGGCAAACTAGAATATAACCAGTATAGAAACTGTTAAATAACTATGCCTATTCAAATACAGTCATGAGAACACTATCCCACAACACTAAGTAGTATTTGATGATAAATGTTTTATATTCCTTTCCATGGGTGTGCAAATAGCAATATAGTCCAGTGTAGTTAATAACTATACTGCCTAATCAAATACAGTTGCAGGAGGTGCTAGAAGTAAAGCAAACAATACATACTTGACCATAGGAGCTATATTCCAGTTGGTGTCAGCAGTCTGTGGATCCTCTATCATAGTACCATCTTTAGTGATCACGGCTATTTCAAACTACAGATACACAATAAATTATTATGATTAAACATTTCTTATAGAAAGTAAAATCGTTTGAGACCTAATAAGTATAAATGTAGCAGTTACAATGAGTACAAAGTGGAATAGACCAGTTTAAAGTTCTTCTCAGGCTGAGCCTCAATTGTAGGTAAATTAACAAAAGAGTCAAGACAAACCATTGGTGTTTGTTTATATTATATTATATTTATTTATATTGTTTTGGATTGGTGAATTTCCACAGGATTGACCTCGTTCAAAAGAATATATCATATACTATCGATGCTTATCCTGAGCAATGAAGAACATGAAACTGGACTATTGGGACAATTTTTTGCACCATACCTTATTAAGCGACCTTGCATCTCTGTAGAACAATACTTTCAGGCAATCAACAACAACTTTTTTTGCTTGATCCAGTGTTAAGTTTGGGTTTTTCTCAAAGGCGTCACGTAAAATAGGCTGAATGAAAAGACAGATCAATGAAGCAGTCAATCAACTTATCAATCAATTATTGTACAATCAAACATGCAATCAACTGTTAAATCAATCAGTCAATCAAACATGCAATCAACTGTCAATCCATCAATTCATCAGTCTTAGGCAGCGTTTACAAGAAGCCGGCTATTTTTCGTAAACACACATTTTTTTATCCGTTTAGGCCTACCGTTTACACGAAAACGCTACTTAGCCGGCTGCTTGGCCGCTGCCTTATTACTCAATCATTCAGTCAATCCAAATAATCATTCAATCAATTCAAATAATCAATCAGTGAATCAATCAATCATTCAATCAATCAATCAATAAAACAAACAAACAAACAATTTTTCTGAGCCAATCAATGAATCCATCATATTTTTTGAAAGAGTGTTTGGCTTACTTGTGCCAAATATGCTCCAAATCCACTGGCTACTGTGTTAGACTGGTAAGCAATACCTATCTTGTCTACAAAACCAAGGAAACTAAAATAAAGAAAAAAAAAATACAATGTCATTCCATTTGTGCAATATGCGAGGGCTTTATTGAACTGTGATTTTAGATGTGCATGTACAAGTACAAATTCAAAGTACCTTTCTCCCTTGTAAAACCCACCAACAATAACTTGATTCCACAATGGATTAAACCTGGTTCGTCTATAAATAATATATATAATAACATACATTTATTAGAATAGAACTTTGCAGTCATCGTCATCTATGTTCCTTTGTCAAAAGTGTATTCAGCATTGTACTTCATTACTTCATCTATTGTTCTTGTGTTTTTATGATATCATTATTCAAACGGTAGAATGAAAAATTCGAAATGATTATTCAAAGAATAAAATGAAGAAACATATGTCCAAAATAAAGATTTGATTAATATTTTTTTCTTTTTCGTAATATCAAAAACGTTTTTACTATTAAGGTTGTTATTAGCCTCCGCGTTTTATCTTAAGACATTGCGTACTGAAATGATTAGTTTGCATACTTTGTCAGTTTCATTTCGAGACAGACAACTGTCCAGCTTCTCCACGTTTTATCCTGCTGTGTCTGTTTTTGCAGTTAGTATCGTGGGAAGAATGACTGAGGTAGTATTTAAACTCCGTCTCTTATCAGTCTATGACGAATTTCAGTTGCAGTAACGCTTGGCTTAAGTGTTTTGAATATTTCTATTAGCTCTAGAATGTCGTCGGTAATTAGTGATGGATTTTTCCCACCGCAAGAAAATGGCTCGATCGATCCGTAAAGACGGTAGTGTTTCAGTATTTTTGACACAGTCCCTTTGGACATTTTCAATTTTTTTGGAAATTTTAGAAATACTTTCACAACCATTATACATATCCATGAATAATTAGGCAATGGACGTCCAAGAAGATAGAATCCTCCCTCCTTGTTTTTCGCCATATTTCAACGAACATTGTGTAATCAGCGGTCGACTGGTTTGTTTTGACGTCTCGACGACTCACATTTCAGAAGGACCATGTTTTTTTGTCAGATTTTTTTTTTCTGCATCAAAAACGTTTATGTATAATCAAAAGACCAAATAAAGATTTGATTCTTAAAATTTAAGGTTAGAATATTCATTTTAATAGTCGTGTATTCAAACGAAGATTCGAGTATTCGTTTCTAACAATTGATTATTCATTTCAAATCTTGAAGTTTACCGTTCATGCGTGAAGTGCGTTGACTGTAATAAATGTACTATATAACTTATAATTTCATTGATCTCTTTTTCATTTTGTCACGTCATTTTAATCTGTGAGGCTGCTACCTTAACATGAATGAATGAATGAATGAATGAATGAATGAATGAATGAATGAATGAATGAATGAATGAATGAATGATAATTATTAATTACAGATATGTGTCCATTATAAACAGACAAATTAGGTACATGCTGTCTAAATTACCTGTAATACATAATTCTAGTCAACCAGGAGAAGATAGACTGTGGAGTGTATCCATGGCCATCATCAAGACAGGCATCATCAATACTGAAAAAAAGGAAACAAGGAAAGAAAAAAAACGGATTACAAAATTGCACATTGTGGCTATCATAAACTAGCACTTAATTTTTAATTATTATTATTATTATTCTACAGCCAAATTTGTTGTATCTCAACCCGCTGTTTCAAAACTTTGTTTTAATTTTGTCCTATCTCAACCAGCAATCTATTTCAGGAGTGAAGTTTGTTATAAATTAACCAATAACAGAACATGTTATGGTATTAAGCTCCGCCCTATGAAATTGATTGACAGTTCAGAAAAGACCAAAATCAAGACAAAGTTTTGAAATGGTGGGTTGCAATACAATGAATTTTGCTATAACACAGTCAGTTTGTAGTTCAAGAATCATTTTTAGAGCACATGTTATTCTATTCAGATCCATATTCCTAATTTACTGTTTTCTTTCGACAATGTTTTTGAAATGAGGTTTACCTGTACTTAGTGACATACTTACATTTTCTGTTCCAGAACAGACTTGATATACTGAAAATCAGCATAATCTCCAGAGGCACCAACAACTGTATTATCATTGACTTTCATTAAACGAGATACAGAACGATAGCGTGCCAGAGAACCATAAGAACCTTGAACAACCATCAAACATATCAGTTCTATAAAGTGTGTTTTTGCCACTCAATATATGCTTCAAATTTATGTAATGCTTTTATCAAGTGTAATGCCAGATTAAAATAAATAAGTGCCGCAGTTGGGTTCGTATGGGACAAGAATCATTGACTGGTTTTTCCTTGGATTATGTGTTGCCCTCTCCCTACAGCGAGTCTACTCGTCTTTCATTTACAGTGTGCACTGGCATCGGTCAAAATGAATCATAAGAAATTTAATGGTCTGACAAATAAATTATTGCCATATTCCTTGTGATTTGCACGATCGAGAAGCTGAAATTTGACAATGTTGCTTTTTTTTATTTTAGTCTTGGGCCTTGTTTTTATAAAATTGTTTGAGGAACTGGGATGGCACCGTTGGCTAGTTTCAACCTCTTTCTATTCTGTGTAGCTGGTAGAGGCTTTAAATACCCGTAAAAAGGAGCACTGATGGAACGTGAGGGGAAAAGTGTCCACAGTCCACTTCCTGGAAAATTATAGTATACAGTAGCTACCAATGTTTAATTAAGTTGCTTTTCCTTCTTGTTTGATTGTGTGCCCATTTATTATGTGAAAGTTACCAATATTGTCATGTTGCCAAATTGATATTATTTAATAACTATCTAATATATACCTAGTGTGTCAGCAGCCATCACTACACCGCCATTGAACTTGATACCAAGAACTGACGTCCCTGTAGTTGTTGGATATCTAACATAATGCAAACAGCAACAATTATAATAATACATTGCATTTTTGATAATTACAAATGTTGCAACCACGAAGATGATAATAATTCATGAAAACGATTATAATATATTAATCTGATAGTACTGCTTTGAATAAACATAAAAAGGCATACAATAGTTTCTTTGAAACGCTGGTATATTCCACACTGTCTATAAAGTGAGTCTTATCAAACTTCTGAGAAACACATGTAAAACTTGAACTTGTACATAAGCTACATTAATATATTAATTGAAAAGATGAATACCTTAAAAACACTTTTTCAAAGACCGAAGAAAACAACTGTGAAAGTGAACAACTGATTGCTATTACTTTTAAAATACACCATACTTTTTCTTAGTACAAGCTTTTAGGACATCTTTGTCTTGACACATGCTAACACTTTCACTCGAAAAAAAATATTTACAGTTATAAACTTACAGTGTTCTTTTAGCTGGTTCAGATTGAGCATGATTTTGTGCCCCTGGAAAGTTATAATAGGCTCCAGGAGAAGGTCCATTTGTCCACAAAGGCTGTGGAAAACCTGAATGAAGAGGAAAGTTCGCCATCTTGAAAAAAATTCTCCTGAGTCATTCAGAAATGGCCAGCGTTCACACGTAGGACTATTAACACAGAAAGCCCAAAAGTCAATAAAAACATTGATTTTATGTATTGAAAACAATTATAAAATACCATAAGAAAAGAAAAATTATTTTTTGTTAATTCAATATTTTGCTATATGAAAATTTCAATTTTGATCGTTGACAATGTAAATAAAATCACTTGTTCAGTGAGTAGAGCTTGTGATCCTAAATCGGGTTTCCTGTGTTATCAAAGCCAAGGATTTGAAATGGCGGAAGAAGAAAGCTTAGCAAAGGGCCGTCCACAACGCAGAAATGCCGGTAATCGTATGTCAAAACTTATTGACGACGAGCAGGAAGCTGACGATTTCTACAAAACAGCTTTTGGTGGCTTTGAAGAAGAATCAGGGGACGACGAATTCGACAAAGATGACGAAGAAGATGTGGACATTGTTGACTCTGATTTCAGTGCATCGGAAGATGATGAAGTCATTGAACAAGAAGACGATGAGCCTAAACGTAAAAGGAAAAAGGTTATAGTGAAACCTTATCGTCAACCCAAACCCGAGACTTCAGAACCAAAGGAAAAAGCTGCTCCTAAGCCCAAAGCAAAGACACCTAGAGAGGGTCTAAGAAAGTCAACAAGAACTTTGACTGTTTCAAAAGCAGAGGAGCTAAAGCAACGACAGCATGAAGAAAAACAGAAACGAAGCAAACAGCAGCAACCAAAACCTAAAGCACCACCAGGAATGCGACGTCTTACACAAGAGGAACTACTGGCAGAAGCAAAGATAACTGAAGAACACAACTTGGCGTCCTTAGCTGCGTATCAACGCCTTGAGGCTGACAGAAAGAAAACTAAGATACAAAAAGTCACTTATAAAGGACCGTTGATCCGCTACTGTTCACTATCCATGCCTGTAGTGGACATACATGAACCCATAGTCAAAGTAGATGAGAATGATAAAGACGAAGAAGACACCAAACCAAATTATGATGCAACAAAACGGTGCAGCAGAAATTTCCTGATCTTCACTGATGCTAAGAATTTCCCTGATAAATATTTTCCAGTCAAGAAAGTAAAGCCACCACAAAGAAAATATTGTCCTGTTACTGGTCTACCTGCAAGGTATCGGGATCCTCTAACTGGTTTGCCATACTCCAATGCACAGGCATTCCGGTATATCAGAGAAAGGTACGTTATGCAAATGCAAGAGGTGAAAGACAAGGAAGGCACAGAAAATGACACAAAGAAAAGAAAATGAACTTGTACATCGTATTACTGTACATTTGGATTATGTAAAAGAAGCAGCACGAAAATCGATGGAAGTACAAGAAATAAATGCATTGCAGGCTGTGATCCAAGAATGAAACATTATGAACTGAGAAAAGGGCAGTTGACTGAGGGCCTAAAGACAGAGGAGGATAGGACAAGACAAAGGATGATACATGTGGTTAGAAATTCATAAGGGGAGTTGAACTTGCACCAATAGTACAATGCTCTGGAATATACAATTTTTTGTTGAAATGCTTTTCTCTAATAAAATCATATTTTATGCTGCAAAAACCTTTCAAACAAAATAAACAACATATGTAAGTATGATTGTCCAAAAGGAAAATCTCTAAAACCCAGAGAAAATATGCTTTGTGTGATTTGTTGTATCAGCCATTTGTATTATTGGTCAAATCTAATAATATTCCAGGGCACATGGTGAACAAGTGTCAACCCCTATGCGTTTTTGGTGTTGTGTACTAACAAGCCAAGTGACCTCTTTGAAAATTAGCTCTAGAAATAGAGCACATTCAGATTTACATTGTACTAAAATTAAGTGTTTTGGAATGTTTCTTAAGAATTGCCCATTTGATGCAACACACTTTTATATTCATGACCTTTACAGTCAGGACACTCAATCCATGGACAAGTTTGTATGAAAAGTTTTTCAAATCAATTCACTTAAAGGATGCATGTTAAAAAAAGTATCAAAAAAGTGTTCACACTTCAAGTGCCCTCAAAACATTAACTACCACAAATTTCTCAGAAATCTTTGAGAAAATCAGTGGTAACATTGTGTGCACATGTTGGTTCAAACTAGGTCCATGACAAGTATCAGTGCAGCCAATATTTTCTATCCTGTTTTCTTTGTGGTTACTTTATCCTAATTTAAGATCTTAGTTTGTTTATACTTACAAACAGGAAACAGCATTATGAAAACGAACCAGATAAAAAAGCGAAACTGGAAAACAAATTAAGTTGTCAGAAAATGAAACAAGGAAATGAAGATAAAAGTTGAACCATGCAAGAGAACAATAAAAAAATTAGTACAAAATGTTTGCCAAAATATTAATCATCCCCCAAAAAAACATACATTTTTTTATACATTGTTGGTTTATTTTATTTGTTCATCTAATAATTTTCTTAAAATTCACTAATGAATGTTATACTTATTTTATATAAAATTGTAAATATTATTTGCATATTAAAAAGTACAAATTCAATTATTTTTACAGCTTCCCTTCATTCTGATATGTACTAACAATATTTTGAATAGACCAGTTTCAAGTTCTTCATTGCTCAGGCTAAGCCTCAATTTTAGGTAAATTAATAAAAGAGTCGAGACAAAACCATTGGTATTTATATTGTTTTTGGATTGGTGCATTCCCAAGAGATCTACCTCATATAAAAGAATATATCACATACTATTGAGGCTTAGCCTGAGCAATGGAGAACATGAAACTGGACTATTACAAGGCTAATAATTTTGGTATTTAAAATCTCATACAACAGCATTGAAAAACGTTAAATTAATGCAAATATTATTGTCAATATCATTTGCATGATACCGAAAGTACAAATTCAATTATTTTTACAGCTTCCCTTCATCCTGATATGTACTTGCAATATTTTGAATTTGCCAGGCTAATTTTGGTATTCAAAATATCATACAGCAGCATGGGCAAATGTTACAATTATCACAGTTGAAATTCATACAGTCAAGTACTATTCGAATAATATTATCATTTGACTCTGAAGATAACTATGACCTGTAATGAATTTTAAATATAATGTCTAAAATATTTTGAAAAACAAGTCAGAGTCAAACATTAGAGGTAAAAACTAGTAAGAAACAGTTGTAAATGTGATGCTAAATTAGAAACTGTTGAATGCTTTTCCCTACAATCATCCAACGGTGTCTAATTTATCATCACATTTACAACAGAGTCAAACATTGTCAACTTATATTTACACAATGGCATTATTTTAAAACATATTTTAACTTGATAATTTGAAAAACAGAGGCCAGCTGTAAGAAGCCTGAATAGTGCTATCAATCAGATACAACGTACAATTGCTACACAGCAGATAAATTCTATAAAAAATCCAATTGATTGGATTACTCTATCCATACTGTGTACAACCAGCCCTAGGTTAATATATAAAACCTGTATTATTTTTTCATGCAAATATCTAGTTTTCATTTTACAAGCGTTTGCAATAGTTATCCTGAGCAACAATATCCTGCTTGTTTCTGTTGTGGGCTATCATCTAGAGTAGGACGAATGACACCATTTTCTTCTCTGTTTTTTGTGACTGGACCATCTGGAAGATCATTCTGTCTAACATACTAAGAAATCACAAGATGGATAAATCACTTGTACATCTATAGACACATTTCTAAAAGACGGGTAGAGTAATGGATGGATTAATCATTGTCTGGGCAGGCTGGTCCGAAACATGCCAAATCGATGATAGGTGAGGAGATAAATGGATGAGACAGCTTGATGAATGGGTGAGATTGATTGAGTAAATTAGTGAAAGACACTAGGGGGTAGTAGTAAAATATGACAACAAAATGTATTCTATAATGAATAGGAGTGTACTAATATACAGACAACAAGAAATGTGCAGTAACATTATTACAATAACACTGACAATATTACAACAGCCAAAAAAACAACTCACCACAAATGGGTCATTGGCATCTTTCATTTGTGTTGCCAGAGAATGGAAGACCTGTTAAGTCAAACACAAACAAATCAATAGAAATAGAAACATAATACTAAATTATTATATGTAAAAATCATAAATTATTTGAAGCTGCCTTCAATTTCAACCGTACATGACTTGAAACATGTGTGCACTGATGCAATAGCAATTCAGTGACATTTGACTACGACCACAGATTCGTTTGTTCTAGAGTAGTCCATTCCCTTAAATATAATTGTAACGACTTTTCAAATCATTCTCTTCAGATGATGGTATAAGAATTACGAAACATGTAAATATTTAAAAACTATAGAATGATACTATATTAATTGGTATGTTTAAAAATCAATTTATTTATTGTTTCACAATACCAATGCAATCATACAGGTTGATAATGTTTTACCTCTTTGACATTTGTCTGATTTTTAGCACTTGTTTCAAAGAACTTGACACCATGATATTTTGCAAGCTGTAGGTGGGCAAAACAACCATTTCAAAATCAAAATAATGAGTTGAGGCAACCATTTATTGAATGTAATTCTAATAATTAAAGATGTTGCTTTATGCAGCACATTTTTCAAAAGGATGTGCCTTCAACCCTTAAATTTAAGTTTCAGTGGGGTTCAACCCCTAAAAGAAAGAGTTTGGCAAATTTCATATTTATTTAATTATATTAGTAGTAGCATTTACCTCTTCTCCTTTTCGTTTCGGCACTTCTCTATCATCTATTAGATCACATTTGTTTCCTACAATTAAGTACTCTTCATTTTGCAGCTTATTCTATTAATTAAATCGAAAAAAATATGAATAAAACATTTATTTCATGGATTTAATTATCAAACACTTTAGGTAACAAATAAAATGTTAGTTTAAGTTATGAGTAAAAGAAAGAAATGGGTTGGCAAGACTGATTGCAAACATTCCAGGAGAGCTGAACAGAAAAATGCTTGAATGATTGAAAAGAAACATTAACACTCACTTTCTTCATGCTATCTAGCCAGAACTGTAAATTTTCAAAAGTTCTGTTACTTGCTATATCATACACCAGAAGTACACCCTATAAAAAATTAAATATCATAATAATTTTAACTTTTAGGTACTCATTTAATTGCTTACTGGGGGGGGGGGGGGAATATGCCATATGTATTGATATTTTAATTTAAAGAAGTATTATCTACCTTTGCTCCTCTAAACTGATTAGTAGTCAGTGTTCGAAACCTTTCTTGTCCTGCTGTATCCCTGTAAATTGAAAGACAATCATCATAATCCTATTCCCCATTCAGTAAAAACTCTTACTGAAAGTCTGATTTCAAAATCATAATTCCTCACGCCTTAACCACCTCATTCCTCCGACTAGGGAGAGCACACAGGGCCGATTATTGTGCAAATCAACCAATGTGTCTTTGTTCAAAACACGAACTGATAGGTTTAGGCATAGCTTTTTCCTTGATATGTGTCACAAGCAACATTATGAACAAGTGTAATTCATAACCGTAATTCATTGACCTCCTTCTCTTTGTATGTTAGTCATATATCATTATAGCAATTTCAATTCACTGTTTGTATACTGTTTGTACTAGACGCAGTGTGAATAATATTCATAATAATCCAAAATATTTTATTCTTATAATTACCATATTTGCAAACGTATTGTTATTCCATCTACTTTGATATCAACATTGACAAAATCTATACCTAGACAAGCCAGAAACAAGAACAAAAAGCAAATAGGCAAATCAAGAGACAATTATTATAATCATAACACCAATAGATGGACACCTTCATAACTAAAATAATATTGATGCCACAATAGGAACAGTAGCATAATTATGTATAACATGTGTGTGCAGCTATATATATCCCCAAGGAAAAGCATACAACATGATCTGGCAAAACTATGAAAGTGCATCTAGCCACCAAAACTTTATTAAAAATTAAAAATTTCAAAAAATATGGAATACATATAATTGGTAAAAATTCATGATGAATTACAAAATTATCCTGCAAAGTTGAAAGTAGAAATTATAATCACTTGAAAAAGTTAGTAGGAGGTCATTGTAATGTGGGGAGGGGGTGGGTGAATTGGAGTTGCATATAGTAAGGGGTTCCTGTGTTACCATCATGAAAGTTAATGTATAAATTTATACAATAATTATAATGTATCGATGACCGTCTTACCTACAGTAGACACCATGTGAGTTTCAAAAGGCTGATCAGGATTGGCATAACATCGTATAAGTGATGTCTTGCCAACAGCTGATTCTCCTATCACAATTACTTTATATTGTAAGTCAAATGTTCTTGTTTTACTCATTGACATCATGTTGTGTAAAATATGTACAAACCAGTGTTTAAATTATAATTGATGAGCCCTAGAAAAAAAATCATAAAAAAGCTAATCAGTTAAATATTGATAGAATATATTAAAATGTGTAAACACTTTTTCATAAGTAACATAAATATTCATATATAAGAAAGGGAAATCCTAACATCTAATTACACCCCATCTCAATGAAAACATTGCATATGGCTTCAGCTTTCTAAAGCTTTTTATAATGCAGCATGACAAAAGCCGTCTTTACAACGTCTTTATTCAGGTATTGATTGAAAATATTATTATACAGATAAATTATTGTTATACAGAAGCTGAACAAAATGCAGTCTGACATTATTCATGAAATAAATTAAAAATTTTCAATTTCATTAATCAATAAGCTTTACCGTTGTATTAAAAAGCAAATTTAATACATTGCTGAAGCTCTAACAGCCTCCGATTAATAATTAAAACTTACCAAACAGAACGTTCGTTTCTGTTTTAAATTTTAGATAGAACATTTTAATTGAAAGTTCTAGGAAAATAAGTGCCTTCAAAACAACATGTCGACTTCGTATAAACCGAAGCAACTCACCTTCTTTTATACGAAATATCCTTGCTAACGAGCTGAAAAACTATTGTCGAAAAGTTAATTGGGTTATTGTATGCGCCATCGTTGAAATTAAATGAAATGTCCACCTGTCAAAAAAGAAAATGCAATGGAAATATATTGAAAGTCGAAAGTGATCACAATTTTATGTTGATCCATATGGTGTGACTGTCATGAGAACGAGGCACTCATGCGCATCATCATGTGGGCCAATCAACCGGAAATGACCTGCATCTGAATAAGGCGTGAAATTTGTGGAATCATATGATTTGACTTCGTGTTTTTCTAGGAAACAGTTCAACGTTTCTTGTTTTGATTACTTTTGAAAAATGGCAAATATTTTTGAGAATTCTGAGAGTTTCTCGGGAATACCGGAAGTGAATTGGTATCCCAATCGGAAGTAAAGAATTTGTAAAATTTACAAGAATAGAAATTTCCGCATTTTTCAAGTGTTGATGAACGATTATTTTTTCTTCATTCCAGTAGATAAAATAACAACTCTGGCAGTCACAATATATTTTGTAAATATGATTTTATTATTTTCTAAGTATATATTCTGAAATTACAAATGCCAGTTTTTTTAATATATATATATATATATATATATATATATATATATATATATATATATATATATATATATATATATATATATAGCCAACTGCATAAATTCTGTCGCCAAACACATATATAAATATATATATTTTTCAAAGAAGAAATTATGGGATATCAACCACTATATTTTTTTCAGATAGTACTCATGCTGGGCAACTCGAAAAAAATATATTGGGAGGTATCCCATAATTTCTTCGGTGAGAAATATATATATTTATATATGTTCTTGGCGACAGAATTTATGCAGTTGGCTGTATATATATATATATTCAAATCTAATAAAAGTGACAAACTGTCATAATAATCACTTTGACAGTCTATTAGTTTTACCTTTGTTGCAAAATGCTACAATGAATAAAATATTATTGATAGTTATTAGACAAAAGAGTCATTCTCGAACTATTAAATACATTATATATAATTATTCAATCCTATTCCTATACACATCAATACTTAAGGTAGTACCGGATCTTCAGAAATCGTCAATGAATTTTTTTTTAAATTCTGTCATTTGAAGATTATTGTTGGGGCATTTAAATTCTGGAAAAAAATCATGTGGTCACCGTATTGGTTTTAGAGGTATAAGATGTCAAAAAGTGTGATTTTTCAGTTTTTCAAGCATTTTTAAAGAAAATCTACCTCAATAAATAAATTCAAATCACTCCCATCCATTTATAGAAGAAAAGCAAAAACTGTTTCGAAATATAGGTATTGAGTTTAGAAAACATATCAAGATAAAAAATCCATCCAATATTTTATAAATAGTGTAAAAAAATAAATTGTAGAAAGCTACATTCCTTGTATTCGGGCAAATTATATGTTCGTGCGGGTGTAAAAATGTTGAAATTTGAGAAAATTGGTCAATGAACTTCTTTTTTTTGGGTCTTTTTGTCTAAAGAATAAAATATCTAGAATCGAATGAAAAAGAAAAAAATGGGGGTCCCCATGTTATTTTTGGAGCTATAAGCTAAAAATGCATGAAAAATTGTTGTAATTTCGATGTTTTGGCCGGGAAAGCATGGGCACTAACCTGTTTAGGTTCATATGAAGCTTTTCAGTGTTAATTTTGAGTGAAAAATTCGCAAATGACCAAATTTTACCTTTAACGTATGGTTTCAATTTAGCTGTGCAGGAACTTTTATTCAGATCCACATGCGTGAGCTGGATGTGCAGTGGCAAGGGTCTGGTACTACCTTATGCTTAGATGATCAAGATATCAGACACTTGCTGTGTCATTTACATTGGACAAAATTTCTGTACATTTAATGTGAATATAATCTAGCATACTGTGAACTTTGCAAATAGGTATTATTAATTAATAATTATATGGATACTGGTTCATTTAACCAGAAATCTACTTTGGATCAAGTTTATAACCATCCAATATGGAATTTGTGTAGTTACAGAAAAAAAACTATATCCCCTACCCTTCTACAGAAGATTTTTGAACATTCCAGAGGGGCCGGGGCTGGGTCAAGGAAATTTCTTGTCATTGTAGGTCTCAATAGCCCAGTTTCAAATTCTCTTTTGCCCAAAATGTTCATAAATTTAAAAGTATTTTACACATACAGATAGACTCCACATTGTAAAAGGCTGTGACTGAAATAATGGTTAAATAGCTTTATATACCTTCAAGGCTGCGCAGAGGTTGTGTAAAAGAGAATGTGAAATTTGACTATTTTGGAATTTCTGGAGAGATGGGGAGGGAGCTCAGAAAAATATCTTTGGTGGTGGAGGTGAGGAAATGTTCTTGAACTACACATTGATTTATGAGAAATGCCTATCCTGCAACGTTTTATAGTAATTTAATATTACTTCTAGGGGATTATCATAAAATTACACAGTTATCAAAAAATGATTTAGATTGTGGTAGTTCTGATTCATCTGGCTCTGCACCATCGTCAGTATTTTCTTTATACTTGGATTGCTTAAAATAAAGTTTAAAATATTAGTATTTAAGTATAAAGTTTAGAATAGATATGGGTAGGGTTATGTCAATGATATGAACTGCATTTTTGTGAGTTCAGCATTCATGAGGCATAGCTGTACAACGTATGTCGAACGTAGTGAGTATGTCCATGACTTGAGATATAGTGATAGATAATAGAAGGAAGTATAAATGAGTGAGTGAATGAATAAATGAATGAAATTTATCCTGTTTTCTTTGAAAGAAAAAACAATATGACATTAACAAATTAAATTTAGAAACAAAAACAAGGCAAAAATGGAAATAGACAAGTTACAGTGCAAGTCAAGAAAGGAGAAATAAAAAAGAGGATAGTGTAGAACTTACAAACCATTCTAGCTAGTAGTATACCTTAAAATGACATTTAAAGAATTAACAGATACATAGTATGGCCGGAAACTCACCTCAACAGCTTTCCTGTATAGTTGGCTAGCTACTAATTCAAATAACTAAGAAACAAAAAATAAAAAGAATTGAAACAAAAAAGAAAAAGAATATCTGTATATGTTAATTAAAGATCAAATGATTCTGGATATAATTTATTGCACATAGTAGTAACACTGTACCAAACATGCACTTGATCATTTTAATTCTGACTACTTGTGAAAACTATTGCGTGAAAGAAATATGTTTTTTTTATTGTTAGTGGTACAATGCATTTCTTAATATTAATATATAATTCATAATGATTATAAAAAAAACTTTGATATAATGTGTGCTTTGATTGGTCAACACGCATGCTTTATGAGAGCACAAAGCACGCACATGTCAGCTATTTTCGACTTCTTGCTTCTACTCTATTTTATAAAAGGAATAAAAAACTTGCTTGCTGTACTTTATCGAGAAATAAAGCACTTGGGAGTAGGCAGAACACTTGAGAAGTGCAAGAAGTGCCACTTCACTGCACATCATGCTTTTCTAGCACTTCTCATGTGTTCGCCTATCCCCACGTGCTTTATTTCTTGATGAAGCAAACAAACACGTCTATATTATTCCTTAATTTGACCTGTTGGTGGAAGGTCTGTTCTTTATTTAATAACAATTACATTTACTTTACACTCTAAATTAGTACCTTATTTATATTTTGTCCTGTTTTTGCACTAACTTCTATATGTTTCACATTATGTTGATGAGCAAGCTGCAAATAAATAAAAACATCATGAAATTAAAATGGCAAGCTTTTTGCTCCATCAAATGACGGAAGGATCAATTAAAGGCCGATATGAGGCACTAAATTAAAATCACCTGTTGAACTTGTTCTTGTTTCACCTTCCTTGATTTAATCTTATCAACTTTATTTGCAGCTATGACAATGACTATTGATTCCAAATGTTCTATTATCTACAAAAAGAAAATTGCACACAAAAGTTGAGACATAAGAATTTTCTCTCAATAATTATCTTATTCATTCACAAATGTAATCAACATCAACATTGTCAGAGATAAATGATTAGTAACTAGTAACACTAAAAATAATAATTATTGTTTCTTGTGTTGACAAGTTGGATATCGTAACAAAAAATTTGAATTTTTTCAGCAGACAAAAACTGAAAGACAAAGATAAAGAACTAAATAAATCAATTCATTTAGTGCTGCTTACATTGTTGATAACTTTCATCCAGTTTTGTACATGCATATAGCTGTCTTCATCACATACATCTAATACAATGATTATTCCCTATCAAAACAATCATACAGAAGCACAATTAAAATAATATACATGCATGTCCATCATTAATCCTTGTCCCAGGGAATCCCTTAGAGAATTCCCTGACTAACTACCACTGCCTGTTTTTTAGTATAATGTGTCCCAATGTATCCTCTCAATATTCTCAGCTGAAACAGGAAGAGACACGGCCAGAGGATCCAGGATTGTTTTCATGAGGGGGTGCACTATCTTGAAGTTCACAAGGGGTTTGACTACACAGTTATCATGAAAAACTGTGGATATTTTGCAAAAATGCAGAAAACAAGGACTTAAAATCCCCCAGGCTACACCACTCCCCTAGATTCACCACTGAGATATCCTCATTTCCTGGAGATGGTGCATGTTGAGATAACTGGCCTAAAGACCAGCCATCACACAACACAGACCTCTACAAAGAGGTCACATGACCTTGTCACCCTTACATTATCCACCTTTGTAAAAATATGCCCCAGAAATAAAAAGAACATTATCAAAATAATTAGTCAAAGTATCAAAGTTCAGCTTCTAATATACAACACAAGAAAAAATGAAACAAAATTATAAAAGATCATAAAATTTCATTTGGAAAAATGTGTTGTGTGGTGTGTGCCACCCAAAGGCAATTTTTCAATGTTTCTTCAGAAAAATCTGAATCTTGAAATCATTGCTATTTCTGTTTGGTGGGGTATGATGAGTTTAACTTAAATTTGTACGTTTTACTTATTCTGGTATGATCTTTCATTTCTGGGCCTCATTTATTAAATTTTAAATTTCATTCTAATGTCACACAGCAACACAAAACAACTTGACTCTCTGATCCATTTGTGGATCCAAAATGCACAGACTAGATTCAATTGAGAGCATAAAGAGACGAAAAACTACAGAATATCTAAAAGATATTTTGGTAAGTTCCAACAGATAGTATACCTGAGCCTGCAATAGAAAACCCTTTTGTTTCCACCATCATACAAGTGAGGCATTTGTCTGAATACTATTGAATTGACACAAACGCTTCCAAACGCTGCACTTAAATGATTTTTATAACAGATATTTTTTTCCACTGCAATCTCAGCTCTAATATCTGCTATTAGTTAAATACAAAATGACTTACATGTACATCTCGTATTGAGTAAGCTGCAATTGTTCTGTACTCCTCATCTCCTGCTGTATCCCTATGAAACAAACAAACAAACAAACAAACAATGTGATTACAATTGATGAGGACTGGTAATCAACTGCTGAGGTAGTATGTCTGAGCACTTCTCTATACAGACATCCCTTAAACATTTTTTCTGCATGTCCTTTCTGATCAATAGATAAACATATTATTTCATCCACTCAATCATGCTTGTACTGAGCTCGGATAAACTTATTTACTAAACTTTACTATAATGTATTTTATTATATTTATTATTACTATCAGACACTTGAAGCAGTTCTGTCAAATGAATGATACAAGCTTAAGAGTTTGTTTTGTTAAACTGCTTTATCTACAAATTATAAAAATAAAAATAAATAAAAATAAATAAAATAAAATTCATTCAAAGTGTTTGGATCCAGGAATGTTTACAGGAGGCAGTCCATCTCAAAGATGGGGATCCACTAGCATGCTACAAACACGAAAATGAACAGGACTATGTAAAGGATTTTTGAAAGAATATTATGAGAAAGCAATGACTTGAATTCCCTTGAGACGCGGGTATGTCCCCCCTGTACAATGTCCCCTTGTACATTTGCAGAACTCACCAAATTTGCAGTCTCTGTCTCTTGTTGTTTTCAATCAAAACATCTTGGAATTTTATAACCCTTTCTAGATAAAGTCACAAATAAAAACAAGAAATTGGACAATCAAATTGAATAAAAAAAATGATTGAAAAGTGAAATATAATTGAGTTCCGATAATTTGTAATATTTAATTTCTGTGGTTCGTCTCCAATAAAATTCTCAAAAGATTGAATGCAATATAATATTGATTAACAAAATGATAACAACAACTGCCTATTTATAATTATTTATTTGTGTTGCAGTTGTTCCTAAAATACAACAAACCTTTATGAAGATAAAGTAAAATAAATTATCGTTCCGGGAACAAAATTAAAAAATCGACTACTTTTCAGTTAATTTGATGATTAGGCAAATATTTATGTAGTGTGGTGCAATGAAATTAACATTTTCATTCAATACAATTATCAAAGTTGACTTCATACAATCCAAGAATTTTTAGTCCAAAACATTAAAACTGCTTAAAAAGCAGACAAAAAACCACCGTTCAACATTAGTCTTAAAAACAAAAGAACTCGAAAAGAAAGGAAAACAGAGGAACTTCAGTTAGATTGGATATAATCAACTTTTACCTTTAGTTTGGACATACAATGGACTGAAACTGTCTCCTAACAGAATAGAAAGAATCGTAGATTTTCCTACTTTGCTATCTCCAAGTAAAGCTACTTTTAAGCCATTGGAAACCGGGTTTTGGGACATGTTTTCTCGTCTCTTCTCATGTCATATGAGAAAATATGAGCAGTTATATAGGTAAGTTCGGAGAAAATATTATCGCGGGGTACTGGTTCGACGATACACCATTGTATTTTGGACCTTGATTTCGGGATTTGTTCGGGGTGCGAACGGAAAATTTTCGTTTCTCGTGATTTGCATGTTACTTCCATTCACTTCCATTATGTTTCTCTCGATGTTGAGCTGATGCTACTTATATTCTTGCTCACATGGAGTATCCGATGGAAATAAAAATATTACTGTACCCCAAACACGGTAGTCATGCAAAGATCATGCACACGAGGGCTAAAGTTTGGCAAAGCAGACAAAGGGAAGAGGGAGAAAATGCATCAAGAATTTTTCAACAGATGGTTTGTGATTTTTATATAGAAAACCTAAAACAAACAAAAAATTAAATAAATAAATAAATAAATAAATAAATAAATAAATAAATAAATAAATAAATAAATAAATAAATAAATAAATAAATAAATAAATAAATAAATAAATAAATAAATAAATAAATAAATAAATAAATAAATAAATAAATAAATAAATAAATAAATAAATAAATAAATAAATAAATAAATAAATAAATAAATAAATAAATAAATAAATAAATAAATAAATAAATAAATAAATAAATAAGTAAATAAATAATAAGTAAATAAATAAACAAATAAAAAAAAAACATTTTATATGCCAGAACGATCCGCAGATCATGGCGTCTCGATTACACATGATTATGTGCACCTTGTCAATATCAAAAATTCAGAGTATCTTCCAAATAGGAAACAATTGTAGGGTTCCGCACACGGTGAAAAGTCACCCAATTTACACTCTGGGATTCGCCCTCTGCTCTGGGAAAGTCAAAATTATTCAAGAGCCTCTCCCTGGAATTTCAGGGGTAAGAGAACATGTGAAAGCTAAAATCGAAAAATAATTAGGGGACGCAGCCCCTCAAAGTGCACGACTGTTTCTACCTTTTTGGGTCCATGGTGTAACTTTATAACCATGGAGTTTATTTTTGATTTGTGAAATTTTATTTAAGTAGCAGTGGCAAGCGTTCCCGGCCTATTTTAATGAGAACAACTATTTAATTGTGTACAATATTTTATTTCACTAGAATACAATGTACAAAACCTACCACGTAAAAATCGTTTTTTTGAAAAACTTTACACTCAGTTTCCTGACAAAATAATTTAGTTTTTGTTAATAAAATATACAACTACCACGGCAATTCTTGTCTAACTAGACTAATTGCAATAAATCTTGAAGATATTTGCTTCGTTAACATGTAATGTAGGTAATTTAAAACGTTGCTTATATATAGCGCATTTTCAAAATCCCACAAATTGAATTTGAGAAGACTGCCTTTCATGCGTGAAGATCAGACTTGAGTTACAGTACACCTTTACTAGCCAAAGAGGAGCGAAAACTATCGACGTGAAAAAAGACTAAACTGCCAATAGGGAGCACACTACGGAATCTGTGCTCGCAAATTGATTATGTCTGTACTCATGCCACAAGCGTGAGCGAGGCAAGTTGGTACTTCATGTAGGACCAACGCCACTACACTGTCTAATTCAAAGCTAATTACATTCTCTCGTGCCATTTTTAGCGCTTTGTGCAAATGAAGCACTAAAAATAAAACAAGAGAGCGTACTTAGGAATACATTAGTATAATATTCAATGTACACATCACTCGACCGTTTTCACACGCATCGTTTGTCATCTTGCAAATGAAACGTCCAGTGCCATAGTTAATAAATGTTTATGAAATGAACATCCAACTTGAAACATATTTGGCCATCTGTTATCAAATGATTCGGGTTCTAATGCTATAGAGGTATAGAATCATCCAGTCTTTTCTTCACGCACGAGCTGGCTATACTGTAACTAGTGGATTTCTCAAAGTCAACAATCCACGAGTTTTAAAGCGAAATAAAATGCGCATGCTCTTGCAAATTGAAAATGAGCGAAGCTCAAATTTTGCTTCGCATTCATTCAATGATATTTTGCAATGAAACTAGAAAAATCATCAGCCTTATTATAAAGCACTTTTCAATATGAAAAATATCAGTAAAAAAGTGAAGGCGTTTTGTAAAAAACTACTCTGTACACAATAAATTGCCTAACTTGCTTCATATTTAAATAAAAAAGAAGTTACGGTATATACAGTTGTTTACTGAATGTGAAATACATTTTCACCCGAGATATAAAAAATTCACTTAGTATATAAAACAAAGAGTTCTATTAATTTTTGCTTAAATATTTATCCAAAACACTACTCAGTCTTTGTCAAGTCAACTTCAGATATGAGTTGACAACACTCAGATGACTCGACCAACGTAAATATTAATCCATTATTTGCAAAGGCTGCTGGGTATTCCAAGAGCCTACGTCACTAGTCGGCCAAACCCCCGATGTATTATTACAAATGTTTCTAAGCACAGCTTCGGCTGTGACGTCGTCAAAAGTGTTCAAGTCCGGTAAGCTAGCATCACCATCGCTCGTTAGATCAGAGAAATTCAAATTAGTTTCCAGCATTTCCATTTCTTGTTCCTCGCTACTGGACGAACCGGTTTGACCAGTTTGAAAAGCTTCAGTAGACCACATATTTTGATTATTGCTGTTATTGTTCATTGCTGTTTCAGCGTTGAGCATGGTCGTCAGATTTCGTCTTGCAGTAAATACAGCGTTCTCATTGGTTCGCGAGCCGTTATTATTGACATCACCATGGAGAACACGATTACGTAATTCCTTCAAGCTGTTCAAGTGCTGGTTGGAGTTCGCTGTTTCCATTGGCGACGGTGTTGTTGGTTGGAGTCGGTTGTCGGTTTGTGGTGTGAGAGGGTGGAATCGCTTGTCCAAAAGACTGTGTTGAGGGAGGGGAGGTACGGATTGACTTCGCTGGTATTGCGGTGCTCCGTTGTTTGTGCCATTAGTATTACAAATAGTATCTAGTTCGGAGGAATAGTCGAAGCTCTGCTGTTGGCTGAGAGGTGTTGGTGGCATTGTGCTGTTGTCAGAACTAGTACTACTGTATCGACAAGGTCGAGAGGGAGTTGGACCACACCTGTGAATGAATAACAAGGGAATCGTTTGTCTCACGATAATACTTTGACAAAAGACATGACACACATCAACAAACTGACAAAGATGGTCAAATTCACGCAGACAAACACATACTGGTGCACTATCTAAAATAGGGAATGTGCTAATGGATGAAGAAATGAAAAACGAACAAACAATCAAACAACCTTTTTGGAGTTCGTTACTTCTAAGACACTCTGTGTCTAAAGCTCCAAACTTTTGATATTTAACCTTTTCGTTACTTACCCTTGCTTAATCATTTGGTCAGCAACTTGTACAGTTGGACTAGAGTCATTTCCTCGCTGCAAACCATCTACATTTCCCATCACATCTTGTCCCTGTATTATCAACATCTCTTGATTACGCTGTTGAACGTTTGGGGACTGGACGTTCATGACGGACCTTGGAGTGCCTGGGGACATCATAGGCGGTGACGTCACGTACTGCTGATTGGTCACGCGCTGCGGCGTACGTGGTGACGTGATAGGATATGGGAAAGAGTTAGAGCGTCTAGTAGGAGTCACTGGAGTGCACTGAAGAGAGAGTCGAGGCTGTTTACTTGGTGATACTGGAATATCGTTGATGTTCATCTGGGTCTGATTTGTACCCCCGGACTGCCACTCTTGAGATTGGTTTCCAGGGTGGGTTGCTGTTGGTCTTAATGTGGGTGGACTAGTCTCTGTTTTTGCAGGTTTTTGTTCGTTTGTAATTGGCGAGAAAAGGAATCGTGTTGGTTCAATAGACTGCTGTCTTGGTTGGGTGACATTACTGCTGGGTGTCATAGGTCTGCTATGTGGCGTACCTGGTGCGCTAAACTTTGGGGAAGCCTGGAATGGCGAGGGAGTCTGGGGAAGAGCTTGATTGGAACCCGTTGGTGACATCAGTGAGGGGGTAGGCGGTCGCATCTTTTGGTATCCCGTGGTAGGGGTACTGGGGACTGTAGTTGATAGTTGAGAATGAGTTGGCTGGTAAAACTGAATCTGACCATTGTTAGTTGTAGATTTTGGTTGAATATGTTGCTTATGTAATGGACTATGTTGTTGTGGCTGGGTCTTGGGAAGAATCGATGTACCAGCGCTGTGTGTGGATCTTGGTGCTGGAATCTTCTTAGGAAATTGTTTCGTTCGTTTAGGAATGATCAAAGGCGCTTCGTGTTTTTGAGGCGAGAAGAGAGAGTTAGCGCTGTGGTTAATCTGTGGGCGAGTGATATTATCAGTGTTCGACATAACGACAAACGCAGCCATGGATTTGCTTGAAACATAGCTTCCACCTACGAGAAATCGTGCAAGTTCTACCAATGTTGTAAAGACGCGACCAAGTAGTTTGTTTGCCCATTCACAGACAAGAAGACATGCAGCTGACAGCGTTTGATCTTCCTCGATTTTATCACCTCCATTGATGCCGTTATTCTGGTTGGTGTGATTCTGTGGACAAAGAATCACAGTCAATTAGTCATGAAGCCATAAGTTGAGCCTAAGAACCGGGTAGCCTACGTTACATCAGGAATTTTCTAGGGAAAATATGAGACTTGCAGCGTAGAATAACTAAAGGACAAAATGACACACAAAAATACGTACAGGAATTCAGGAATTAAAAAAATAAATAAATAAATAAACAAACAAACAAAACAAAAAAGAAAAAAAACGAAAAATGAAAAAAAAGAACTCATAAACGTTTTTCATCCCCTGTTCGATCAAAACTTTGCCAGAAGTTAGTCCTTAGTCGAAAGAAAAAAATTCTAAAAAAATGAAATAATTTCAACAAACGTATTAACATACATTGCATTTTATAACCATCGATGCGTCCCCTAATCGTGCTTATGTGCATGGCTGAAACTAAAGGCACACTTACAGTGACGACACTGCTGGCAGGACCACTTGAATTTATTTAGGTTTTATTTTTAAAGTTTTCTACTGCTTCAAACCCTCTAAAAGTAGAATTTAACTCAAATATAATTAGAGGGACCAAAACAAAACTTATTTCTGATCAATTTTCTCAAAAAATGCATGTTAAATACAGAGTGTTCCCAGCGACGGGATGTTTTACTTTAGCTTTCGTTTCTAGTTGCATGCTTCATGAACTTCACATTAATTCTGCATGTTCATCTGCTAGTGCTAATGACTATAGCTCTCATTGACTTAGTCTAAGACAACTTTGCTCGTAAAATTTGAGATTGATGGTTGCGAATTTATCATTTAAGTAAATGACGTATTGCCAAAATAGTCACAACAAAATGTGATATTAAACTTTCCTTCGTGGTTCACTGAACAACATAATGAACGATCGAATAACGTTGCTAGCGAACTGAGACGAGTTTTGGCTTAAGTCATGAAGGGAAATTTTGATAGCTTTACGTTATACTCGCTTCATTTTTCAAAGTGTGTCGCTGATTACAGTGGTAACCGTTTTATGGTTAAAGCAAACAATATCCTGATTACAAAAGGAGTACACACACGCACACAAACGTTTGTAACGATTCAGAACGCACATGAAAATTAATGGACGAATGGAAAAATTATAGCGAATTCATAAATAAACACGTAATTCATAATCATATTTCACCTTTTCCTTATCGCTTGGTGATGGTATCTGCAACGACGGTAAAGTTGGTGGTTTGACGTTCTTTTTTCGTTGTATCCCACTGTAGCAGTACTTGGAATTTCCTCGCGTACCCAGTCTTCTTGCTTTGACTCGTGGGAAGACGCATTTGATGATCTTCCCAAAGTCTGGAGCACTAAGAGTTCGTGCAGCATTCATACTTTCACAATACGCTCTAAAAACATAGAATAAGTTCACATGAATCAATGATTGGATAATGAATGGATTAGTAAATATTTAAATGGAAGTTTAAATGAATAAATAACTGGGTTAGGGAGCGATTATACAGAATGAACTGAAAAATAGACCGATTGTGGAATAATCTAATGTTTGATTAATTTATTGAACTTGGTGGGAGGATAATTGAATAATGAGCAATTTTCAATGGATCAATCTGGAAGTAACGTACGAGTGAGTGAATACGTGACAAAAGAGTTAATAGATGAATGAGTACATGGCTTTACAAAAACGTGAATGATACAATGAACGTATATGAATAATGACTGGTACGTGATTGGGTGAATGAAATAAATGAAGGACTACATAAATGAATGGGGAAATGAATAAATGAAGGAATGAATGCATGAATGAATGAATGAATTAACGTGCAAAACGATAGACAGACAAAGAAACAGCTTTAACAATGACTACAACTTGTAGATAGATAGATTGAATGAATGAAGAATAACTAAATGGAAAAACGAACAAACAAACAAATGAATGAATGAATATGACATTTAGCAAATGAATCATCAGTGGATCAATCTGGAAACAGATGAGTGAACACGTGATGAGGGGAGGATTAAATTGTTCATTCATTGAATTTATGGATGGATGAGTACATAGAAGGTGAATGGATAGACAAAAACGTAAAAATACTAACTTGTACTCATCGTAAACTTCATGTTTTGGTAACGTTGAATTATTATCACACTCCTCAAGATGACAGCGTATCCTAATCAAGCAAACAATGACTAAATTATTAATAATGACAACAAAACTATCAGCCTTGGGTCCCTGCTACAGCAAATCTGCACAACTTGCTGTGTTGAGTTCAATTCTGCAACATTATTTTGAAAAACTTGACAATCTACAAAAACTTGTAGTTAATTAACGGGTGAAGACATTCCAAACACTCCCACGTCTTTGTAAGTCATTATAAACTGGGCCATGTTCAAGCAAGAGCTAGCACACATTTAGACCAATGTCTGTGATGAATACTTCAGTCTTGAAAAATTACTTCTTTATTTAATGGCAGATGTTAGAAGTTGAAATGTACTGATTGCCAAAGTCATTTACAGAAGTTCACATTGATTAAATGGCAGATGTTAGAAGTTGCAAGGTACTGATTGCCAAAGACATTTACAGTAATTCAATGACATATAGAGAAGTTGAATAGTATTGATTGTCACACAGTTGAATAAAATTTACATTAGTAAATTACATTAGTAAAGTACATTAGTTCACATATTAGTTAAGTATAAATGTAAAAATTATTAGTGTTTATACAAATTTTATTAGATAGCAATTTCTTGAATTATATTTTGTATTATATTTTATCAATGTATATAGAAAAGGTGAAGAGCCACTCTGTGGAAATACTGTTAATAATTCATGATTATGATTATCATTATTATTATTATTATAAAGATTATCATACCAGTGAAAGGCCTGTGTCTGCTCTGCTCTTGTGGTTGATATGGGCAGTGATTGGTTTCTGCAACAAAAAAACAACAAACAAATATGTCAATATTGTTTAAAGGTACAAGCACTATAGACTCACAGACCTAGGACTCTTATAAGGTCAAAAACAAAATGTAGGAAAATTATGTGAGATAGTTAAATAACGTTGACATAGAAATAGAGTATTATAATAATTAGTAGATATACTTTTGGTAATAATCACAAACAGGACCACACTCACTTCATGCTGAAGAAAAAAATGCTTATTGCTCAGAAAATCCAACGTTGTGCCAGTATGCAGTACAATTTGTTGAAGAAAATGTCAATACAAGTGAATCAACTTGTGTAACAAACAGTAGTTGGTTGAGAAAGTCACATCAAGCACATGTACTAGTTACTGAGGTGCATCATCTCACAATGAAGCAAGTGAGTAAGCAACATGACTTTTCAAACTACCTTTACATGTGAGTAATCTTGCACACTCCAGTGCAAAACGGGAACTCAACCTTGGCTTAAGCATGGCTAAAGCCACTCAACCTATCACCAAGTTATTCAATGAATAATAATTATGGTCAACACACATCAAGCGTATCCTCAAAAGTATAATATTGTACTGTATTGTAGTATCAGCTGTGGTTATATAGTGAATTTCACATAATATCTCAATATGCTCTACAACTGCTAATATTTTCTAGTATGCAATCCAGTTTTTCAGGCATGAGATCGAAATTAGTATGTATTTGTGTAAGCCTATTGGCCATGACCTGCATCCTTGATTCTTCTTTGAACTTTTGGAGGGTACGCTTCAGGTGTTTTGACTGTAATATAATTAACTTACTGATCAAATTCATCTTTCATCTCAGAGCAAGATTCACCAGGTAGTCGAAGGTACAGCAATAGTTTCTCAGTGTCTGACAGCTGTTGAACTTCCTCCTGTAGTGGAAATATATAGAACAAAATTATAATCGAAGTAAAAAGGATGGCCCATTACTTGAATTTCACATTTAGAAGTGAAGCAATATCTATAGTTTCTAGTGATATGAATTGTTAGTTCAATCAGATGAATCACTTCACCAAGATTGAGCTGGGTATATTATATGTTTGGATTTTTCATCTTAAATATTTCATCTTAAAATATTTCTTGTATTTAATTGACAGGTAGTTCATACTTTTTGTAACACATGTTCTTTTAATTTTCTATTGTTAAGTACTTGTTCAAGTGCTCGTTTTTATGCTTGAGTATTAATTTTAATACTTTGTTTTCTTGAAACCTGTCTGTTCATTTAAATTTGGCTACAATTTTCTTTCTCTTCATATAAATACATGATAATTAAGGGCTATTTGATGTACAAAAACATAAATCTATTCAATAACTACTGTAGTTAAAAGCAACAGCAACTCAAAAACGTATCTACAGCATAATATTTACAAATAATTGCAATACAATAAGATTAAGCTTCATTGTTAAACATATGTAATATTTCATTTAAAAACAACAGATAAACAAGTTTTTATCAAGAAACTATTCACCATTATCAATATTTTTATTTTAATATTTTTATTATGACATGAATGGTATAGACATAACTGAATCAAATCAACTGCACATAACATTGGTAATTCTTCTGTTCAGAAGACTTTGATTAAAATTTTGTTAGCTACAATCTTTGACAATATGACTTGAGACTGCGTGTGCAAATACGCCTATTTTTTATTGAATGCATTTTACATATTAATGCACATTTTTTACACATGTGATCCCCCCCCTTCCCCGTCTCAATGTTGTTGCCCAGATAGCAACTATTCCAAGCGTCATTTCTGGACTGAAACAGCATTGTTCTGGGGGGAGGGGGCAGCAACAGCCATAAGACTGAAAGAACGTACAAAAATGTGTGTTTTATCCCAAGTGTTCTGTCCAAAATTGTAGGTCACAGTACACTGCTTTCCCCCCATAGAACATTCTCTTTATCTTTAGGCAATGCCTGTGGGCTTTTTAAGAACACAAAGTGTGTCACATGAATCAATACAAATGATTAATAACATCTTTTAGCTTTGGTTGGAAGAGTAATGGCCAAAGGGCTATTTTCAGAATATTGGAATGGAAATTTTAAGATCACTCAGCTTTGATGTCCTTGCTCCACACTTCTCCATAATGAAGAGTAAACAAGTCTCAAAAACAAAATAATAAACTTTACACTCAATACAGTATACAAGATTCTTATCATCCTGTACTTAAATGCATACAAGGAGGTTTTTCACATGTTGAATTCCCTTAAAACCAAATCATTTAATCATAAGTTCAAGTTCAAGTTTAATTTATTGGATTACTTAAATACACGAAATTTACAAAAATTATGTAATCAGATAAATTGAAAAAAATCCAGAAAAAAATCCAGAAAAATAGTTTTATATTCATTTAATAGATTATATATGTGTGTGAGGACCAAAGTAGCATGACTTTCGAGTTGGTCCCCACAAATGAAAAACGTACACTAAAGATCAGAGAGAGAAGGATCAAGTAAATAAAAGGAAATATGAAAGACACAAATTCTTGCACTAGCTCGAATTTGCTCTTTCCTTTTTTACCTTGCAGTGTGGAGCTCACTATCGTTGCCAACAGACAACCCTTTTAAATAGATCAATGGTCATCCTTAAAAATTAATTTAACTTAGATTAACAGTTGCTCTGCCAATTAATTCACCAGTAAAATATAAAAAAATATGTTAACAAAAATGAGACACTCCATTGCAATAAGTAATGTTTAGAGTTGTTCTAGTGAATCTTGCACAGATCAGTGAACACTTGAAAGAGGTGGATCTATTTCTAGCACTGACAATATGCAAACACTATTTAATTGCATAAACCTTAAGGCAGATTTACAAAGTGTAATAATATTTCTAGTGCACAATTTGTAACTTCAGTTGATATACAACAAGTTAAGGTTCTAAGAACTCCTAAAATGTAAGTTGCAATTATTCTACAACATCCTGTAGCTGCTGACTGTAGTTGTAAAAGTTGCCTTTAGATTTGTAGTGTAATGCAAATTGTGCACAGCAATAATTATTGCACAATGAAAATCACATGATAATAATAAGAATTTATAGTCAAAACACCTCAAGCGATCCACCAAAAGTTCTATTTGATTTCTTGATTTGATAATTTGATTTGATAATTTGATTTGAACATTCCATTTTGAAATTGACCAGTCTAATGCATTTGAAACAAAAAGTCGCCATTTGAGACAGAAAAAACTTTGAAAATCTTATACAAAATATTAAACTGTTTAGAAGTTCTCACTGAATAATGAATAATGATTTGGTGGGTACGCTTGAGGTGTTTTGACTGTAATAATCGCAGTGATAGCCATTTTAAAATTCAATGTCCCAAAAGAGAGAAGACTTTGAGATTCCAAGAAATGTTTGATTTAAAGAACCTAAAATGGAATTGCTTTAGCCAATCAGATAGTGAATTGAGTTTAAAGTGAATAATTTCAATCTTGTGTATATCTACATTTCTGGTTATTGGCAAAAATACAACAATCCAAATGTGTGGTCTACTAGTAGATGGTTTGGAAAAGAAGAAAATTGAGAACGGAAAGAAAACCTATTGATCAGAAAGATCACAATATACCAAACTACTGCAAGATAACATCTATGGGAAAAGGTAAGTTCTTTAGCAAGGTATTTTACAAGATCTTGCAGCAAACTTTTAGTACAAATCTCAAGAAATTCCATGAAAAAAATATATAAACACTGAAGCCTAACTTAGGCGATTTTACATTTGTCATACACTTTCCAGAGCATAGACTAGAACTAGTCTATTCTAGAACCCAGACCTTTGTGTGCTTCTTTTTTAAGCTAGGAAGCAGAGAAAGGTCTGGGTTTGAGATTGATGCCATTTGTTATTGGTTAAAATGTTTTGAAAATGTAAACCATTGAAATAAATGTTTTGTTTTGACTTAATATAATCCTAATTTAAACAAAAGAGCACTTTTCACATGAATTTGCCAAAACTTCTGTGGACATCTAAACTATTTTAAGCACTTTCACACTGTGTAAGTGACCACTCTTAGAGTGTTAAATGTTATGTTATGTAAATGTTAATGTCTGCAACACATCCCTTGACAGGGTTTTTCAGTGTTGGTATATAATTGTTAAGAATCCCAACTGGCTAGAAGACAAACCAGTTGGCTATATACAAAGCATGGCCAAGAAATTATATTTTGACCAAATCATAACCCAGACACATACAATTTCTGTGGCCAGAGCAGGAATCAAACCTAGGACCGCCAGATTGCGAGACCAATGCTCTGACCACTCGACCATACTGCCTCCTTTTATCACTTTTGCATGAGTAGGAGATGGTATCGTCATGATATTGCGGATGTTCAAAATGTTTTTTGCAGCAATTACGGTTAAGATACCACATGGTTCTGATTCCCACTCATACAAAAATATGCACTCAAGGACTGCATGTGGCTAGTACTAGGAAAGACAAAGCCAATATTTGATTTATTGAAAAATGTTGTGTTTTAAGAGTTACCTATCAGAGTTGAATAATGCTGTTGGAGTGTTGTACTATCATTTGCCGAATTACACACACACCCAAACCACCCACTCACTTTTAAGGCGATAACATGGTGGCTTGCGCCTTGTCCGAGGCGCTAGCCACAAAAAAGGACTCTATCAGCTGTATAAGCATCTATCCATCTCAAGATGGTCGTGGTGCACTTGTCAGAGAATCAACTGTGACCAACCTGAACTTGAGCCCAGAACATTCAAATTATAATACAGAATTCTCAAAACAACATTTTTTTTTCAAAATGTACAAGAAAAAAATCAAACAAGAAACCACTTGTACTCACCAAAATTTTATTGATTTTTCCTTGGGTCTTTTCACTGCAAGAAAGAAAACAATCATATTATTATTAGATAATCAATGACAGCCGGAGCTCAACATACAATCTGAAATGTCGAATAGTGTCAAAACCTTTAAATTACAGTTGCAATAACTGAAGCAAACTTAATCATGTATTTTCCCTTCTGTGACAACTACTGTGAAATATGAACCCTTTACAAGAAAATGTATTTACTACTATTATTGCAACAATATATTTCTCTTGGAAAAAGTGTACAAAATATACTCTTTCATAGAAATCTCCAAGGAAATTAACCTGGGGCAAGTACAATGAAATTATCATTAATTTTTTTTCAGGGTGATTTCGATTCCTAGCCTATTTGAGCTATTACTGTGGCGCTTATACCCATTTGGTGTTTTTGCTCCCATTAATCAAAACTCTGGTTGGTTAGTTTTCATTCAGTGGTTATCATGTTTTAATCAACAGGAGCAAACAACACCAATTGGTTGTTAGCATTTTAGTGTTTGAGTTTTTGCAGAAAACAGAAAAGATCAGTACTTGATGAACTTTTTTTGTAAAAAAATCATTTGCAATAAATAAAAATTCACCATTGAGTTTAAACCAATTAAGATAGATTCACAATCTAGTATTTATTTATTTATTTATTTATTTAATCACTTTGCCAAAAAAATTGGCAGGTGATAAAGACACAGGGCAAAGCTCCAATTGCTCGTCAATATGCCCTAAAAAGTAAGATATAAATTATATCGTACAAAAAAATAAATATACATATAAAGAAGTAATTACAGTTGATGAACTGGCCTACTAAATTGATGAACTGGTACTAAATTGATGAACTGGTACTAAATTGATGAACTAGTACTAAATTAAGTTGAGAAATGTACAAAAACAATAAAGCTTGGTCAAAATGATTAATTAAAAAGATAAACTAAAGCTTTTCAACTTAAAGAAGTGCTCAACTTTTTTGCTAATAAGTGAACAAACTATGTCAGAGCAAAAATACATATTTTCCAATAAATTACCGCTAACAATACACAGTGTTTGAGTTTAATCTACTTGATATTCTTGGGAAATGTGATGACAAAAATCAACAAATTTTCTTGGCACACAAAATGCTGTTTTTCAACTTTCACACAATTAGAGAATTTCATGGCCGCCCCCCCAAAAAATCTTTTAGCCCATCAAGACAAAAAGAGAAAATTCTACAATTTTAATCACTGAACTAGCTAAAACCTAAATCTACATAAACAAACCAAAGGTTTTTTTACCCAAAAAAGAAATAAAGTTCACAAAACAATTCTCATTTGTCATCATTTTTACCTAGTACACTAGGACATTTCCAGCAAAATGCCAGACAAATTATTATCGGGAAGAAAGGGTTTACTCAGAGAAAATAAGATGACAATCTTTGGAAGATTCTCACGGCAGAGACATCAGAACACATGTGTACAACAAAGAGCTTTCTTCAAGGGTTTATTCAAATGTGACCCCTAAATAAATACTTAAACACAGCCACCTATTGTTACAAAACAAAACAGACTGATTTTGCTTTTAAATTTAAAATCGGAACACCTTTTTCCTGCATATTAAAATATTGTTTTGTAATGTCTATGAGAGAAGCAAGCTCACCAGTAGTCATTAGTCATGCCTGTGATTCAAAGTGCCTTGCCTCTTGGGGGCAAACACTATACTTCACTTCTTAGTGTGTTTTTTTTGGTCATTGAAATAACTCACATTTGCTGCTTTTGTTGACAATCATGCAACTCTATTAATGAATAAGCTTAACTCCCTCAACTGGTGGGATTGCAGTTCTTTCTTTTAAGTTCAGATCATTGCAAATTGTTCTAGTTAAAGATATTCTCAAAATTGTAAAAAAAAAATATGCGTTTTTTTTAAATGTTTCTGAAACAAAAACTCTTCAAAAATGTATATTTTGACAGGAATGTTTTTCTTGTGATATAGAAACATTTCATAGTTTTAAAGAATGGTGTTTATAAACAAATCAAACTATTAAGCTGATAGTTTTTTTTAGTTTAAAGCACAAACTTTCTTTATAATAGCTAGTTGGAAAATCAAATTTATCCAACCAGAACATTGATTCTAAAACCAGCTGAATTTTTCATGAGGCTCTTTTCAAATGACTAACAAGTTGACAGTATTCTAGACTACAAATTAACCTTTTTTCAAGTATTTAACTAACTAACAAATTAAAAATTCATAACAAATCAACGAGAACATGTTTTAACAACACGTGTGCCAGAAATTTGTCTAGCCGCAAAATAAAAATAACCAAAATAAAAACAAGTTGTGATTTTTTTGCGAAGTCCTTTCTGGTAGTAATCTGAATTTCAAACTTTCAAATTGAAGGTTTCTTAACAAATTCTTTTTGATTGTCAAAAAAGTTTTTTTTTTATTATGCCAAAGCTGAAATCAGCAGGGGATTCTTTTCGGCGTGGTTTTACAGAATAGTCAATTTAACTGCAATTTCATGCGTTTAAATCTGGAAGAAATCATTTGAGATTATAGTAAATATGAAATCTTTTGAATGGTTTGTGTTATTGACAGAGTGACACCGTGACGAAACTTTCAATTAATTTGTATATAAATCCAGAAAATCAATTAGTACAGTTTTGATTGTCTATAAAATAAGAAAGCAAAAATATTGAAACTTTTTGAAACATTATCAGTGGCACTTATGGAGGCCAAGAAACATTAAAAAAAAATCCACGTAAGCTTTTAATCTTTTGCTGTGGAAACAGTTAGCAGGTAGTTTGTTTTAAATCATAAAGATTCTGGTCTTCCTTGCATTCGAAATAAGTTCTTCAAGCGTGAACTTTAAGACTCGAATTCTAGTACGCAATTTAAAACCCAGTTTACTGTCAAATTTTTGGAATGTAAACAGAAAACTTCTCGAGTCAAAAAAATGTTAAACTTTTTTCTTCTTCGTAACATGAAATATTGCGCATAGAGGAATTTATGGAGTGTGAATGAGCATTCAATGAAGATAAAATTGAATTCAAAATTCATGCAAAGCAATGAATCCCTTTAAAAGCCAAGAAGGTCAGAAAATTGAATTTTGACATTTTTGCGTGATCGAAAACGTATTTACCACGTGTAAACTAAGAAATGAGTTAACTCAATTTCCGGAGATACAAAACTTCAAAACACACATCTGGCTTATCGAGATACACACATGCCCTCAAAAATACCAATTCCTATGCATAAAGTTAACTTACAACTATTTGAATGACTAGTTTATTCATAAAAGTTACCGAATCCCTGATAAACTGCTATGAGTGGAGTAAAAGAGCTGGAGGAAATAGGTTTGTATGGTTCCAGCGTAACAACACAAACATACATTTCAAAACTCGACTTACTAGAATTACCTTATTAATTTGAATTATTTATTGAGGTGTTAGAATAAGTTAATACTAAATTATCTAGGGTTTTCATGAGTTTAAGAATTAATAAAAGTTTTTGGAGAATTTTTGAATTGTTTGTAAAAGGAGCAACAGGTTTCATTCGATTGTGATTCAGCTGAACGCGTTCAAGATCAGATTACCCCAGGATTACCTTATTGATGACTCCAATGCAATTTCCAGCTCTGGGTTAGAGCTCTCACTCTCCTCGCTTTCCAGTGAGCCCATATGAATATCTGTTGGACTAGTTGAAGCAGAGGACATGGCTAACAAACTTGGTTGAGAAGAAGACATAAATTCGTTGTCACTCGAGTTGGTTGAATTGGCTCTCTCAAGCAAAGCCCCAAACCCATCATTCGTCCTTGGCAGATCAGCAACTTGCATTTCAAATAAATGGGGTCAAATCAGCTTTATAAGCAACCAAACAAACACAAAAATTATAACGAAAACACCAGAATCATGCCTTATTCACTTGCACTCAACCTTCAAACACAAGCTGAATTGATGGCCCGAGCACATGTGCTGAATTCCAACGCGCATGCGTGCATATAATTAGTGTTAATTAGCTTGAGGTGTTCATGTTGTCAGCCAATTACAGGACTCGGTAGTCAATGAAATTCTCAACTGGACTTTGTGAATTGTGTTTTCTCTGTTGTTCAAAAACAATGAGTGTATCACCTTGAATTAAAGAAAGTGATGACAAAATGTAAAATTGTAAAACTTCACGTTTAAACTGATCCACACTCAAAAACTAAAAAAATTCAGTTGGAACAACTTTTCTTTAGATTAAAAAAAATCTACACACGTGGGAGTATACAATGCGCCGAGATTTTTTGAGTTGATTGTTTAGGCCAGAAGTTGGTCATAAAATGAGGCTTAATACAATGATAATTGAAAGAAAACAAAACGAAAAAAACATACTGAAAAGAACAAATTGAACAAGCGAAGGAACAATACGACAAGTACACCACTCGACCGTGCACTGGAACCGTGCCCGAGTAGCTCTGACTGCAATCTTAACTGACACAATTAAGAAATTAAATCAGTTACTAGAACAGCATGAAAACACAAAGAGATAGAATGAATGAATGAATGAATGAATGAATGAATGAATGAACGAATGAATGAATGAATGAATGAATGAATGAATGAATGAATGAGTAAATTTAATTAAAACACGAAATTCTATTAGTAAAAACGGTTGCAAACAGCTCACCTGGCCATTTGAAACTAGATTCGCCAATACAACACGCCAGTCAAATCGTGGTTGTATAAGGGAAGTGTGAATAGACTAAATAAGCAGAAAAGTATCTTTATCGACAAAATGCTATTAATGTTCCTTAGTCCTGTAATAGATGATGAGACTTTCTCTACTATGTGATCAATATGATCAGACCAGGAATATGCGGCTCATCCATACACACACCTAATGATTTTGTTGTTTTCACTCTTTTATAAATGAAAACAAATCGTCTATTCTTAATTCAGGATCTTTGGTGTGTGACGCTATGTCATATTAGTCTTAATAACATTGAGGATTAATTTGTTACCCAAGAACCATTCCGAGAGATTTCTTAGTTCCTGGTTACGGACACGTCAATGCGGTCCATTAGGTTTGTTTGGATATAATGAGAGAGGAGTAGTCCGCAAACATTCAGGAGTGGGGCGTTCTAGGCAAGCTAGACGCCGCATGATCGATGTAGATCAGAAACACGAGCGGTCCTAAATCTAGTGATAGTAATTTTTATTTAAAAAAAAAAAAAAAAAAAAAAAAAATACTCATCAGAGCAGTCCCTTCAAAAGCTAACGCCTTTGTTATCCACAGGAGCCCTGAGTTGCAACTAAATATAATACACATACTGGAAACAAATCGAATTCATATTTACAATATCTACTAAATAAAAGATGATGAAGGAGAGTTTACTTTACTTACTGACTGATCAAAAATAATACAAAAATACATTGGCGAAAAAGAAGTCGAGGAAGAAAAAAATAGGAAACGCTTTACCCAAAACGCGCAATTACTGCTTTACTTTTCACATGCAACTGTGCAGTTTTCGGATTTTCACTGCTAACCTTTGATTCCACATTCTGAACGAGTGGTTTACCGTCAGCAGTAGAAGCGGTCTGACTTTCAACTTCAGAATGCGTCGGGTAAATCGATGAGGAAGCCGCTGCCGAGCGCCAAGAAAACTCCACCACGCGCATTGAAAATAAGTTATGCTCATCCCTCGTAACGCCTCCTCAATCGACTTCGATCTCTTTTCAGATTTGTTTGACATATCAATACACATCAATTTGATACTAAGTCAGATTAGCATCACCTTGACTGAGATATGGCGAGGACTAGCGGCGCCTTGTAAAACTAAAGTAGGTATCAAGTGTTGTACGTAGCCAGATTGGGCGGGATCCATTATTGGCAAGAAACGGGTATCCACTTCGCGCACTCACGCTCCAACGAGATTATCAAGGGGATAAAGCATATCTATTCGAATTAGATTGACATTCGTTTTTTCGCCGCATGAAAAAGTTGACGATGTGTAAACGAACTTAGTAAGATTGCAGCTTAAATCTGCGGTGTGCAGCAATTTGGCCGGCAAATAGAGCTGGACACATCAAGATTCGAGCTCGCTGTATGTTTAGCTAGCCAAGTGTTTACTTGCTTGTTTTGGGACGTTTGATAAGTTATAATTGTCTTCTATATATTAAAACAATATTATGAAGGATGCATAAGTTAAAACATGACGCGGAAAAAAATTAAAAACCTAATATTTGTTTCATATAACAAGATCTTCATATGTTTAAATTTACTTTAATTCATTCCAATATATTTACAAATACATAACATTTTTTTCCATAATTAATTTATCATTGATTTCAAATCTATACAGAAACAAGTATAAAAACAAAAAAATATCATATTATCGTGCTGAATTGCTTAAGCATAATTAATTGCGAGCGTGCTTTTTACTGCAGCAAGTTCCTTCTGACGTAGCGCCTTTGCAACTTTTGAACGGGTGGGTTGAACCAAGGAGATCTCGTGCAAAAAAATAAAATCATTTAGTGAATAAAAACACATGGAGAATATAGATGGAGCTGACTTAGAGTTAAGACTCAACCCTCGGATATCAAAAGATCCGTGGCCAAGCCGCTGTGTCAAACAGACGCGGCCGACTGTTCCTTTATACATCACATCAAAGAGATCCGCGGCGGTCACGACGTCTTGTCATGGTCTATTGTCCCGTACAATTCATTCATGACGTCCATACCACCGTTGTCAACACCAAAGTCATCCGTAAATGGAACAGCATCTTCACTTTTACTACCGAACATCTTCGGCTTAGAATCGGCTCTCTTTCGTAGACCACCTGTAGCGTTTTCATACGTCGCCTCTTCGTCGCTCAACCTTGAATACGTCGGATCACTTCGCAAAGAGAAAGATCTTGGTTTATGTTCAGTATTATCAAATGAACCCTCCTCATAGATTGGATTTATGTTGGTCATGTTTCCGGCTCCCGTATTTTCACTTCCACCTATAGAATCATAACAAGGGTCATTTGTGCTTGCATTTGAGTAAATGGTATCAGCCAAGGGACTTGGGTTGCCCATGTCATAAATAGGATTACAAGTAGCTTGTGTTTTATTCACATTCGGGATGCTTTCGTACTCAAAGTTAGGATTAGTCTTCCCATAGGGCTCTCTTGGTGGTCCTCCACAGTAATCTGCGGGGAGTCCTTCGTATATGGGAGGCTGCGTTGTGGAGGATTGGGGTTCTTGTGTTGTATCTTCGTATCCTTCGTAGATTGGATTCTCGCCTTTGATTTCCTGTGTCGTATCATACAAAGGGTTATCGGTGTGTAGTGATGCGGGAAGTACTGGGATATCTGATTTCCTATTGGCTGTTATAGTCATGTCGTAGCCTGGGTTTGAGACACTTTGGTTGTTGGTAACGCGAGGCTTTGTGTCAGCGGTATCGTAGATGGGATTCATAGCGATGTCAGGACGACCATCATGGCTCGCTATTGAATCTCTCGCTGCAAGTTCAAATTGAAAAGAAATAAATAAACCTGTCCGCAAAAATAAAAAGAAGCAGTTTAAAATGACGAGTTATTGAATAACTTATGTTTTACCGTTTCTTCCAGAGCGTTTTGATGTAAGAAGCCTTGTTAAAGTCATTCTGAAACACATGAACAAACAAATTTTAAAATCGCACTTGATTTGCACATGCATATGATTTACAGTCCCGCCATGCACCTCCACTTGCATCATCATACTATCCAAAGGCGGATGGTCCGTCCATTGTTGTAAGACACCGCGAAACGTGTTTTGAATTGGGGGAGGCTAGAGACCACCCAGGGCGGGAATTTTTAGGGAGTCCGAAAATTTTGAAATTACAACCCTCGGAAATGCGATATAAAAAATAATGTCCAACATTTTGACGGACTTGAGAAGAGACGGATAGCAGAGCTTACTGGCCTAAATTTTTAAAAGAGCAACACATACAGATTATATTAACACAAGAGAGTATGAGATAAGAGAGCTTATCACCGTACGCCATCAGGGCCTCTACTCGTCGTACTATTTTTAGAAACTTGTTACCAATCTCTAAACTTTTGTTTTGAGATGTTTTGACGATGCGACCGCGCCTCCTGCAATCTGGCCAATCACATTCCGTTCCCGAAATAACTTCAGTTTAAAAATAGAATGAAAAGATCCCCTGATGAGTGTAAAGCCCAATAACAGGGAATAGGCTCTCTTATCTCATTTTCTCTTAATTAATATGACAGTAATAATAACCCCGGTCCCTATGCTCCGCGGTCCCTAGTCTCTACTTGTATTTAGAGTTAAAGATATCCTCCGTATACCACTGACCTTCTCAATATTCCAGGATGATTGGGTCCTTGTCTTCGTTTCCAGTAGACATAAATGGCAGCCAATATGATGATAACCAACACGATTGCTATAGCAACGCCTACCAGGGCAGATACCAAATCGTAAGACTGTTCACCTTTCTGACCACCAATGTTACCACCTGAATTTGGTGCAGCAGTCGTAACTAAAACTATACAAAGATTCAAAGATAGTTCTTGAGTTTAATATAGAAGGCTACATTGATAGCGATGGAGATGTTCATATGATATGTATGACACTGTGACCGCACAGTCATGATATTATAATAACAGTGATGGTAATACGGAAGTGAATGATGGTGAAATAAGGCCGAAATCATTCACGATTTTACAGTAGCTTAAACCATTTCACCTCACATTGTAAATCACCATACAGCATAGCGTCATCGGAAACAAGGGATAATACTAGTACTCTAGTTCTCGCTACTCGCTCACATACCTTCTTGACAATATCGCCCAGTAAAACCAGGTAGGCATGTGCAGTAGCCCTCTTCGATGTCACATGTCGAGTTGTTTTCACACGAACACGTCTGCGAACATTTCTGACCGTACCTTCCATATGGGCAAGCTTGGAGCAGAAAAATCAAACAATGTAAATTACTGCTACCGCTACTGCTACTGCTACTGCTACCGCTACTGCTACTGCTACTGCTACTGCTACTGCTACTGCTACTGCTACTGCTACTGCTACTGCTACTGCTACTGCTACTGCTACTGCTACTGCTACTGCTACCGCTACTGCTACTACTACTGCTGCTGCTGCTACTGCTGCCGCTACCGCTACCGCTACTGCTACAGTACAATTATGTTTGAATACAAGTTGTGAGAAAGTCTGTCTGTTTGTCAAACGTACTTTCAGAACAGTTGACGCCGATACGACCAGGTTTACAAAAGCACGTGCCGTCCACGTGATAACAAGTACCCAATAGGAAGTCAGCATCACAACGACACTTCTCAGCACAATTGTATCCGTAAGAACCAGTAGGACATTCTGAAAAACGAAAACAAGCGTCGTTGTCATATTTTCAGGGACAAAAAAAAGTTTTGATAAGATTACACAAACAAAAAGGGTGTTCACAATTTCAGCAAGTTATTTAATTTTGTTGCATTATATTGCATTGCGAAAACGCGCGGGGAGAATCCATCCATCCATCAATCATTCAATCGGTGATTTGATCTCAAAACTGATCAACCTATATTCTATAGGTATATAAAATACTTACTTTCTTCACACCGCTGTCCTTGATAACCGTCGTTGCAGGCACATTTACCAGTCACGTGATGGCAGTCCAAGGTATTTGACGGCTCACAAGTGCATTTCGAGGAACATCCGCTGCCATAAGTACCATTCTTACAGACTAACAAAATTAAATGAATAAATATATCTATTTAGTATGTATTTGTGCGGACGATATAGACTCGCCATTAAACAGGGCCATACATCGCAACTCACAAATTTACACCCAGTAGTTATATCCTATTTATATGGTTATTTAGATTTATTAACTTATCACCGTTCGAGGTATAGTGTGAATATTGTACTGATGGATCGATAGATCAATGCAATACAGTCTTTGCATTTGGTCACGCATTCAAGTCAAACTGAATGGTCTTTATTAAAAAAAAACAAGGACCTTAAAAAGGTTATTTACAAAAACAAAAACTAACACATATGAAACTAAGATTAATGCATAAATATAATTATATAAAATAGTTTTACAAAGTTGAAAAGACAACAATAAATGGTCTTTTAAAACGTTCAGTTTTAATTGTCGACAGAATGTAATTGTGGCCTCTACTTAATAATCAGTTCTGAGATCTATGTTCAGGTAATATCTCTTGCTAATAATAACTCAGGTAACAGCTCATTGTTCCCTTGATCCCAATATATGTTTTGAATAACATCCCTTGGTTCCCATCAATAAAATAATTGCATTTTCAGGGGCGCAGCGTCATATACGCATATACGCAAGTGCGTACTTGAAGTTACGCAAAATAAAACGAAAATTGCTGCTGAGCGCATGCTTGAGGATCCACAACCAAAACAATGTTCTGTTTGCGCCACGTTTGCGAGAAATAAGGGCAAGACCCTTTGTTCTTTGCTTGTATTCACACATCTATTTTAAACACGAAAACAATTACGCAGTATTTTTTGTTCAGTTTACTTAAGTTTTTTTTTTGTCATATGTACTAGTGCGCGTACCTGAATAAAGGACCACGCTGCGCGCCTACTTTTAAATTATGTTCCCAGGAACCTCAAGCTTCCCTTATTCCTTAAAATCGACCTAAACGTACATTGAAAGTATCCACTGTTTCCAAAATCTACATTACCATGTTCTTTTGTTCTCTGAAACCCCGAAATAATTCTGAAATAATTACGCAACAAGTACCCATACTTACACTGTGTGCATTCAAGCCCAGTCCATCCCGGCTTGCACATGCACGTCCCAGTCACGTGATGACAATCTATTGTGTAGTCTTCGTAACACTGACATATTGAATTACAGCCCAGACCATAGTACCCATCATCACAAGCTGCAATGTGTAAAGTGAACTTCAATTCAGTTGAGTCACCTTTTTCAATGTTCGTAAAGTTTTATTATATTTTTTTTATTTGTCCCGCTGTGCAAGATGTTATTTAGTAACCAGAACTTTTATGGAGGGGGGGGGGGGGGGGGGGCAAATGAAAAAAGTCTGGATCATTGATTTTTTATTAGTAGCTGTCATCGCCCTATTCCGAACAGAGTCTCCCTCTTGGATATGACTTTCGTCACGTGCAAATTATCATCTACTGATTGCAAAATTCCGACTGATTTCGTGCATTCACTGTGGCTTATAGAGCCAGTTCAGGCAGAAAATACTTCGCATTTCTCGATTTCGGAGTTTCTGTGGAGTGGGAGAAGAATGATACATACCTTTTGAACATATTTTTCCTTCCCAACCAGCAAAACAACGACAATTGCCATTCACGTGGTTACACGAAGAATATTTTGTACAGTTACATGTTTGATTACATCCCATTCCATAAGCACCTTGAGGGCATCCTGTGGTTATTTGAATAATAAGTGACACATGAGAAACTAAAGTTTCTATCAATAAAAGTCAAATTGTTGAGTAACACATAGTCACATATGGAATATGCGCCGTATAAATACTAAATAATTATTATCAAAATTAACACATGTCGGACTCAACAGCCATTTCGCATCCGTTTGTTTAGACTACTTTCTTCTGAATTGTGAAGGCCTTCTAATTAAACAAAAATGGTCATTAACTACATATGGTAAAGCAGTTCTAACAGGATTGCGCCTAGGAACATCCCTCCATCCACCACCTCCCCACCCCTGTCATTTATCTCCAAAAAATTAAAATAATTATCAATCAATTTCAGAAAATTGGAGGCTCTAGCCCCCTACTTCCTTGCCCCATCCCCCCGGCTCCGCCGTCCTTGGCACGGTAAGCATCGCGTGAGAACAGATTACTTCGATTATACAGAAGCATCGCGACTTGCAAAGAAAAATATCTTTATTTTCTTTCTTCGTTTTCCCTGTTGTCATATTCTTATTTCGGTTTTTACTACGTAACTGAAGTGATGCGTACCTTGGGTACAAAATGTTCCATGCCACCCAGGTGCGCATGTGCAGCTTCCGGTCACGTGATGGCATGTAGCTCCATTTTTACACGGACAGTCTTGTTGGCAGTCACGACCATACTTTCCAGAAAGACATTCTACCCAAATATAGAAATATATAGATATATAAAGATGATAATACCTGATACACACTAATTAATTAATACATGTTACAGAAAAAAAAAACACACTAGAGCGCACTCGAAGATGTGAAGTACGTTAATAATGGCTAACTTTAGGGTTAAAACTGTATTTTTTAACATGTGAGGATGCCCTCTGCTTAAACTGCAATATTCTCGAAATAATTGTTATTCAATATAGAGAGTTTGACAGAATTTTATCGTTAAGTCGCGCGTTTATACACACGAAGTATAACACACTTCTGTTATTTTCAACATACTTTGACAATTTGGTTTTTGATATCCATCTGGGCAAATACACTGGCCTGTTGTTACGTCACAGTAGTTATTATTACAGCTGCACTTCTTGTCACAAACATTACCGTACCGGTCTTTAGGACAAACTAAAAAGAAAATACATCAGGGGCCGGTTGCACGAAGCCTGAATAGCGCTATCCAGCGGATAAATTCTAAAGAAATTCTATTGAGTGAACTTTATTCAGGCTTCGTGCAACCGGCCCCAGAATTACTTTTTCACAATATCACCAGTAGCACCAACAGACGTTATAATCAAGAAGCTGGTCCTGAGGTGTACTGGACATTCCCCTCCGTCGTAGTTTTTACTGTGCGTTACTTCGTATTATCCTTTTTTTTATAAAGCTTAGCTAAAAATCAAATATTTTCCCTATGCTGTTGATAATTTGGAGTTTAAGGTAATTCCGTAGAAATAAAACTGCCCGATGAAATTTTTTTATACTCGTTCAAGCAAAGAATTTTGAGAAACGCTTTCAGAAAATACAATAAAAAAGGGGGGTCACCGACTTCTTTGTTTGTGCAATATGACGTCAAAGTTCATGCATTTTAGTGGCTTGAGAAAGTAAAGAAAAAAGCTCAAAAATCGAAGAGAAACGGAACAAAAACACAGTAATTTGTTTTTTTAAGAGCAAAATTCGTGTTTTGTTCAAATGTCTGCACTTTATTTTATTAAAAAATATGAACAGATGTATAAAAAATATGTAATCTTGAAGAAATTGACGAAATAGCAACGTGCTCAGGAGCTGCTAATTCATTCGAAAAAGTCCTAAGTGGAAAGTATTTTGGAAATTTCTCAAAAGTTAGCCCGATGACCTATGCTCAATTTTAGATATATTTGATGTTATGTTATAAAAAATAATTTTATCAAATAAAAAACATAGGTCACCGTGCTAGTTTGCCAAATATTGCAAAAAATATCGTCATTTTATTGTCAAAAAACAGGTTTTCCGAGAGAGGACTGGGTCGAGTTTCAAAATTATCGTGTTTCCTCGCTCGAAAATGTCGCAATTCTTTGAATTTTTTATTCAAAGTAATTTACAAACATAATTTGACTAGATTACATGATAAAAGTCCTGAAACCAAAAAAACTTGAAACATGCGCAAAACTATGCGCAGTGCAAAACTACGGAATTACCTTAAAAACAAAAACATTTCATAGGCAATGTTTATACATAACACCCTCTGAAAGACCCCCTCCCACACTACGTTGGTCATCGTCAGGGTCGTTCTGCAAATTTTATCTACCTTATCATAGGAATTGACGTTTCACTTATTTAACGCGAATTTCGTTCACAAATTCGCGTTAATTCAGGTCACTTGAATTTAAACTATGTTGATATGTAGCGTTAATTTTCTATAATAAGGTATATATTGCATGCTTTTGTATTATTTACAATGATATCAGACTAGAGTGCAAACACTAAATGTGTGCAACAGTCACTATTTAGTAGTAAATAGCACTAATTAAACAAAAGTAAACAATAGAGTGCACGCACTAAAAGTGTGCAACAGTTGTCACTATTTAGTAATAAATATCACTAATTAAACAAAAGAAAACAATAGAATTAGAATAAAAGAGCACTATTTAGTGGTATTTATGTTGCACAGTTTTAGTGCGTGCACTCTTGCATTGGCATAAAATAACACTATTTAGTGGTATTTATGTTGCACACTTTTAGTGCGTGCGCTCTACAAGGGAAAGTTACCTATTTTCTGATTACAAGTTGCTCCTGTGTAACCATCTTTACAATAACAATCTCCAGAAAGACCGTGACATCTGAAAATGATAAAAACATGTCAATCTTCCAAACGATTTTAAGAAAATCCGAATCAGTCGGGAAAAATGAAATGATAAGATCTTCGTGAAGACGGAGAATATGCAAAAGTTGCGAAGGATCGTGAAGTGTTTTCACTCAGAACTCAGTACTAAAAGAACAAAATATTTCAAGGATCAATTACCTTTTACTGTTTGTTTGATTGCATTTACAAGAATTGACACAATTGATCCCAAATGTCCAGTCATTGCATTCTAAACATAAACACAAACAGACGTCAGACACAACTTTGTTGAAATCTACTTAGAAGAGCCATATATTTTGCTGTCAAAGTTTATTACTTACTGACGTCACACAAATCGCCCTGCCATTCACCAAAACATGTACAGCGGCCAGTCACCGGGTCACATGAAGCTTGATTTTGACATTTACATGTTGATTGACAGTTTTTGCCATAGTAACCAGCAGGGCAGGGATTGTTACACTCGACACCAGTCCATCCATATTGGCAGTCACATGATCCATCTACTTTGTCACATGTAGCGTTGTTCTGGCATGTGCAGTTCCCGCTGCATTCTGGGCCATAGTTTCCCGGCATACATGGCGATGAACACGTTTTTCCGTAATATCCAGGTTGACATCTTAAATAACAAATAAATGAATAAAAAACACAGCTTTAGATTCGAATTGTGGCGATGTCTATATGGTAATTTTGTTTGTGGTCAATCATAATGAGGACGGTGATAATGATATGATCGTAGTTATAAAATCCTAGTATACCAGATATATCATTCAGAGGCGATAGGTAGGGATACAACCCCAAAAATGAATCTATAAAAATATAGGAAATTTCCAAAAAGTGGGGAAGGGGGACACACCGGCCCCCTGTCCCCTTCCTTGAATCCGCCCCTGTCAATTCGATTAATATTATATACATGCATGAGTATATTTTTCTGTTGCACGGCACGTGAATAAAGTCTCTCTCCACGTGATAAAAGGTATTCGTTCCTTAGATTTTCTTCAAAATTTATCCACTGAATAGCGATTTATCTGGTGAATAGCGCTATTCAGGCTTCGTGCAACTGGCCCCACACGTATGAACATTTAAAAACTGACTGGTTAAAACAAGAACAAAAAAAAAAAAAAAAATGGTTGTAACCATTTCAAATATTTAATTCCACCAATTTAATTTTGGTTAACATGTTTAACCAAAATAAATTGGTTGATATAATCTAGAATTTAGTGGTTATTACAACCAAGATTCTGCATCATCCAAGTTTTGTTTTGTTTGCTTTAACCCACAGTAAATTGTTTGTTCATTTTAACCAAATCAGTTTGGTTCTCTAAGATGCATTATTTAACAGGATTTTTTGGCTGTTTTCACCAGACAGTATTCACAGTGAACAAATTGTTTTTATGGTAGGATACTTACGCACAAAAACCAGTAAATGGGTTACACGTCCCCCATTGACTGCAGTTACAATGAGTTTTACAATCTTGACCAGCATTACCCCCAGAACACAGCTGCTCGCAATGCTTGCCGGTAAACCCTGAGGTACAGTTACAGAAACCATCGAATGGTGAGCAGGTCGCATTATTCTGACAAGTGCAGTCTTTTGAACAATGAAAACCGTACTTCCCAACAGGACAGAGATTTTGACATCTGAAATATCAAATATATTAAACAATGTCTAGGATTACAAAAATGAAATACAAACACCCGCGTATAAGAACTCTCGAAGTTAGTCTTAAGATATTCTTATATAGGTGGCACGTAAGGCTGTCAAAATTCTTAATTTTTCAATGTGAATATATCCATACATTTGTACAGCTATTCCACGGATTAGAGTCTAACTTTAAAAATTAAAAACAATAATGCAAATTGAATTTAAATTGGCCGAGAAATTTTTACAACTTGAACTTTATCGTTCTAGGGTCATTAATAAAGGATGATGATAAAACTCTACCTCATCCCCAGGGCCACTCTGTTCACTCTTTTTTCAAAATGGCGGTCGCTCACACGTTGACCCTGTCTCCGGCTGGTTTGAACCGTGATGAGATTTTGGTCACGTGACCAATCACATCAATATAGCCGACAGTCACGTGTCAAACCAGAGTGCCCCTTGGAACGAGGTTGGATAAAACTTCATGTGTGATGTGTCTAGGCATATAGAGAATTTGTCTGCGCATGTCAGAAAATTTTAGCTCGCGGTAATGTTTACATTTCTTTTCTACGACCGGGGAACGTTTGAGCTCCAATCGCAATCTTAGTGATCTTCAATTTAGGAAAATATCAATGGATACTTAAAGTCTATCACTTTGTAAGGTGCTGTGACTAAGTCAAGTAAGTGTGGAGGTTTTTGATCTCAAAATATTTTTGAGCAAAAGTCCGCAAAACGAAGAAGAAAACACAAACCTGCTGCATTCGTATGCGGACTGCTGCCATAATAAAAGAAATAGCAGAAAACTTTTTCCACAAATTAAGAATCAAAGCCCATGAGAATTGTGTGAAGCAAAATGATTTCTTATAATTGATGATCGATTTTGTTGGATGATGAGCAGATTATTTGCCCATTTTGCAAGTTTTGGTCAACTTTCCTTCTTGAGAAGCGGTATGTTTGAGTGGCTGCGCCAAAGCTAAATATAACTGATGAGAGTCGTCAAATCACATTCTACATCGGAGCATTGTTATTTTTTTAAGAAAGCTTGGCCAAAACGTGATATTGCGATATTTTTTATGTCATTGCTGAGTTTTTCCTCTCAAGCAATTTGGACTGATTTGAAAACCGAACCTGAAATTAGGTTATGATGATCTTGATTAATCCAAATAATTGTGAAAACACAGATGAACCACCAAATTTTGTAAATTTCTGGTCAGGCTTTTGTTGATATACTTCTATCTTCACTAAATATAAGCTTTATCTCAAGCACGAAGAAGATTTGTCATTCTTACTCTATGGTCAATTTTTTCGCATAAATTTGAAGAAAAGTCGAGCTTAAATGTTATGCGCCACTAAGTTTTTCCTTGGTATGCTTTCTTTGATAATCTTAGATTAGTATTATACTTTTGGTTCTCAATAGAATTTTGGCCAAAATCTTTGATCGGCAGTCAAAAATGACCTAGCCTTGTTGTGAAAGCGGCCACATTGCAGAATCTTGCAGATACTTCATGATTTTAAACAAACAAATTGTTATAGTAATGTGCCAACAAGGACTATAATAAGCCGTACGGAAATAACGGCCAATCACTGTATGGTTGGAACAGAGACTTTCGTCAACTGAAGTATCGCTTTTGTGAATTGGGATTAAAGGGGATTTACAAGGTATTTTTCTTTCTAGTGATTATAGCGGCTTCTACCATGAACTTACGACATGCGCAGACAAATTATGTATAAGCTGATGTGTCTTACTTTTCTCCTGTGTAACCTGGTCTGCAATCACAAACGCCAGTCACGTGATCACAAATAGCTCCATGCATACAATTCAAACATTGGTATTTGCAGTTGTACCCGTATGTGCCTTTAGGACACTTTTTGTTGCAAATCTCTCCCTAGAAACAATAGATGAAACTGGTCATCGCCATCATCGTCATCATAATATCATCGAAATAACCAATGTAAAAAAAATTAATGTAATTAAAGATTATTTCTTGTTTTTTTTTTGCCTTAAAAACAACCGCTCTATCAGAGCGTTATAACATAGTGAGCTATCCTATGCTAATGAGTTCTAAAAATGCTAACGAGAATTGCACGTGGGAATGTACGCTTCAATGGTGCACGAAGAAAAAGGCAGATTAGCTTTTTGTCGTAAACGTTTTACATTTCGCTGAAAGATAATACAAGTTGAGTTTTATCTACTTTGATGCGTCTTCGTTTATTTGTGCTTGTTATGCATCGTAGAGTTCACACACTAAAAGTGTGCAACATAAATACCATTAAATAGTGCTTATGCTAATTCTATTGTTTTCTTTTGTTTAATTAGTGCTATTTACTAGTAAAAACTGTTGCACACATTTAGTGTTTGTACACTAGAGTGCAAACAATTAATCCGTGAAACTTAAGTAGTACTAAATAGTACAATTTTATGCAAATTCTATTGTTTTCTTTTGTTTAATTTGCACTATTTTGTACTATTTAGTAATTAGTGTTTCACGGATAGATTGTTTGCACTCTATCATTGTAAATATATACAAAAGCAATATATACCTTATTATAGAAAATTAACGCTACATATCAACATAGTTTAAATTCACGTGGCCTGAATTAACGCGAATTTGTGAACTAACGTCAATTCCTATAATAATGTATATAAAATTTGCATAACCACCCTGACGATAACTAACTGACGATAGTAATACTAAATAGTGCTATTTTATGCAAATTCTATTGTTTTCTTTTGTTCAATTAGCACTATTTTGTACTATTTAGTAATTAGTGTTTCATGGATTTACTGTTTGCACTCCACTGTACAATATATCGTTTGTACAATGTTCAATAATTCATCAACTAGCTTATTAGCATTTTTTTAGAACTCTTTAGCATAAGATAGCTTGTTATGTGAAAACACTATGCTCGTAGTGTTAAAGCCTGGGGTCCATATAATCGATAACGGTCGAGAACGACAGCAACATTCAGATCGTACGATCGAAAAAACAGTTTTCATACAATCGTAGACGATCGAAATCGATCGAAAACGGTCGTATAGGATCGAAAAACAATTGTTTCCATATAATCATTTTTTCCCCTCGCGTGTGCGACCGTTCTCGATCTTTTACGGTTTTATGGAAATCAGGTTTGAACACGTTTGATGTATTGCTAGATACTGTTACATGCATCATCCCCAGCAACAACCCATGCGATACGATATATTTATCATCTTCATTATCATCATCATTATAATCACCACCACCGACAACACCACATCATTATCATCCTACTCACGGTCCATCCAGCAGTACAGTTGCACGTGCCATTCACGTGATCACATGCAGCACCATTCTGACATGCGCATTGTAGCTTGCAGTCTTGCCCATAAAAGCCAACTGAACATTGTGATTCGCATCTAAAAACAGCCCGGAACACCACATATGATAGAGAAATGACTCAGCGAATAAATTACTTGTGTATTGTGGTGTTCAAAATGGAGATCATCATTGGTGGTTTTAGCATGCAATTAGCAATAGCCTTTCTGAAGCGAGATCGTTTTACAACTGTCTCTATGACATAATTAAATAAGTTATTCTTTCGTATTCAAACAATGTCTTATTCCATCGAGAACAATGGAAACATTGTCATGATTAATAAAATAAAAGCAAAGTGAAAAACACTTTGGTAGAGAGACATGGCAAAACGTCAGGCCTATAAGGCCGGCACACACTAGGCGACAAGTCGCAGCGACTTGTCCCCGTGACATGTCGCAGCGACAATTTCCTCCCGTGTGTACTAAAGGCCGGTACACACTAGGCGACAAGTCGCAGCGACTTGTCGTCACGACATGTCGCCTAAGTGTGCATTGGTTCAACATTTGTCGCCAATACATCTGATTTTGTCGCTGCGACAATTTCCGCCAAAAATACCTAGTACAAACGGGGGGAAATTGTCGCTACGACCTATCGCGGGAACAAGTCGCTGCGACTTGTCGCCTAGTGTGTACCGGCCTTAACATTTTTGGCGAAAATTGTTGTCGCCGCGACAGAATTTTGTTGCTGCGACTTGCCGCATGAAATCCAACCGGTTGGGATTGCTGAACCAGTGTACACAAGTCGCTGCGACTTGTCGCCTAGTGTGTGCCGGCCTATAAACCTTTTCGGCTAAGTATGCAAATTGGCCATTTCAGACCATGTGCAACTCTCCAGGTAATGGTTCTTTTATAAAAACTGCTATGTTGAAATATTTACACGTGGAAGAATCATTTCCCAAGAGCGACATCACATAGTCTGAAATGGGTAAATAAACATAGAAGCGAAATAGATCTATTGAATCCGTATCAGTATCATCATCGACGTCTTCGTTATCATTTTGGAATTACTTAATCATAATGCTCACATCAAACTTTCTACTATCATCAATAACAAATTATCATCAACACAATTGCCGACCCTTTATCAATGACATCATCATCACCGTCGTTATCATTGTATTTATTTTTTTATTTTAGATGTACCGCTCCCGTCCTTTTACAAGGTTTTTCAGGGAGAGGTTGTGACATTCGCTTATTTATTACTTTTTTCCATCATCAATAATTATAACCAAACCAAAAAAAAATAATAATACAAAATTAACAACACAATTATCGACCCTTCGTCAATGACATCATCATCATCATCATCATCAACAATCATCACCCACCTCGGCCCGTAATATCCTGGTGCACATGTGCAGTTGCCAGTTACGACATCACAATGGGCGCCATTTTGACATTCACAATTCTGCAAACACTTGTCTCCATAGTAACCTTGGTCGCAAGTTTTTTCACAGTAGTTTCCTTTCCAACCAGGAGTGCATGTACAGTCACCAGTATGAGGCGAGCACTTCGCGTTGTTTTGACACTTGCAATCGTGCACACAATGAGCCCCCCATTTATGGGACGGACAGTCTGAAAAAGACAATAATAACACCTCTTAAAAATGTTGAAATTGCATAAATATTTATATACTTTGAAACAATTGTCATAAGTTTTTTCTCTGGTTTGTTGAGTTGCTAAAAATTTAAATCACTAATTGCAAAAAATAAGAGTATGTAAAAGTAAAAACTAACATGAATTCATTCATCTGGGAGTAAACGTTTGATCACTGTTCGCTACAACAGAACTCTTGTTCATTCTTTAAAATTGTAAACTTCGACTTTATATTCTTGGAGTGCAAGAGTTAATTCAAATCCTTTTAACAGGCAACTTTCACATAACCTTTTTCCCTTGATAATTTATGACATTTATTGCTTCTCAGGAAAAATAACTCACTCATAACTCATAACAATATATTATAGCGAGAAAGAAAGTTGAATTTAGCTTGTCATATCGTTTCCTCGCTAAGACTTTTCATAACATACAATATTTGCTAAGAAAATACCTCTATCACAAAGTTTGTCGTAATATCCAGTATCACATGAGCAGTAATCAGGTTTTGTACATTTTCCATTGACACAGGTAAGGGTACAGATAGCTAACAAAGAAATATAATAAATAACAATTTACAGTGAAAGACATTAATACTTTTCTGACATTTTAAGATACATTCCCTTTCTTTTCCAAGTGCTTCTTGACACGTCCGGGGGGGGGGGTAGGTTCGTGGGTTCTACGGAACCCCCGCCCATCGAGTAATTATATCAAGATATTGAAAAAAATGAAAATGCGTTATACAACGAATTGTAAAGCGTTTTGAGACTTTGTGAAATGCTCTACATAACAACATTCGACATTACATTACATTTGATACAGTACAGGCGGTACCGTTTCCTACTCAATACGCAAACGACTCTTTAGAAAATGTGAAACCGAAATGGAACCCTCTTTTGCAAAATCCTGGAACCACCACTGGGTGAAATTACTTTTGCATCGGAACAAAAACGTAAGAATCTCATTCTCTGCTAGCTGCAGAGTGTCTTTTGTTTGTAATTTTTGTTGAGAAAAAAACATTTTTCTCGACAGCAAACACAATCAAGAGAGGCTTTGCTAATAGGGAACCATATAATAGCCTAATTATGAGTGAAAGATTAAATAAAAGGTGCCGGTGTGCAGATAGATCAATGTTTTTGAACTGTATAACATTGAGAGTCCGCAACAAACCTGCGATCTTAAGTCTAGTTTATAAGGCGGTTTGGACCTGCGTCGAATTTAATAATTAAATCAAACTGCCTAATTACCATTTGTTTGAATTGCAATTAGCCAGAGTAGAGTGCACGCACTAAAAGTGTGCAACATAACTACCACTAAATAATAATAATAATAATAATAATAATGGAAACTTTATTTACTTTTTCATATACAATTGTAAATCTCACTGTTAAGGTAATTTACAATCGGCTACTTGAATTGACTAAAATGAATATTAAAATAAAATTGTTTACAGTGTATTTTGGTTACTTAAGTATAAAATATTCAATTATATATACAGAATAATGATTACAATGAAATGAAGAAATGATAAAGGAAAAAAAAAATTAAAATTTCATTAATTCAGGATTTTCCCAGATTTTGTTTCGTTTACAAAAAATAAAATACGTAGACCTAATCGCCATTTGAATTATTTTTCTTATTATATACATTTTCTGTTTTTTATCGAAATCAAGCTCTTCGAGCATTTTTAAAAGCGAAGAGCATTCATTAGAGAATACTCCAAGAGAACTAATCGAAAGGTTAATAAATTTGACGGTTTTGAAATTATTTTGTAATGTTTCAATCAGAATTTTGTACTTGTTGTATTTCCTTTTGACGTTATTCATTAAATTGGATTCAAATCCAACAGTAAGTTCCACAATGTACAGACAGTCAGATGTTTTTATGAGTAGGTCAAGTAGATAGTTGTCACCAGTGATAATTGAGGGATTTTTAATAATAATAATAATAATAATAATAATAATAATAATAATAATAATAATAATAATAATAATAATAATAATAATAATAATAATAATAATAATGATAATAATAATAATAATAATAATAATGAGTCTTCCCTAAGCGGGAACTGCATGTTCTGAGAACAAACGTCTCAGATTACAATTTTTTGCAGTGGAGGACTTGTCGGACTGCTATCAAGTCGGCGCCAAGCAGCCAAGCAGTTTGCAATCTTGAGTATTGTTAGTGATATGTGCCTCCGAGACCAGACTGTTGTACCGGGAGACGATCCCCTACTCTTTGCGACAGATACAACAGGATCTTTTATGTCCACTTTATGACAATGTTAGAGTGAAAGCAGACAGGACCTCCGGCTTTACGTCCTTATCCGAGAAGACGAGGCACTGAGAGAGTAAAGCATCTTGCCCAAGGACACAACGTGATCGCCCGGTCTGGGAATCGAACCCAGGTCTTTGGACCCAAAGTCCGATGCCTTAACCACTAGGCCACCACGTCTATATTATGCTAATTCTATTGTTTTCTTTTGCTTTATTAGTGCTATTTACCACTAAATAGTGACAAATGTTGCTCACATTTAGTGTTTGCAATCTATAAGTTAGTAAAGTTTTTTTTTGTCCCGGTATAGCGTTCACAGTATTCCAAAAGCTGATCTGAGGTTTTTAAAATTGTTTCATCATACCGATTTCTTCGAATTATTTACGTTAACTTAAATCGCATCTTACAGTATGATATAAAAGCAATAAAATACAATACAAAAGTCACAAGCAGTTTTATTTACGTTTATTAAAACAATAGTCTTTTTAAGACATTAACAAACAAAAACAACAATTACTCATCATTATACCTTATGCGCAGTCTTTCCCATACTTTACATCTCTTAAAGTATGACTTAAAAACAATAAAATAGATTATACCTGGGCAGTCTTTTCCATACTTCTTGCACCTGAAAGTGTAGTAATATTCGCGCTGAAATGAAAAACATGAGTAAAATATGTGAACTTTTCACAGCACAGCACAACACAGCAAAGCAAATTTATACTTACCGCGGTCTCTGTGTTTCCGTACGTTTCTCTAACTTCTTCAAATTTGCATGTTTCTCCGTAACATTCCTCATAAATGCTACGTTTTGTGATCTTGTGTCGAGAAATAAAGTTGTTCGCCTTGTTTTTCTTTATCAACAGATCTTCCGCAGCTATATCGGGTGGTGAACAAAAACAACATCAAATAGAACTACGAAACTCACACACGAGGTCGAACTATACAGACTAGGGTCTGCATTTTTTATATCAGCTATGTGTAAGAAAACGATAGATGTCCACCGAGCTATTTTGAGAAATAACGCTCTCCAGTGCAAAACAAACATGGCGAATGTAATACATTTTCACAACAAACACACACAAATAATATACAATGTAGTTTTGTATGCAATGCGAGTATAATGTGCGTAGATATCAAGATATGTTGCGGTCTCTTAAGTCAAAATGTAGACTAAGTACCCAGCTATCGTCTCTAGTAGCTTCTCGTAGCTAGTTCAATATGCAACAAGAAAAAATGATCTAAGACAACCTATCGCCCTACAAGGCTTTAAACACATCATCAGCCCCGTTAGGTCTATTTTTGCAGCCGAGTTATTTTAAGAACGGGACGACGGTGATTGGTCAGATTCAGCAGAGAGGAAATAGTCGAATTTTATTCTGGTGTCCAATAGAAAAAAGAAGAGCTCTTCAAATTTGCAAAACAAAAACTTAACAATGCTGGATATATTAACATAGTTTCCTAGTCGTCTTTGTCTTAAGAATACGATTTTAGCGGGATTGGTAACAGGCTAAAAATAGCCTGGTTTTATTATCACTTATTGATGATTTATCGTCATTGTTGATTATTTACCCTGAGAGCACTGATCTCCAACTTGCTTCCAGCCTGGACAACATTCATACTTTAACTTGTAAGCCTGTTTGGTGGCATGACGGTACAATGTACTATACACTGTTCTGTAAAAGAAAGGTTAGAGTCAACAAACTTGCAGAAATCAACTATCGCTGTACAATGACTAATGTTATTCTGAGGGGGGATATGGGGGGAGGGGAGGCAGGGGTACCCAGAATCCGCAAATCTATTTATGGCATATTTCGTAAAACTCACAAGCATAATTTCAAAATAGCCTCCCAGTGTGCATGCATCGCCTTTGGGTTCCCTGTGTCAAGAGAAACTGACTCAGAGAACATGGAAACTAGAGTAAAAAAATACGCTTGGGGTAGTCTTCAGATCTCGATCCAGTCTCTCTCCCTGGCATCCACAGCAAACCCAAATGACACGAATACGCCATAGGAAGCCCAAATAATGACAGTAGTAGTAACCAAATTACAAAAGACGACAATGCTAACCAATGGGGTGTCTTTTATCATCTTCTAAAATATTTGACTCAAATCAGCAATTATTGACCAATTGTTAAAACCGAAAATCCGCCCCCAAAAATTGAAAATCCAAAATTCTGCATTGAAAAATGGTCCAAATCTGCCAATGGACAAAGCCCCATTTTCCCCTCAATACTATACGGACTCCATACGACATACCATTCCATGGCAGTCGTGGTGTGTGTGACACGGTACAGTATTGGTGCAGTAAGCTATGACATGGCCTGACATGGTTAGTGTGATGTGGTGTGGCATGGCATGGTATAGCATAGTGTAATGGAGCTGAGATATTTTAGAACTTAATTCATCGCACGTATTTTAATTTAAAATGACAACATTTCGTTTATTCTTGATATGTTTTATTATGTCATCCGACAACTCTACGTTATTAGTTAAAAGCTTTTCTGACAATTACTTTCCGTTTTTATCGACACAGCAAGTCCTTCAACCTGTTTAGTTTGTGCACGCGCAATGATGTCTTATTCAAAATAGAAGATTGCTTATTCTAAGCAAACATTCGTCATTTATGCACTTTCATTCGAACTAGTCACTATTTTAGACATTATTTCTTATTAGTATTTTATGACCAACATTTACATCAAAATTTGATATTACATATCGACAGATTTCGATGATTATTTACGGTCAATGCTCGACCAACATGACTTTTTCCTTAAATCAACAATCATTTTTAAGTCTTACATCATCTAGTAAGAACTAGGCAGAACTAGTTTGACAAGTACAACTCTTACGTCAGTTGTGAAATGCTAATGAGATGTATATAAGCTAAAACATACCCTACTTCGCGCTCTTTTTATTTTACGCTCTTTCACATTCACTCTTTCAACTTCACTAACTATTTTTACCTATAAGTTGTAAAGGCAGCTCTGGTACATCAGAAAGGCTGAGCGCGTTAAAAGCCAGGATAGAGACTCAAGTTTTGAAATCCCAACTGTGGTGGCGCCGTCTCGAAGTTCGCTCGCTCTGACTGTTGTACTAGAGCTGTCCAAGCTGATAACGTTGCAAAGAGTCAAGGATCTCCCCCAAAAAAGAACAATGGCATGGCATGGCATGGCATGGCATGGTATGGCATGCCATGGAATGGTTTGTGCGGTGCGGTGCGGTATGGTATGGTACGGTAAAGGAATAGTATGTGGTCTGTTTCATGGTTGGAACTTATGTGGTATGGTTAGTACCGTGCGATATGATATGGTATGGTTTGGTACGGTATGGTACGGTAAAGGAATGGTATGTGGTCTGTTTCATGGTTGGAACTTATGTGGTATGGTTAGTACCGTGCGATATGATATGGTATGGTACGGTATGGTACGGTAAAGGAATGGTATGTGGTCTGTTTCATGGTTGGAACTTATGTGGTATGGTTAGTACCGTGCGATATGATATGGTATGGTACGGTACGGTATGGTACGGTAAAGGAATGGTATGTGGTCTGTTTCATGGTTGGAGCTTCAGTCCATTACATTTACCTGTAGCGTGTACATCTTTTCAAATTCCAAAATCCGCATTTCGTCGTGTAGCTGACTTTTCTAGAATACTGGTATGGCTGACTGTATTGCTGATTGAAGCTTCAAAGTTTAAAAAAAATTCATAGATTACGGCGTGACGTCAATTATGTGACCAAACAAGCTACAGTGACATGTAACGCAACATGACAATGAAAACATGATATCATTATTGTTATTAAAAATCACAGCAAACGAGCAATTCAGCACTCCTTGAATTTTGAATAATGTTGAAGTTAGATTTTATAGGTGATGGAATCGTTCTTGTAATAGCATTCAGAATTAGCAATACGTCGGATGAGAAACGTAATCATAACTGGTCGAAATAATCATTCTAAAATTTAAAAAAACTATGAAACAGATTTTTTTTCTGTATTTAAAAGGTAAAAGTGCAGGATTAACATTTTCGAAATTGCATTTTTAGTTATGAAAGTACATATTGTTCAAACAATACCACCATATGAATTATCAATACATAAATCAAACACCATAAAAAAAACCTATGTCTTCTGCTACCTATATACAGAAAATTTCAACATCAGAGTTTTTAGCGTTACTGAGAGTCGATTTAATACTTGCAAGATTAGCTGTAATATATAATTCGCTTGTCATCAAACATACCTGATCTTTCGTGTACAAACATTATCTCCTTGCAAAATGCAATCACTTCGGTCGACAAAAACGCTACATATTATTGTCCAAATGAATAAATATACTCCTAGGTTCATTATAGTCATCATTGCAAAGTTGCGGTCATGTAAAAGGCAATATATTAGGCAACTGTTGGTCATGCGATGGCAGTGCAGTTTTGTGTTCTCTAACAGGAAATACTGTTGGAGTCAGGGGTCGTGGTTGATTATTAACTAGTATTAAAATTGTGAAATCGGCATGTAGTATCGTATTACGAAAGTTACGAAAGATACGTGTTGAGTAGGTAGTTTCATTTTTGTTTCATCTTTTTTTAGCCCTGTGAGGGGGGGGGGGGGGGGGGGGGGGGTGGGGAGGAAGGGGTGTCTGTAAAAAGTTTTTTTACAGGTAAAAATAGTGTTCATTTTCGTAACATTTTCAACTTGGAAAAAATCTTGAAATTTCGTCAGTTCACGTCACGTTTTTTAAAAGAAGTCTGCAACATTTTAGCACGCGCTTCCGACTAGCCAAGTTTTACGAAATATATCATTTCCCCCATTTTTTCTTACCAGAAAATCAATTAGCAAATTTTTAAACATTTGCCGACATATATTTTTTCAGGAATTGACGAACTTTTAGCTGAACTGGCCATCCGGCAACCAACAAGTGCTTAAAAGTGCCGTTACCGTATCATTTGTACCCTCGACTTTTAGACATGGCCGGGAAATACAGGACTATTTTTTAGTTTAGCGATTTAAATATAATTTTATATCTCAAACTTTTATTTTTTTCGTTTAGTCTCTTATTTCACTAGTTTTAATTCCGCGGGTTCTCGTTTTCTCATTTCTTTGTTCTGCAGCTTTTAAATATAGTTGGTTTTATAATTGATGTGTTGTGCACCGAAGTGGTAAATCTATCTGATGGAGGTACAGCTATCTTACAAACTTTACTTCAATATCGCTGGATACTCGTCTACGGCGTAGACACATCCACAGGAAGCCCGACAAACTTTGACGCGCTTTAAAACCGATCTAGGAACACTTTAATCACAGGGAGCCTGTATCATTCTGGCGCGTATCAAGCGTAGAATAAGAGTTTTTTTCGTTTTCAAAACTGCAGCACATCTTTGGACAAATTGGCGCGAAGCCACTTATTTCCAAATATGTTTTTTTTTAATAGTTATTCAGATGCCGTTTGACAGTTTTCTTTTCTGTGTGCAGTTCTATTTTTCCCATAATTACCGAAGAATGACAAAAGTATATGATTGGTGAAATCATACTCTTTATTATTGAGTCCCCTTCAGTCTCTTAGCGCAATGTAATATAAGACTTAATAATATAATATAAGGACCAAGGTAACCACTTCACTACCCTTGTGGATCTATTTGTATCCATGAGATTTTTCCGGTTTTGCAGTTAACCATTAATTTTGTACTTATTTGATCCGAGAGGTATGCCTCGCAATCATCACAGTGATATATTAACTCGATTTTTATGCTCCAAAGCCTGTCAGACATCCAAAACCATTACTCAAGACCAGCAAGATCACTTAACTCCAAAGAAAATACTTTATAATGCAAGGGATTTTGTTGTTTAATGCTGTGTGTGGTGTATTGTTCTTGGAACTAGCCACAGCAAGTTTGGACCCGAATGGAACTCATGTATGCAGTGTAAAGCAAAGGTAATTTATCAATTTCATGTATCGAATACTATATACATGTATTATATACATAAGTACGTAGAATGTAAGGCCTAGAAGTAGGATTTTACATGTGTCCTAAATTTGAATTGTAAAAATATTTTTGGGAACAGCGAGCCGGATGTAAATCATCATCGCATGAACAAAGTATATATCAAATTGTTTAGCACTATAATTCTAATGGCATTATGAAGTAGAAAATACATTGTCTTCTTATTGTCTTCTAATATTTTAAAAATAAATAAAAGTGATTTTCCAGTACTTATACCAACCAAGAAACAAAGAGAAATGCTCAATAAAGAAAAATATAGTTAATGCTTAAAAACTAAAAAATAAGTTAAATTGTCTTTCAACTATTTTATTATTCATTTAATGATGACGATAGTAATAATACAATAAATGTAATTGAATGTTAAGTATTGCTAGAGTACACGCACTAAAAGTGCGCAACACTAAAGGATCTGTTAAGTAGTAGCGTTGAAATAATTCTTAGAAACTGAGTCACATGTTTCAGCGTGACCGCCATCATCAGATGGATGTTGATGTTCACTATATAATCTACACTCAGTTGCAAAATTGTTGGGACATTGACAGTTTTTTCCGTTTCCTTTCGAAAGTACTCCTTTGTTTATGTATACACCGTTTTCACCCGCTTCAAACCCCCTCTCCCCCGAATCAATGTTGCATTGGGGTTGTTGTGACATGTTAATCGTCATTGGGACTACCAACATTGTAGAGGGGGGAGGGGTTAGAGTTTAAGAACAATACTGAGCGTTTTACTTCTAAATTATGTGTAGTGTCCCAACTAATTTTGCAACTGATTGTAGATCCTACTTTGTAGTCGCATCAGTTAACATCAACATCCACTGATGATGGCCGTCACGCAGAAACATGTTTGGAATAAAAAAAACTTGTGATTTTCCTAAGAAATACCACTAAATAGTGCTATTTTATGCTCATTCTATTGTTTTCTTTTGTTTAATTAGTGCTATGTACCATTAAGGTAATTCCGTAGAAATAAAACTGCCCGATGAATTTTTTTTTATACTCGTTCAAACAAACAATTTTGAGAAACGCTTTTAGAAAATACAATAAAAAAGGGGGGTCACCGACTTCTTTGTTTGTGCAATATGACGTCAAAGTTCATGCATTTTAGTGACTTGAGATCGTAAAGAAAAAACTCAAAAATCGAAGAGAAACGGAACAAAAACACAGTAATTTGTTTTTTAAGAGCAAAATTCGTGTTTTGTTCAAATGTCTGCACTTTAATTTATTTTAAAAATATGAACAGATGTATAAAAAATATGTGATCTTGAAGAAATTGACGAAATATCAACGTGCGCACGAGCTGCTAATTCATTCGAAAAAGTCCTAAGCGGAAAGTATTTTGGAAATTTCTCAAAAGTTAGAACGATGACCTATGCTCAATTTTAGATATATTTGATGTTATGTTATAAAAAATAATTTTATCAAATAAAAATCATAGGTCACCGTGCTAGTTTGCGAAATATTGCAAAACATATCGTCATTTTATTGTCAAAAAACAGGTTTTCCGAGAGAGGACTGGGTCGAGTTTCAAAATTATCGCGTTTTCTCGCTCGAAAATGTCGCAATTCTTCGATTTTTTTATTCAAAGTAATTTACAAACATAATTTGACTTGATTACATGATAAAAGTCCTGAAACCAAAAAACTTGAAACATGCGCAGAACTATGCGCAGTGCAAAACTACGGAATTACCTTAAGGATACGTCCCGGACTTTTTCGTTCAAAATAGCCGGATTTTTTTTTGTTCGTCCATACGATACATTAGACTCTTGTCTACAAACCAGTAAAAAAATTATTTTCATAAAAATATTCAAACGGGAGATATTAGCGAAAGAATTTTTTTCGATGGTTTTCATAGGTGTCATAGTGTTGACAGGAAGCGTCAACAACAGAGTGACCTCGATCTGTTGTCACGCATAGTCAGTTTGACGTCGCAAGTGATAAACCGTGACTCAAACAACTGTTATCGAAAACACAAGCACATATTGTCTTAACTTCTACGTCTATTTTAAACTATATTTCATCAAGCTATTACTTCTGTTTCGTCAGTCATTCAGTTAAACTAAATGTCGAAGCGATCAGCAAAGCGGCACGCTCCCTTTGTGAGCGCGAAGAAAAGAAAGCGAAGATCAACCGGGGACGCTTCTACTACCCTGCGAGCAGAGTCTTCTTTAACCTTCCCCACGAGAGAGAGAAAGGAAAGTAGACTCTGCCGAAACCCTGTTGCTTTCAATTTGAGCATGCGCGGCGGTTGCTTAGAAACGAATGACTTTCAACGCCTACTCGCTGAAATAATATTTCCGGATCCGGTTATTTTCTCGCGGTTTACGCTTACCGTCACTGATTAGGTGACAAAACTATCAAGTAAGCTTGGTTGTTTATGCAAAATGTAATGTCGCGTACGCCTTAAAATCCTCGTTTATAGTTTATAATTCAGATTCCCCTGAAACTCCACTGAAGAAATACCCAAAATCGAGCCAGTAGAAGCAACGACAAAAACAAAACGTGCCTCTGTTCCGTGATGAGAATAATTCGCCGAGCGACGAATTCATCAAACGATGTTCGAGTCCAGATTCTAGTAAAAGTAAAAAAAACATGCCTGAGAGCAAATTTATTTGAGGAAACGCATACTAGTTATGACGCTGAACTTTCTGGCTGTATAGATGTGACGCCTTTGTAGTGACAAGAACAAGAATTCGAGCAAGACGAACGGTTTAAGTCAACTGAATTGGCTGCGCATAAAAAAAAACCGGTTTATCCGGAAGCAAAACTTGTTCTGAGTAGCCCAGATTCTTGGGCTATCGGCACTTCAAAGAAACGACAGGGTTTCGGCAGAGTCTACTTTCCTTTCTCTCTCTCGTGGGGAAGGTTAAAGAAGACTCTGCTCGCAGGGTAGCTTCTACATTCTCGAAGGCGAAAACTGAAGCATTAGCTCTGAGCGATAAAGGCTCTTACTACCACGGCCTCGCTCACCACTACTGTTTTCGTCTTTCCCTCTCGACCTATTTACCATTTTCGTTTCTCGAACGTCAAACCACGATGCTCTCTGGAAATCAGTAGTCTCAGATTTCATAGCTCGAACTCAATGCGGGTCAGTGACTGTTCATAGCTTGTCATCGATAAGTAAACATTACTCGGATAATCCTTTTATCCCGTAAACCAGAAAACCTTCTCGTTCTCGATTGTGAGCGCGAAGAAAAGAAAGCGAAGATCAATCGGGGACGCTCCTATTTACCATTTTCGTTTCTCGAACGTCAAACCACGATGCTCTCTGGAAATCAGTAGTCTCAGATTTCATAGCTCGAACTCAATGCGGGTCAGTGACTGTTCATAGCTTGTCATCGATAAGTAAGCATTACTCGGATAATCCTTTTATCCCGTAAACCAGAAAACTTTCTCGTTCTCGATTGTAGTTTTTGTGCCTACTAGCTAGAAGCTGTAGGCACTATGTCATCGGTCTTTATGCAAATTGTAAGTAACTTGACGTCACAATGGGGGAAACACGATACCATATTATGGCGAAGTTTAGCCCATGGCGATAATATTTACTTAAAGTCTTAAAATCGAATCATGGCAAAAGCAAAAGTAGAAAGAAGATAAACAAATTTTCAACAATGGTTTGGATTCTTTGGACGTCAAATTCTAAGGTACATTTGCGATGTATGATTTCTACATTTCATTGTAAAACCAAAACGCATAGTTGTCTTATTCCAATCATGGTCTTTATTCTTCGACAATTCATTTGTAAAGAAATGTATGCAATAAAATGTGACTTCTTTCGAAAAAGTATAAATAAAATAAAATAAAATAAAAAAACCTCTTCTATATGTTTGACGTAGATGTTAGAGAGATTCTTTTTTTTTTTTGAGCGATTTTCCGAGGTCGTACTTTTACTTTCATATATTTTTGACTTAATATCTCCTCCATATGGCTTCTAAAGTGAACGTTTGCAAACTAAAGAGAAGAGTTTTCTTTCTGAGCGATTTAACCTAGGCCTAGCCGCGAACTCGTGAGAATTTCAGACACAACATTTGCCGACAAAAAGGCTAAATTAGCATTAAATCAACAAACATCACACGTATTCAAATAAGCAAAAGAACAACGATTGATTTGAATTTTTTTTAATTGATAAAAAGTCCTCAAAATTTTTGATTTTGAGAAGCTAGAAAACCTACAATATTCTACTCGAATTTCGAACAAGTTTCATAGAGCCACATCAAACCCAATCAAAGCGGCATAGGAAGACCAATTAATCTCAAAATCTGCATCCGCCGCGGCAAACTTCATTTCACTCGTCAGCAATAGTGCTACAATCTATAAAATGCTAAGAGTTATAGTAGAATAAATATTCTAACAAATATCCGCTACTAGCTTACATGGGAGTAACTACATGCTCCCTTTGAGCGACTTCAAACATAAATATCACTAGACCGTTTGTTCAAGAATTTTCCCACTCTGCAGCTATTCACAAAATTCCAGTAGGCACATGCGCTTTATAAGCGCCTTTAATTTCATAAAATAGGCCACTTTTAAATGTTCCTGTGCCAAATATTTTCGGTAAATTTTAACCAAATTTTGCATGGTGACGCTCAATATAACGTAGTACTAAAGTGTGTCTGGGTTTGTCGATCGTGTGTTGATTTTTTGAGTTATGCCACTGGATTTAATTTTATCATGAAAATTATTGAACCTTAAACTTCAAACATTTTTTAAAAATAATGAAAGCAAGAATTCAAAAACCCAGACACACTTAGGTAGGAAAATATGTATTGAACAAGAAACACTTTACAGTTGAAGCGGGCGGTCTAAAGATTTGGCACAGAAACAAAGAAAGCAAGACGCGTGGTTTCACGTTCTAATCTTAATTTTGCAAAAAGTATTTATTTTGCACAGAAAATGAGCACAATATCGCAATCTTTGTTATTCTAGGCACTAGATAGGATATAGTTTATTAAAAAATAGTTTAAAACAACCGCGCTACGATTTTTCAAAATTTGCGTCCCAAAAGCCCGGGATGTATCCTTAAATAGTGCAATGTTACACTCTTTTAGTGCGTGCACTCTAAAGTGAATGTATAAGTATTTATATGTATTGTACTTAAAAATGACTAATGAATTACACTAAATCTCACACATTAAAAAAAAGTATTTTTAACCAGAAAGACAAATGTATTCAGTTCATTGTCCGTAATTATTTCACTTTTATTATATATAGCCATGCACGCATGCGTACCGATAGAATCCATACGATATGTCTTCCAAGAAGGCTGAAGCAAGACTGATGACGTTCTAACCCTGTTTTTGTACCACACTATTTTTTTAAAAATTCTTATTCTTGTCAGTTATATTAAGGTTTTTCATTCCTTGACAATTCAAAACGGTTTAACAAAAAAATGATGAGATAGAGAAGGAGGTAAACCACCCGTAACCCTTTAACCCTGGTTCACACGAGCAACGCAAATTCAAACCGACGGAAATGTACAGTTAAGTCTTGCATTTGCACTTGCGTTTGCGTTTTCACTGATTCACACGTTAAGAATGCAAGTGCAAGAGCAAACGTAAGCGCGAAAAATAAAACAAAACAGCGCAATAAACAGTTTTCAAGGAGAATTAATGGAAATCCTTTCCAGCCTCTCATCTTTAAGGAAGAATAATGTCAGACTTGCAGTCACAACACGTCAAATGTACCCTCCAAAAACCCATTATTCTAATATTGAGTAGTCCCCTTCGCACCCGCTTTTAGTGTCGCGGGGGACACAGGAAGCCCGACACTAAAAACGGCTGCGAAGTAAACTAAATATTGAGTCGTTATTCGTTATCATTGGTGAAATTTAGCCTCCTCAACAGTCAACATTTGCTTATTTAGTTTCATTTTTTCTTCCTTTTGGGGTTCCTGTGCAGTTAGCCAACTTCCTGCGAATTTGTCAGTTTTAGTCATAGCATAGGAAAGTTATGTATTTCAGGCGAATGTTGATTAGTTTGTTCTGATTTTAGTTATTCAGAAGGCTATGTTGTATCTCATCAAGCAAGTCACAACAAGCAAGTATCGTATAAATGTCGTAATACACAACAAATCTGGCAGATATACAAGACATGTTATAAAAATGTGTAAGTACGACACAAAACGTGACGGTGAAAGAGGCTAGTAAAATGGTTTTGAAAAATAAAACGACGCATGAATTTCCTTTGTAAACGACGCGTCGGAACAGTAACAGCCATGGGGGGTGGGGGCACTATAATCCTCCACCGCAAAATCACAAAACAAAATTTTTTGTGTAAACTTGTAAACTGTGTAAACTCATGCAGTAATGTCTTTTAACCAATATTTTGTGGGGGCCGTAACCCCCCCCCCCCCCCCCAAAAAAAAAACAATTGGGGGGGGGGGGGGTGGTCATGCCCCCCGCCCTGCTTAGGTATGATAGAGATGATATCGATAAAATGGTAATGATCATTATCATAACGATGATGATAGTGATGATTCCATTGATAAATTAAGTCTCTCTCAGACCTCCTCAGACTCGCCCGTATTTAGCCTCGTCACGCAACTCTTCTCGTGTTAAACATCGCTGTAAGGGTGACTGGCAATGATTGACAATGAAACAAGATGACGATTGAAAACGGGAAATGTTGCTGTAAATTGTGATGAGAACGATGATCGGAGATCAATATTGATTAAATTCATTGTAGTAGATTCAGCCTGATGATGATGATGAATTGAGGGTATGCAGAAATCAGAGGTACAAAATAGTCGGTACGTTTTCGCATAAACGTGGAGGATTCCAACTAAATCCTTTCAATTCCTTTCTTATTGTCTCCATCAGTCTGCACATAGCCGGAGTTAACAGCCATTTCTCTCCTTCATCTGCACGCGAAAGATTGAAATATGCTGCTGTTTTCTTAACCTATTGAGTGCAGTGATTAAGATTTCGTTTTGTCTACAGTGTGACATATGTAACTGCCTACAAGCAGATGTACCGTAAAGCTTACAGGACAGTGCATGTTTGCTGCAGTGGCTGGCAACAGACCGGGAAGTCGTGTACAACACGTATGTATACGTGAGAAAACTCTTGACACTTAAGAAATATAAAACAACACTTTTTAAATATTATTGAGACTAGACAATGACAATCCTTGTTGTAGTGTTAACATGTTCTTACACGTTTGATATAAAGGTAACTCAAGGTCGGTTTTGATTATACCACTAACACATGATGTACTTGCAAAAACCTATTAATGACATATAGTACACATAGCTTAATAACTATAATAAATTGATTCAAATTCTGTACTTTAACAATAGATATATAGAGTTTCTCTTTCTACTACATTTTCACATGTGAGAAGATTTTAAATTATGTCTAGCAATTCTCGCAAGTAAAAACTATAGCCCATAGATAGATCAGAGAGTAGTAGTGATGATGATGATGATGATATTCGTAGTAATGTTGTATAGTTTTCGGCTTTCATATTTTATCATTTCTTGCAGCAATCTGTTCTCAAGACTGCATAAATGGACAATGTACTAAACCCGAGGTATGCATGTGCTACCCTGGTTACCAAGGTGCCACGTGTGCACAAAGTAAGTATACAACAAACCGGTAAAACTAGGTTAACAGGTTTTTCCACATCCCTTTTTTATAAGAAACTAAACCTATAGCGTGCGATATGGGACGCCTAATATTTTGTTATGTATATTGTGATTTACTCTTTTATATTCTCAGTCGTTTGTTTAGCAAAGCGTTTTGTCTTACTAATTGAGGACAATTTCCCTTACACTTACTGACCCTACAATTACCATTGACACACGTCTTTACGCACAGTTGATTCATGAGAGAGGAAAACCGAAGAACCTGGTGAAAACCCCCCGTGGTATAGAAGAGAACGACACTTATTCCAAACTCTGATGATCACATATAACCACGAGCCGAGTTCGGACTCCAATCATAGCGTTGGGAGGCCAACAATTGTTCATTTTGATTGATTTGTTTGCAGGTTGTCTTATCAATAAGTGGGGTCTCAACTGTAATAACACGTGCCAATGCAAGAATAATGCAACATGTGACATGCGCAATGGTTCCTGCTCATGTACGCCAGGTTGGAGAGGAGATTTATGTCAGTTAACTTGTCAACAAGGTTTTTATGGTAACAAGTGCCTTCAAAAATGCGCATGTCATAACGGTGCTAGTTGCGATCACGTCACAGGCCGGTGCAACTGCACGACAGGCTGGTTTGGAACATATTGCAGAACTGCTTGCAGCAGTGGTTACTATGGATATAATTGTAAACAAACTTGTCGATGTCAAAATAACGCAACTTGTGATCACGTAACTGGTGACTGTAGCTGCAGGCCTGGCTACGACGGCACGTTTTGTGATAGGTGCAAACGTGGTTACTATGGCGATAGATGTGACCAAAAATGTCCATGTGCACGAGGATCTTGCAATCGTCTGACCGGTGCTTGTTCTTGCCCTGCGGGATTTATAGGGAAAAGGTATTTACAATCAAAACACCTCAATGAATCGCACCCACCAAAATTTTATTATTGATTTCATTATTTGAATATTGATTTGATTATTCGATTTGAATTTAAAATTTTTAAATCTACATCTAATGCATTCGAAACAACAAGTCGCCGTTTGAAACAGAAAAAAACCTTTGAAAATCACTGAAACTGTGTAGAAACTGTCAGTGAAATATTTCTTGACGAAAGAGAGATGTTTTCTTCAGTTTGGATTTTTTTTGGAAATACGTTATTCTCTCGCGAGAGAAATTTCGTGATGAGCCTAAGAATGCCTGTATTAGAAGCTAAGGGACAGCGCGCCTCCTGTAAACACGGCCTAATATTATCCCATTGTCATCTATTGTGTTTGTTTTTAGCTGTGATGAGCGTTGCCCCGTTGGCCTATATGGTCTAAACTGTACTCTATCGTGCCTATGTTCAACTAGTTCTAAATGTAAACCAGACGACGGTTCCTGTGTTTGCAACAAAGGATTCACAGGACAGTTATGCAAGGAACAGTGTTCGCGCGGTTACTATGGTACCAATTGTCAATCACAGTGCAGTTGTCATGACGACATGTTGTGTGACCCTGTTGACGGCAGCTGCAATTGTCCAGGTGATGCTTGTGAAGGTGAGTTTGACTAACGTATAACAGTCAACCAAAATGTCTCGAATAGAAAGTGCGCGATGCATTGAATTGTTATTTTGTTACTTTAGGACACAAATCCAGAACAGACAAACGCACAGAAGATCCCGTAGACCCAACACTTCCCATAATACTTAGCGTGACAGTAATTGCCGTCATTGCTGCTGTTATAATTGGATTTGTGGTTTATCGTAAACGTCGGGCTGTTACCAAGGAACCAAAGGCCAAGATAAATGACCGGTTTTCAGAAAGCACTGATGTTACCAAACGAGATGACGATGATGGTGCTACCAGCAATAGGTCGAGTTATACAGAACTGTCGCGCTTACAAGTGGCAATTAATACTCCATTATATCAAGGTTTGAATCCGGCTCAATCACGTGACAGATCAAGAGTTCCACGTAGTACTAATTTGAACCAATCAGGAAACAAACAGAGTGCCTACCAACCGTTGACAGCACATACCGTCATTTATCAACCATTGAATAAGAACTCTAATTCTCCGGCAGTCTACGAGAATTCACATGGCGTACAAAACCCGGTAGACGAAGACGGAGAACTCTATTTAACCGTTCTACCTGATCAAACAAGTAGCTGTAGTAACCCGATATTTGATAAAAACCCTCGGATATCGTCCAACGTTCAGGAACAATACGGGAATTTACCAAATGAAAAAAGCCGGGTAGACAACGCTGACGATGAGATCAATAGTGGTCGCAGTAACCCCGCGTTTGATGAAAACCCTCGGACACACGAGAGCTCTTCGGCATCTCCAGTACTATACGAGAATTTACCGTGCGACGCTGAATCAACCAATGAAGATGAACTCTACTTGACAGTTCTTTCTGACAGCGATGTAGTAGATCAACCGACGTATGAGATATTGCCAAAAAACTCGTAGTGGTCGGAGTTGTAAACATTTTCAGGAAAACTAAAAATACAGTCGACCACATCACACATGCGTCCATCAGGCAACTTCCTGGTCCAAGATAGCTAATAAATCATGGAAACCTAAATAAAATAGTGCTATTCAAAAATAGAAAACATTAGAATTTGTATAAAATTGCGCAATTTAGAACAAAACCGTGAAGTATATACACTTTTGGGTATTACGCCTTATTACAAGATTCTTTTTTTGATAGTCTCTTTTGTGTTAAAAACCGAGAAAAAACAGGTTTCACTGGTTTATTTATTCAAAAATCGTTATAATCAAGCTATTTACAGTATAAAGTATTAATTAAATAACATTTTGTAGACTTTTCCAACACTCCGTCGGTAAAATAACATATCTTTATATAAATCGCTATAGAACTATATAGCCCTCACTAGTCTATTTAAGGGTGAGCATATTTGAAAGCAAGATCTGCTTATGAATCATGATAATAATGTCAAATCAATCAGACAAATCAATGAAAACGTAAGCCTGGTTCACACGCGCAAACGCAAATACCAACGTAAGAAATGAAAAATGTTACATTTTCTTGCACTTGCGTTTGCACTTTCAATCGGTAACAACGCAAACGCAAGACTTAAATTTGCATTGCGTTTGCATTTGTGGTGCTCATGCAAACCAGGTTGTACGTTTTCAAGACAAAATGTGTTGCTTTGTATCTAAGGTTAAGAATATAAGCAATGGTTTAAATTGCCAGCTGTGTATATTTATTTTATACAGACTGTTGCAACTTTTACAAAATGATGACATAGCATCATGAACACTTACGAAATGAATAGATTCTGTACAACGTAGCTATAGAAAAAGGGCAGACCTGGTATTTTCAAGCATTTAACTACTGATGCGATAAATCATTAAGATATTTGGATACAGTTGCTCTGGAGAACAACTTGACAGAGAAAAAATGGCTAAAATATAACCTTCCGTTCCTTCAATTTTTAACAATATTTTGAGACACCGTTGCCTAATAAATCTAGAGTATATTTAGAGTGTTTAGCGATAGGCACTAATTTATGCAAATAGTGGAGGTCTGTCTGTGCGCATAAGCAGTTATCGCAATGGAAGACCGGAGTCTCAGTTAGGGTGGACTGAGGGAAGGTAAGCCATGCCAAATCGTGCGTGACAAGTGTCACGAAACAGCGTCATCAATACTATCAACACTCATTCGTCCACCGTTTGCTAGATCCAGGCCAATAACGTTAGTGGTTTGGCCCTCGCTTTTGCTTATCCGAGCTAGCTTTGGTGACTGGGGTGAGTACATCATCTGAGCGACTTGTCCCTGGAAAAATGACAAAATAAATACCATCAAAAAGCAAACTTTATTCCAGAGTTTCAGATATGATCCTCAATTAAAAAGAAATACAGCAATCGCATACGAGATATAATATGATTATCAAACTATCAATTTAACATTTATTTAATTACGGGAGATGGATCTGAGAAGTAAAACATTTGTACCTTTTCTGAATTATCAGAGGGTATTGTGTGGTCATCGTTTGGTCGGTATTCTTTACGTGGCGAAAATATCCTTTCTTCAGCTAGTTCTTGCTGTTGCTAAAATGAACGAAAACAACGTTTAGTTTTCATGAGAATACCAACGTTACCATAAGTGATTTGCTTAATCCTCAATTTAGCTTGCAATATTATGATGACACAATGTTCAGATTTTGATGAACATAAAACATTGACAATGACATTTTAAAACCTGTGTATAAAGAAAACATTAAAGTTAATTTGAAGTTAATTGACGTAGCCTGTTTTTTGCTGGTGTGAATTGACTGTTTACTTTACATATCGGGCTGAACAACCGGTTAAACCGGCTCCAGAATGGAATTTAACTGGTGTTCACTTCTTGACTTTACCTTCATCAAGAATTCTTCCCTGTTAATTCTTCGCTGGTACTCGTTCTCCCTAGCGGCTGGAGGTGACGGAGAGGGGACTTTGCTAGTTTCCAAGTCTGACGGGCGTTGGTGTATAATCCTCTTGTATCGAGAGTTGGGAGAAATGTTGGTCATATTGGGAGGGGTGGTCGGTTTTGCTGGGGTGGTTTTATGAATATGTTGTCCATCATCGACATCGATCTGAGGTATCAATGAAAAGTACCAATTATATACTCGTCATAAACATCCACATTAGAGCCATCAACAGGTTTCGAACACCATCACCACCACCATCACCACCACCATCATCATCATCATCAATGCCACCTTAATCACCACCACCACCGACATCACCACCAAACACCATCACTATACACCGCACCATCATTATCACCATCATCATCACTACCAAGCACCATCATAACAGCAATGAAACTCACCTCGTCTCGTGCCCGTGATAGTTCAGGTTCCGAGCTCCACTTGTGTCCCGTCAGGGGAGGGCTGAGGTCGTTTCTTAGAGGTGGCAGGTCACTCTCAGATGGAGTATGTTTATGTCGATTTGATATTGGTGGTATCGTCTGAAAACAAAACATGATCGTATCGACAAATTAGCTTAAAGAGTAAACATACAGGTGCAATGTACAATTGTTGAACTAGTCTGTCCATGAAAAGGTTTCAGTATCTTCTTCCTAACGCAACAAAAACTAAACTTTCAACAGACATGCAATGGGAAAATCCCATGTGTATGCCGTCCCTTTGAATCAGAAGTCGCTAGTAATTATATTCGTAGTTGCCTACCTTGTATCTGCCTTTATACACATGTCCATCCGATCCTTTAAGAAAATCTATGATAGAGACCTCGCGTGTCCAGCTGGGATAGCTTACTTGCTCTTCTCGACTGGATCCTAACAAAGTATCATCATAGCCTTACATCAAATAAGATTGAAAAGTTTCATTAATAAAAAGAGATTTAAAAAATCGATTTTCTAAGGATCGCACTAGCAGTAAATAGTCGCCAATTTGGCTTCACTGGTGATAGCGGAACTTGGTGCAACATTTACGTTAGACCTACACCACATACCGAGTATATAAGGAATTTACGTACCATTGATTGCGTTATGGATACGTGTAGGTTTACGTATTTGTTGTCCTGTAACGGTGTGAATACCCCCACACGGTCTACTCATCGATACTACGTCACTGGTAAGTTTATCAGGACGATATAAGGGCTGCTGGCTCCGGTTAAAGTGACGAAGCTGCGTTGGTAAAAAAATAATGTTTATGTTACTGTATTAGCAAACATTTTTAGAAGTGAATCATAGCATCATCATCATCACCATCAAAAAACGTCAAAGGTGATGACGTCACCATTATAATTGGCAAATTTAATCGTCAGATAACAAAAAACATCACCACCACAACCATCATCCAACTTCGACATCATCAACAAACATTATTATCAAGCATCATCATCATCACCTTCGTCGTCATCATCATCATTACCAATATCACCCTAATCTTTACCTGGTCTATTTCATATGTCAGATAAGGTCCTTTCGATCTCTTCAAAGGTATTCTTTCAGATTTAGGCAGAGATGGTTCTACATTTTTATCGTATTTTACGTCAACAGGTCGGTTACAAGAGATACAGTGAAAGTTGACTGGTAATGGTCGACGTATTCCAGCCGCGTTACTTAAATCGACGTTTGCTTCTTTAGCGATCATGGTTCGTGATTTCTGTACATCTGCAATGCGTTTTTCTGTGGATAGAAAAATGATTCTAACACATTACGAAAAAAGATAAATGAAAAACAAAACAAGCAAACAAACAAATAATTAAGCAACCCAACAAACGTACCGACAAACAAATAAACAATCGATAGAACAAACAAGCGAACAAGCAACGAACGCAGCAAGGCAACAGAGAAAACAATGTGTACCAAAACGTACCGAGATAATTCTGCATTGCTTTGAACGCATCAGAATCCATCTTCTCTTTCATATCACACGACAATTGTTTCAGCGCGTTTTTCAATGCCATTTCTTCATTCATATAATCATCCATTTTCTGTAAAGCTTCCCTCAGTCCTTCGTCCAACATAGTGAACGTGGTATCAAACGTTGTTGTGTTGACTTTGTTTTCGAGCGCTGCTTTATCTGCCTTGTAGTCCATTTCTAAAGCAACGTTGTCCTTGTCGGCTTTGGTGTCTTGTAGCGTTTGGACGTGTTTGTATAGAGCCTCGATATGGTCCTTGGAAAGATAAAATATCATAAGTTAAGTTTTAGAACTTGTTTATTGGATAGTCCTTTTGTTAGATCTTTTTAATGATTCCATACCAACAATACATTAATACAGTCAGATAGTGTGATATTCCGACTTTCACTTATTCATGCATTCCTTTTTTAATTCAAAAATGTGTCAATCCCGCATTTATTTATTCGTCCAAAAACTTCTTCAACCGTCCATCAGACGGTGACCACCGATTTTTATTGCATTATTAAAATTCTCATACAATAAGCTTTTTACAAAGTTTCATAAACATTATATTAGAAATTCATTTACCTAGGAACGTCCTTACAGGGGCGGCGGAACAGCAACAGCCGTGGGGGGGCACTATAATCCCCCACCCCTCCCCACCCCAAGGAAAATAATAACTAGAGCCCAGTCATCCCGCATTTCCTTACGACACAGGAAACCAGCTCCTGCATCCAAGGCGGTTATGTTTTATGCGTATTATGGCACGTAGGATCTAATTGGAAAACTTTACTAACCGGAAAATCACAAAACAATTTTTTTTGTATAAATTCATGCATTAATATATTTTAACCAATATTTTGTGGGGGGGCTGTGCCCCCCCCAAAATATTTTGTGGGGGGGCACGTGCCCCCCCGGCCCCCCCGGTTCCGCCGCCCCTGCCTTAATACTTATTTGACGTTGTTTTCCTTGTTAGGGTAACATGTCCAGAAATCGGTCCCTTCATTCAATCATTCACTAAATCGACATTTCGCACTTGTTCATTCCCTTATTCTAACCACCTTATTTATTTACACTTTCAATTTCTTCTGAAATATAACTGGAATCAGTTATACAAAGACTATATAGCCTTATCCATTCCAAAGGATAAATTACTATATAAACTATATGCAGTGGAAGACTTTTATCCGGTGAAAAACTTGATCCATGCATCTTGCACCCTGTCCCTGGTATCCTAGTTCTTCTGACAAATCACGAGACTCAAACTAGACTAGCAGCAAAATTAGTTGCACGTAATTACCTTATTGTTGCTCAAGCTGTCCATCAGCTCGGCCAGTCTTTTCTCACTTTTACCGTTGGTACTATTCTGATCGTTCTCAAGCTCGGTCAATTTCTTTTGGATAGCAACCAAGACATCATTGTTAAACGTTGGCTCTGCTGCTGGTCGTTCGATGTATGCTTGCTTGGCCTGACGGGATAGGGCAGCCAGTTCACGTCGCAGGTTTTCAATCTTGTCCTTGTTGTCCAATGCGACGCTTTTGACCTCTTCGCCAACCTTGGATTGGTTGTTGTTTTGAGTCAGAGAATCAAGACCTGAAATGAGAATGCAATAGGCTAGTGCTGTTAAAAGGTAAGTCATACACCGTAAAAAAGAGAGAAATTACGTTAGTCCTTCGTCGGAATTTACTCTAATTCCTACGCAGTGCTTGGAACATTTTATCCAGTGGATACCGTTATCCAGTCTTCATGTAGCCTGCGTAGTGGCTCTCTTAGGGAGGGGGGCTACTCTTCTTGTAAATGACATCGAGTGACTAACAACAATTTTTTGTCGTTCACGTGTGTCCTCCAGTTAGTGAGATTTCTAGAGATTTCTTGATGGTTGGCGACACAAACGAGTCTACAAAAATATATTTGTATTGACAAACCGAAATAGACCTGTTTCAAGTTTTTCATTGCTCAGGCTAAGCCTCAATTGTAGGAGTCAATTAACAAAAGAGTCAAGACAAACCATTGGTATTTATACATTGTTTCCATGGGATGTATCTCATACAAAAGAATATATTACATACTATCGATGCTTCCAAGACAGCTTTAGCGTTAGCAAAGGAATTAAACAAAATAAGTACCCGCTTGCGTTACCAAGACTTCATGCCCGCGGTCCATGGCCAAATTGTCAATGAGAAAGTCAGATATATGAAATGACCGTGAGGAATCTAGACCTGTTCATCTGTCAGTCTGTGTGTCTATTTGTCTGTCTTACCTTTTCTCAGCTCATTCAGCTGATCTTGTAAATCTTTAGGTATTGACACTTCACCCTTGTCCATCTTGTTAGCTATCACCACGCTCATTTTACTATGTTCGTCATTCAGCTCGCTAATGCGCCGTAGACATTCAACCAGCTCAGGAGATGGATGAGGTGATTTAGCTTCACTTGGGACGTCGACTTTTTCTTCATCGATGGTGCCTTTGTCATTGGCATCAGTATCGTTTTCGTTGTCTGCAGGAAGATCTTTAGAGGAAACCTGTTTAAAAAGGACAGATCCTTGAGCGCATATTATATATACCATAACTACATAAACAATCTCATTGGCAATTGTAATTTAATTTTGAATGTTACGAATCTTGCAGCTCTTGGATGATATTTAAACTGAAATAAATTGATTGATTGATTGATTGATTGATTGATTGATTGATTGATTGATTGATTGATTGATTGATTGATTGATTGATTGATTGATTGATATATCATTTTCAGGGATAGACTCAGGGTTGTTTTTTTGTAAGGGGTGGACTATGACACAATTGCACAGTCATACAGACGATTAAGGAGGTGATACAAGACCACTGTAATCCTCCCCTAAATCCACCTCTGTCCAGTAGGTAACTTGGGAGAAACTTGGGAGGAATAGAAACTAACAATTCTTTTGAACACTTATCAAAATAATGACTGCATAATCATGTAAGTATATAATTTTTTTTTTTCAAAATAGAATTCATGATGATTATTATTTCGTGTGAATTCATGATCAGCTATACAACAAACGCTGGTGAAACTGTCAAGTCCAAACAAAGACCAGCATACCAGCCAATGCATTGACACCTCATTTACACAAACAGTCATTGTAATAACAAGCCTTAATTGGATTTATAATTGTACTCCCCACAAACAACTTTTAGTAGTGTTTGTTGTGTTCCATGCTAATCCTTTCCATCTTTTAAATTACATAAGATTACATTATCATTATTTGCATGTACATTTTTAAAAATTTTCATTTTCTTCATGAGACCAGTTTCTAATCCTCCCCTCCTCCTCCCCCTCCCCCACAATCCTTATACCAAAGCACATTGGTAACATTTTTATTGGCAGTTAATATGATTATTAATTGTGTGGTGAATGTAATTACAAAAGTGTTGGACATGTTTTTGTTGACTAACTATTTACCTGAGTTGCCTCGGTAACCATTGCTGTTTTTGGGACCTCTCGTACAGGGACTGGACTCTGTGTAGGTGGAGCAGGAGAGCTCTTTGGTCTCACTGGAACCTCCTTTTTCACCTCCACATCTTTACCCTCCTTTGGTTCATCTGACTCTTTTTGATGATCAATCTTCATGACATTAACATCTTTTTCATTGGATTTATTTTTGTCTTTTTTGACTTGCAGAGCTTCCTCCAGGGCAGGCCATGTCACATATTCCTTTAACTCTTCCTTTGTGGCTAGAGCATTGAGATGCTTTTTCAAGTCTTCACTACTGACAAGATTGTCATCTTTTCTTGGGCTGTCATTTTGCAAAGTGGAGTTGTTGAGTTGCTCTTTTAACTGTTGTAATTCAACTGATAAGTCCTGTACAGTATTTGATAGTTCGCCAAGGTTTTTTCTTGATACACTTCCAAGGAATTCATTTATTATTGACATGATGCGATCAATACCTTCCTCAGCTGCTTGAAGACGACGATTTATCTTCATAAACTGCCATATTCCAGAGAGTGTGTTATCTTTGTTGTTTGTAGCAGAGTCTGTTTGTTGAGCTTCTTGTATAATGGTTTTGTTTGAAGGGAAATCTTCTAGTAGTTTTAGTTTATCTTCTAGGTTACTGATTTTGGTTTCTAGATGTTGTTGATGTGATTTTATCCTGAAAGTAAAAAGATATTTTAAATGTTAAGACATATAACAACTTGTGTCCTGTATTTATTCTACTTGGGTGCATCCTATAAAACATACCTCTGCAGAAATTATAGTGCTGTACAACTTTGTACAAGAGGCCATGCCTAAACATTAAAATTTGTTTTTCAAACAAAGTGACTTCTAAGTCAGTTGGTCCATTTGGTTTTCATTGGGACTCTTTTTTTGGTCTTTTATTCTTTTTAGCATAATATTGCATACAATGAAGTAAGAAAGTTTTGTTTTTTGAGAATTAGCCAAGATTGTATTGAGGAAGAAAAATTGACTTTTTTTCATTTATATGAATCTATGGCTAAATTCATTCCATACTGGCATCAAATTGTCAAGGAAATTATTTTCTTTTGCCTCCTACTTCACATAAATCAATGTTTCAAATGACTGCAGTAATATTAATACATATCAACAAATTACAAATATTATCAAGTCATTCTCATAATATACCTCATTATTTTTATTATTATCTTAAAAATCATACAATTTTTAAGAAAAATAAATTCAGGTTTTCTTTATGATATTTTTTTCACCAAAAGTATCAAGGTAATTATTAGGAATTAATTTGTTATTAGTATTTTAATGACTCTTTTATTTAGTCTCATTGGAAAATGCTAGTTTATATAGAAGCCCTATAGATTATTCTCCGGTATTCTTTTTTTAATTGCTTTCAGCTGTAACTATAGAAACCTGAAGCTACTTGCACACGAGAATGAAAAACTCTTTTTCTATGTTGAAATTTAATATCTCAAAATGGACATTGACTTATGTCTTTAATAAAAATGAAATACTTAGAAAAAGCAAACAAAACGGTGAAAATTCAAGATTAAATTTTGAAATATCCAATCACATTGACACAGATGTGAGATAATGAAAAGCTTGCCAAACACAGACAATTAGTGAGAGAAGAAAAGACTTTTGACTAAAAATTAATTTTAAAGTGAATGCAAATATCAAAAAAGAAAAAAAGTGAAAATTATTTTTGTCTAAGTTAAATTTAAAAAGAATAAAAAACGATTTTGAAAATTATGAAGAAAAAAAAAATTACAGAAAAACATGTAAAAAGTATGAATGATTTTTAACAACAAAATAAAATAAAATTTCAAAATAACATTTTCCAAGTTTATTTGACATAGAACATTCAAAACTGTAAAATAATCTACCATTTAAATTGAAACAATGTTGCCAATCACAAACAACATCCTTCGTGGTTCATTGGATTCCAAGTACATTTTTAAAATTCCGAGATTTTCGACTAGGAAGATTTCGATTTTTTTCATTTTCCTTTGAAAATCGACTTTATTGTTATTCTTTATTTTCGTGTTACATTTAAGTGTACAATGTCAATGAAAAGAACAACAAAGAAGTGATTGCAATTGTTAAAAAAACAGCCTAAAAATTGAAACATTAACGTTGCCATTTGTATGCAGAAAAAACTCTCCCAGGTGGAAACAATATTTAACTTTGTTTTTACTAAATAATGCCATCGAAAAAACTATAAGAAGCAGATTCACCCACATTTTGTAAATAAATATTGTGCTTTCACATGGAAATATAATCGAAAGAATTTCACGGAAAATGCCATGGATAAAGAATAATCACTTCTTGATGATGAATTCTGCAGTTGCCTCAGTAACAAAGAAGCTACCATTGTCAACAAAAACCAAAACGCGGCAAAAAAATCTAATAACATGCGAACCAAACACCGAAAAATTACTAATAAAACGCTAGATTTTACTAATGGACGTCTTATTAAATAAGACATGTAGAATTCAAAAAGAAGGATTTTTTAGAGAACTGAAGCAGAAAAGTTCTGAAATGTTTGATTTCTTTGGAAGATTATGGGCTTAACTTGAGAAATATTTGCAAAGTAATTTAGTTTTATTAGAGTAGAAATTTCAATTACATCACCGATGTTTTACTTGAGAAATGCTCCTAGCCTCTATTTGGTATATTTAAGAAAGAATATTTTTGCCGTGATATTTAGAAAACTGTATTTTAAATCAGAGTAATCCAATTGAGATTATTTGATTTTATACTTGACAAATTAACACGGAGGAATAAAATATCTTGAGGCAAAACAAAGAAACTCCACAAAAGAACTTAATACCACTCATTAAAATAAAACTAAAAAACACGTAGAAATTATTTATGAAAAATTAATCGAGTAAAAAAGCAACTAAATTTATTATTTATTAACTTCAAACGTCAAAATGGTGTCAAAAATCAACATCAATTACCTTTCGACGTCGATATCTTCGACATTTCGACCTGTCGCTTGATCATTTTCGTCTTGAAAATTTGATATTCGTCCCTCTTCTGTACTAATATTAACATTATTCTGTTCCTTGCTTTTGTCGTCTTTTTCTCGCTCTTTTTCTACAGTTTCGTCCTGTAAGTTATCTGTCAATCGTCCTGAATCGAGTTGCTTGTCTGCTGTTGTTGAGCTCGAGACTGTGTTGCCATCAAACTGAAGGCCCAGATGAGATAAAATCCCATGTAAAACTTTATGCAGTTGTTGAAAATTCACTACTCCATAATCTGGTGAGTGTAGCGAAGAATCTACCAGCACTCGAAGCTTTTCTAACTCTGAAACTCCCATGTTACTAGACTCGCTGAGCAAACTTTGGTAGTCGCCACGCAAAGGCGTCTAAGTAGAAATGCCAAAACAGTTCTCTATTCTTCCTTTTTCTCCTTTCTACGACGGCTGGCAGTTTGATAACGAAAACATGCTGTTTATTTAGGTGAAGGAAAACTTGATTTCATCAACCATTAGTTACACAATAACATTCGTATTCTAATATCAAGGTCATTAGGTCAGTTAATTTGTAATCAACATTAAAATTAACTTTCTTGGCCGGGAAGTCTGGGGCCTTCGCCCAGAAAACGTTTTCAATGGCTGAGGAAAATGGTTCTCCAGTTAAATTCTATGCTCTTTTTTCATTTATTCGTTCCTTTATTTATTTCATTTTGTTGCTGTCGTTGTTGCTGTTGTTGTTGCTTGAAGCAAAAAGCATGGCATACAACAATAAAACACAGCAATTCCAAGCTCAGTAGTTTCAACTATATTACTCCAAAGTTCCATCATGTTCCATCCCGGAAGGGTGTGACAATACATGATTTTTACCCAAATTTTTCATCACTAAAAGATACCAGATTCATGCGTTTCTTTGCTATTTAATCTCTAAAAGATACCAAAAAGTAAGGACTTGGAAAATCACATCATATTTTAAACCCCAAAAAGAGACCAAATGGCTGATTTTTACCCCTAAAACGGATACGACAGGCATTCCCGATCGTTTACCCACGGAGTCCCCTCCTCCCCTTGGCATACAACCTTAAACCGACATCGTCTAACGCTAAAACATTGTACTAGAGTGCACGCACTAATAGTGTGCAACATAAATGTCCCTAAATAGTGCTATTTTATACTAATTCTATTGTTTTCTTTTGTTTAATTAGTGCTATTTACCACTAAATAGTGAGAACTGTTGCACACATTTAGTGTTTGCACTCCAACACCACTTAACAAATAAAAGAAATTAAAGTAGCTCAAAGAGCGCACTGCCGTGGTCCTTATACTCTCCGTACACGCTCAGTAGCGGATCTTATTTTAGTCGAAGATACTCACGTCCTGAGAGTGAGGACGAAGTACACTTTTTAATTATATCATTCAGCAACACAAAAGAGCACAACTTTTTTATTTAAATTTTTATCTTCCGAATTTATGTTGTCAGTCAGTTTAGGATGAATGAATATATGAGTGAAGGAATGATTGACTTAGTTTTCACAAAGGACTGTGGGAACTGAACCGACACATCAAAACGAGGCACAAATATGGCGGACGAATAAGTGAAAAACATTGCGAAAAGAATTGCTTAGCTTTGCACAACTTTCAGTTCACATTGAATGTCGTAAAAGACAGTCGAATTGCAAGGTCCTTTCTAAATAAATAAAATCCTGCTTAAATGTGGGTTAACTCAAGATAAAAATAAGGAAAATCACCAAAGGAAGGATTTTGTAATCAAATTGGTCGATCGAAAGACCAGCACAAAGCTGTAATTCACATGTTGCCACACAGTGAAAACACCGTGAAACATTTTCAAAACTAAGTAAGAACTGGAAAACACGGTAAAAGATTCCAAACTACAATGGAGGGGACAGGAGAATCAATCGTAAACGAAAAAAACGGTACTGAATCCGAACAACAAAGAGAAACGAAGTCTACTACTGCCTTACATAAGACAACTAGTTATGGTATTTCTATCGATTCTTCGCGTATTCGTGCCGTACCGGTAGAAGAACAATCTTCTGTACTTAGGAATCTGGGAATTGATGTGTTTGACCAAGAAGAATTTGAACAAGGAGTTCTCGAGCAGGTAGACGAGGCCATAGCTGCAAGAGAACTGGAGGCTGATGTGAAGAGATGGGAAAAAGACTTGAAGTGTGTGGAGGAAGAAATAAGGTAAAATTCAGGGATGGCGGAGCCGGAGGGGGGTCGGGGAATTTTTTTAAATTGATTGATAATATTTTTATTATTATTTTTAGATGAATGATTGGGGTGTGGATAGGAAATTAAGCTTAGTCCCCCAATTGAAAAACTGTCCCGCCATCACTTCTTTTACTTATAATTGACGCTTACTTATTTGTAAAGTTTTTAATATCAAGACAGCTTATTTGGGTGTGTTGTGACCCCCCCCTCTTCCCCTTCAAATCAAATATTAAAAACTATATATTTGACCATTCATGATGTCACATGATGTCATAATGACAATCTGTATGTTAAGACCTCCCCCCCATCCCAGGTATTGCCCCTGCTGATCAAAACATGCAGGATTTTCACAGAAGATAAGAGGAGGAATTAACTGGAAACAATATACTCCATCCACATTTCAAGTATATTGATGTATGCACAATTTATTTGGTATATTTGATCCCTATATATATTGACGTATACCAAATTTTATTTGGTCTAATCAACAAAATGTGCATGATGATGTTATGATCAAAATCTGGCATTTGCAATGCCTGTTGTGCTAAAAGGAAGATACTCAATAGATTCAGTCAATAATAATGGACAAGCTGTAATACATTTATTTATTTATTCAGGAGTACTCTGTCAGAGATTGATCAAATCAAAAGAGTTATCAATGGTATTGAGACATCTGTTGCCAGTAGTTATGAATCAAGACGACGGGCCCAGGCGGCAAAGAGACAATGGGATAATAAGGTATTTGACCACAGTTAATATCCTAAATGTTTCATTTGATGTAAAGAAGAAATTAATGTAAAGAAGAATGTTCCGCAGAACATTGTCAGTATTATGTAAAACTGTACTTTTGAAAAAGATTGCGTGACTGATTTATATTCAAAGCTTATCTGAAGGCATCATTTTGTATATATACATATGTATATCTGTCACGCAATCTTTTTTGAATATATAGATTAAAATGGTGAAATACAGAATGATTTAAAAGTTACATTGTTGCAGATGAATTTTGTGTATTGAGAGCGAAAGACTGTTTGAATAACAATCCATACTGTTTGGGTGTTGTCGTCTAAGTTTTTGATCCTCCTCTGGATCATAACAATGAAAAACTATGTCATCTAGTGATGTTTAGACCCTTAAGTTTTTGGAAAAAGTACAATGGTTTGTTTTTATATGATTAAAGGTCTTATTGTTTTAGTTGAAGCAGTTAAAGAAACTTGAAGCCAGCCAGGAATCTTTGCGGCATAAACTGGGCCTGGATTATGATGGCTCAGAAAAGAAACTTGATGAAAAAGAAGAGAAGTTTGATACAGTGTCTATTGAAGAACAAGGTAGTGGGAAAATCTGAAACCTTTTTGATGCACATCATATTTATTTGTTAACTTTTCTTCATTTTGAATTCAGTATTTATATATCTTTGAAACTAAACAAACAGGCCCTAATAATGTGACAATTGTGCCCTGGATCCTCTGCTGTTATCTAAGTACTAATAATTCCTAAATATTTTCTATATTTTTCAGACAAAGAGCCAGCAATCCTACAAGACAGACTGCAAATAATGAAGGAGCTACAAAAAGAAAGAGAGCAACTTATCCAATCAGGGGAACTAACACCATTTGGCGGTAGCATTGACCAGCCAAGTACATCACAATTTAGTGATGGTGATAATGATGCACCATTTGACAAGGATATTTTTACTGATGATGCTGATGATGACAATGGGGCTGTTGCTAATGACGATGAGTGGGATGATGCTGATGATATGGATGTCAACCAAGCATCTGATCATGATGTGTCCAACGACGAGTATGTTCCTGATGAAGATGAACTAAGAGCTAGTTGGCAAGATAGAGAGTCAAGGAAAACAAAAACTACAAAGACAAAGAAAGTACATGCTTCAAGTTTTCAAAAAGGTGAACATGTTAGACCAAATGCTTACTATACTGGTGAAGATGCCATTGAAACAAAACCCAAGAAAACTACAGATAATTTTAAAGACAGACCATTGGATGATGGCGATGAGAATTACTATCGAAATAGAATGAGGTAAATAAGTTGTCATATTATGTAATGTAAATGTATATACTAACAATTAGATCTACCTAGTTTAATTTGCTCAATTATAAGTACATATATAGTTTATAGTTTTCATTCATAGGCAATAGGGTTTTTTTGTACTTTTGTATGGACTCTCTTGGAAGGCTGGCCTTTTACAACTGAGTCAAACAATTTTCATGATGACATGGCCCTTTACACTTGACCTTCACACTTTTTTTAATTTTATTATAATTTTTCAAGTGTTTTTTTTTATCGGTAAATTTTATTTTAGGAGGAAATATTAGAAACCCGCTTGTTTCCGAGAATGACAACACCATTTTCCGAGTGTGTGCAGTTTGTGTCAATTTCAGGTGTAACAGTCGTGTTTCTTGTGTTTTAAGGGAAGAAAAGATCAAGAAGTTGCTAAAGGAGCAAGCATCAGAACGAAACCCAGATGCTGACAGTGATAGTGAAGAAGACATGCCAGATATGGAGTTTGACAATAGAATGAAGATACCTGGACGAATTTGGCATAGCCTTTTCCTGTAAGTTAACAGTATAATTACCCTAGACATTGTGCCATTTAAATCTGTACTTTACCATTAAAACCTGTACTTTAACATTGAAAGCTGTACTTTACCATTGAAATCTGTACTTTACCATTGAAACCTGTACTTTACCATTGAAACCTGTACTTTACCATTGAAACCTGTACTTTACCATTGAAACCTGTACTTTACCATTGAAACCTGTACTTCACCTTTGAAACCTGTACTTTACTATTGAAACCTGTACTTTACCATTGAAACCTGTACTTTACCATTGAAATCTGTACTTTACCATTGAAACTTGTACTTTGCCATTGAAATATGTACTTTACCATTAAAATCTGTAATTTACCATTGAAATATGTACTTTACCATTGAAATCTATAATTTACCATTGAAATATATGCTTTAAAAAAGAAACTGTGACAAATATATTCAGCATAGTGTAGTCATAGAATATGTTGTGAATTCATCTGCTACATATACCAGATACCAACAGACAGGGGTAAAGTGGCTGTGGGAACTACACTGCCAACAGGCTGGCGGCATTATTGGTGATGAAATGGGACTGGGTAAAACCATACAAATGATAGCATTTCTGGCAGGTCTCAAGTACAGTAAAATAGGATCATCAAAAAAATCTAGGTAAGTTATGCTGTTGTAATTGCTTATGGAACTACTGATGAAGTGTACAGCTTGTAAAATTAATGTTCCAAAACTGGCAATTTATTTTTCTTATTTACTGGTACCCGGCTACATGACCAACTTATTAAATGCTTTCTTGCTTTTTTATTTTATCATTGCTGAGTTACTTGCTTACATTTTGTACTTGGTACATTGATTGACCGATCACTGTTTTATTTATCAACTGACTGATCAACTGAATGATTGATAGTTGGATTGATGAGATTATCTCCTGTGGAACATAGTTTATGATCACAAGTGAGGTCACAATAATGGAGAAACAAAAGGAAGTATTATCTTTTGAAAATGACTCATTATTGCTGTCTTGTTCAGCATAAATTGTATTATGCGAGGACACCCAATTGATGGATGACTGGTAGTTTGAATGAGCAATAAATTAATTGTTTGTTTGACACTCTCTAGACATGGTCTTGGTCCTGTGCTCATTGTAACTCCAGTGACTGTCCTTCATCAGTGGGTCGCTGAGTTCCATAAGTGGGCTCCAGAGTTTCGTGTAGCTGTTCTCCATGACACAGGCTCTTATCAAGGATACAAGGTACTACACAGTGTTACATTTATTAGGTCAAGTCATTTTGTCAAGTCATATGATTTATCACTCTGGACTTGTTCAGAGAACGCTTTCTCAAGATAGCAATGACTTAGTCCCAATGTTCAGACAGAACATAAGCAGAATAACTTCATTTTTTTTGTTGCTTAAACTGTGTATTGAAAACAGGGCTCTATTTTTCTGTGCATCTGTACTCTGACTTAATAGTCAAAATGTGGTGCGAACAACAACATGCATCCTTTTTTAATTCTCACCACATTTTAACATCATCTGTGCATCTATAAGAGTAAAACCTCACCTATTTCTTAAATCTGCATACAGCAGAAATACATTATCACTGGTTCTGAGCATGTGATTATAATCATCTAGGAAACATTGATAAGAAAGATAAGTAAGGACAGTGGTGTGCTGGTGACCTCATACTCTGGTGTACGTATGAACCTTGATAGCCTGCTAGCTAAACACTGGGACTACATCATACTAGATGAAGGACACAAGATACGGAATCCAGATGCTGAGATTACACTGGCTTGTAAACAGGTACATTTTTTTTACAAAATATGGCCTCTCTTGCAGCCATCTTGTGAAGTTTGCTGAAAGAAAAACTTGTTGTGGGATAGGATGGCTGCAACAAAAAGGCTACACAAGATAAATGTCTGTTATGAATGTTGAATGTATACAGTACTTGCATAAGGATGGATATGATATGTGTATGTAATATGTACAATATGAGTGGTGGATCTTTATGGTGGCTCAACCATTATATTTCCGATGCAGATCGGACACAAACGTTTCATTTTGCTTATGAAACTACCAACATAGTACAAGTGTTTTGTTAAAGGAAATTAAAAATATCTTCATTTGATTAAAAAAAGGTTAAGCTTTATGCAAATCAGGACGAATCTGTATCTGATTTACAGATGCCTTCATGGGTTGTGATTTTTATTGTTTTTGCTTTATGAATTATTAATGCCTTTTGTAAGGCATAAGAAAGTAGGTTACTATTGGTATATAATGTTATGTGTATAAGTTGTCTTCAGTTGCAGTGATATCCAAACCAACAGTAATATTGTCATCATCCTCATCTTCACAATCATATTGGCTGAAAGCTACTTTAAAATAATCTTTTTAAATGCATGGACATATTCTGTAGTATGTGTGTGCTTGTCACTCTATTTTAGTTGAATTTTAGTAGTTTAATGTTCTTTTCTTTTCTGTTTTTTTTTTTTGTTTCCTGTTAGTTTCGTACATCACATCGCATAATCCTTACTGGCACACCCATGCAGAATAACCTGAGGGAACTGTGGTCGTTGTTTGATTTTGTATTTCCCGGTAAACTTGGTACGTTGCCTGTGTTTATGACAGAATTCTCAGTTCCTATTACAAGTGGTGGGTATGCTAATGCCTCTGCTACTCAGGTAATATTTGTGATTCATGTGTATCGATTCACTAATAACCATTGTCCATGTATTCACAGTTGGTTTTAGCTCATACTTTATCTAGAGGAGTTTATCAGAGGAGGATCCAAGGGTGCCCCCCTTTTGATTTGAGGAGGATACAAGGATGCCCCCCCCTTTTGATTTATTTTTATAGATAATTCGCCAAATCTAAAAATGGCGGACGATCTCGGGAACGAGACCAGTCAGTCGTCCAGGTGAGCAGTTCATCTTCGGCCGTTGTTGTTGAAAAATAACACAAAACTCATGGAAACCACTCTATTTGAAGTTAAACTACAATATAACGATCAACACAAAACACTGTTGATCAATGTGCGACGACTGACTAGCCTCGTTTCTGTGATCTCGCTCCAGTGCATTACCGCGCCGTCCGCCATATTTCGATTCGGTGTATTCTTTGAATATTTCATTGATAATCAGTATTTTTTTTTAGTGTCCCCCCCCCCCTTTCAACATTCCTGGACCCACCCATATTTTTATTCATAGTTGTTCACCAATCTTTCCATTCCATTTACATTTTTTAATGCAGTCAGCTTACTGCGGCATAAGCATATGTGCTGATGTCACACTATTTCATACGTTATGTTTCAGGTCCAGACAGCATACAAGTGTGCATGTGTACTGCGAGACACCATCAATCCGTACTTGCTTAGACGACTGAAGAAGGATGTCAAGATGAAACTAGAACTACCTGACAAGAACGAACAGGTTTGAGTAGTGATTGGAATGGGTGAGCAAAAATGAATAAGTGAATAAATGAATAAATGAATAAATAAATGAATGAATGAATGAATGAATAAATACATTAGATAAATGAATAAATAAATGAATGAATGAATAAATGAATGAATGGATGAAGGAATGAATGAATGGATTAATTAATTAATTAATAAGTGAGTAAGTGAGTGACTACATGAGTAATTGACCGAATGAATGCTTGAATTATTGAATGACTGAACAAATGAATAATGAATAAATAAGATTACAATATTGATTGAATGCAAGTACATCATGTGTGATGATATAATGGGGAACCAGTGATGACTAAATGTATTAATTAAATAAATGAATTGGAACAAGTGAATGAATGAAATATACGAATGAACAAGTTGATAAAATGGATGAGTTAATTTTTGATAGATTCAGATGATGGATGGATGGACGGACAGACGGACAGATAGATGGAAATTCAGATAAAAGAGTAATTGAATGGTGAAAGAATTAATGATCAACAGTTTTATGTTTACCTTAGTCTAATATTTTTGTTGTTGTTGTCATTATCAGGTGTTGTTTTGTCGTCTATCAGAAGAGCAGCGTGAGCTATACGAACAGTATCTGAATTCACGAGAAGTGCAATCAATCCTTGCTGGAAACTATAAGGTAAGTGTGAATATGGACGTTATCATTGTCATGAAGATGACTCAGAGTCATTTCCACATGCGTGGGTAACTTTACTCTTCTATACGGCTGACCATTCATCTGTTTTCAACTTATTTACACGATGCGATTTGTAGTATACGACCAATCGTGACGTTTTTAAAAAAGCTTCTAAAACTAAACGTAGAACATTCTAAAGTACGTTTTAGAGCGCGTGTGACTTGTTTTAGAAGTTACGACTAGTCGAATACTACAATTCGCGCGCTACAAATCGCAAAGCGTAAATCTGGCTTTAGAAGTCACGATTACGGTACTGTACGGATCATCATCATCATAACTTGACCACCACTAACCATGTGTCTTTCAACTGTTTCCAGGTATTTCCTGGTCTCATTATGTTACGTAAAATCTGTAACCATCCCGACTTGACATCAGAAGCTGGATCGCTCCTCAAGGCTAAGGAAGATCAACTTAAAACTGAGGACTCCTTCGATGAGGACAGTGGATATGGAGACTGGAGGCGAGCTGGAAAAATGGTTGTTGTCGAGGCATTGTTGAAGATGTGGAAGGAGCAAGGCCATCGGGTGCTATTGTTCTCACAAAGTCGACAGGTATTGCAGATTGAATAATGCAGTAGAGCACAGTCAAAGAGCTTTATCGGTCAAACCCTAAAAACCTGGTTCACACGAGCAACGCAAATGCAAACGCAATGCAAATTTAAGTGTTGCATTAGCACTTGCGTTTGTGTTTTTACCAATTCACACGTTAAAAATGCAAGCGCAAGTGCAAACGCAAGTGTCGAAGAAAATGAAAAATGTTTCATTTCTTGTATTTGCATTTGCGTTGGTTGTGTGAACCAACCAGGCTTAACTACTGATGTCATCAAAATAACCCAATGTATTCTTAACTACTAAACGTCTAGAATGAGTATTTTGGTTCTGATTTACTATTTCTATATGTTGCAGATGCTGAACATTCTGGAGAAGTTTGTGATATCCCGTGGATACACATATCGTAGGATGGATGGTTCCACATCGATAGCTACTAGGCACCCCTTGGTTAACAAGTTCAATAACGTATGTACTGGTATAGAGTAAGGCAAAGATAAAAGGGAAGTGCGAGGTGGACAGGCTAGACAAGAGTGTAAAGAAAAGAGACGAGAGAAGTTGTGTATGTGTGACTTCGACGATGATTTTTCTATCCTTTTTGCTTAGTAAGTTATTTTTTTATAGGATACTTCAATCTTTGTTTTTCTTCTCACCACGCGGGTTGGAGGTCTGGGAGTGAACCTAATAGGAGCAGACAGAGTCATTATCTATGACCCAGACTGGAACCCAAGCACGGACACACAAGCACGTGAACGATCCTGGAGGATTGGACAGTCTAAGAAAGTTACTATATATCGTTTATTGACATCCGGGACTATAGAAGAAAAAATATACCACAGGTAGCCCAACATGTTCATTTGAGCATTGTCTGGACGTGTTGATTTTGTTGATTGAAAAGATTCCATACTTTTTGCCTCTTTTTTCCCTTTTTTCTATTTGTTTGTTTGTTTATTCGTTTGTTTGTTCGGCAGTTTGTCTCTTCGTTTGTTTGTAAGTTTCGGTTCATTTGTTTGTTTATCTATCCGTAGTTAACTATGATTTATCTCGTTTTTAGCCAGTTTGTCTTGCTTTGATCTTCTTTCGCTTTTTATGTGTCTAATAAAATTTGTTTATTACTTTGTGATGTTGGGTTTGTCGTTTTTCCTTATCCATTTAGACAAATCTTCAAACAGTTCTTAACGAATCGCGTTCTCAAAGACCCCAAACAACGACGATTCTTCAAATCAAACGACTTGTATGAGTTGTTCACATTGGATGAGAGCTATCAAAAACAAGGGACCGAAACAAGTGCGATATTTGCCGGTACAGACTGTGAGATCAAAGTCAAAAAAGCTAAAAAGCGCAGGACAGATCCAAGAGCGTCTGCACAGCCAGTCAAGAAGAGTAAGCTGGAGACGGCTAAACAAGAGAAGAAACCGAAAGTGATGAAGAAAGTGCATTTCGATGATGGAGGTATTCTTGCTAATATTGTTTTTCATTTCACTTTATTTCTTTTTATACAGAAGGGGAATACAGAGGCGCTAGTCTCTACAAGCTTGTTCCCAGGGCGACTCTGTTCACTCTTTTTTTAATGACTGGTCACCCACACATTGACCCTGGCACCGGCTGGTTTGACACGTGATCAAAATCTCCAAGATTTTTTGAAGATTTTTATCACGTAACCAATCAAATCAATATGGCTTAAAATCACGTGTCAAACCAGCCTGTACCAGGGTACGGGTCAATGTTTGAGCGACCAGTCATTGAGAAAAGAGTGAACATAGTGCTCCTGGGGACTAGGTTGTATGGACTCGCGCCTCTCTCCTCATTCCCTTTCTGACCGTTACAAAGGAAGTCCGAAGGAGGGATTAGGAGTTAATCATCTGTGTCGATTGTATCGTCAGGTGGTTTCTGTATCGATGCAAGGGACAGAATGGAAGCTTCACAAGCAAAGAACAAAGACCAAATAAAACACTCCAAGACACCCGAAAACCAGAAACAATCACTCCCCAAAGAAACTAATACTACAAAGCCAAACGAACCCGAACACGAAGAAAGAAAGCCACGAGATGACGTCATGGAAACATCTGATGACGTCAGTCCCAAGGAAACATCTGATGACGTCACTATCAGAGATGCATCTGATACTAATATTTCCAAACATGACAATGATAACTTCGTCCTAACAAAGACATCTGATGACGTCATAACTGAGAAAACGTCCAGTAGCTTCTCTACTGCGGACAAATCTACCAATGACGATATTTCAGTTGAATTGACAAAAAATAGCAATGCTAAATTGATAAGCCATGAAGCTGTTTCCTCTAACTTAGACAGCACTACTACAACGGTGGACTCGAAAACTGCGTGTAGGGCGTCGACCAATATCAGCGTAAAAGATGCGAGAAAAGAAAAAAATATGAACACTTATGTGAATGAAGAAGCTCATAGCTCAACGTCGAATGTTAAGAAGTCATACGCGAAAGATGGAAAAAAGAAAAGAAAATTAAAAGCATCGACGTTGTCAGACAAAGAGATTCGACGGCTGACCAGAATCAAGAAAAACAGACGGAAAAGACAAAAGAAAGGAAGTAAGTCATATAGGGTCGTTTTTGCATGAGTTGGAAGCGGTGCGGTTAGGATTCCGCCACGATACAGTACATGTTTTGATGTCTTTCTTGGAAATTATTATTGTCACGATACGATACGGTACTGTTTCCACTCCTAATCAGCTCTTAGCAATATATATTGCGCAAACGCTTTTCAACTGAGAATTGCCTTGACAATTTCTAAGGTGCTCTGATAAGCTTATTAAAAGTGATTTATTCATTTTCATGCGTAGAAATTGAAGGCCATGAGATAAGCAACTTGGACTACCACGAGGTATTTGCAGAGTCAAGTACAGACACGGGCGAACAGACAAAACCCAGTGAGAACGAAGATGCCATACTTACAGCGTTATTTAAAAAAGGAGGTAGATATATATATATCTTTGTACAGCATATTTTGATTTTTGCAACGAAGGAAAAGGGGCGGTTCCAGAAATTTTGAAGGAGTGTGTGTGTGTGTGTGTGTGTGTGTGTGTGGGGGGGGGGGGGGGGGGGGGGGGGGTTGGTGGGCACTTATCAAAAAATGATCAAGATATTTTTGAAGAGGTGTGAGGCACTAATAAAAAATGACTGATTTTCAATCAAAAATTTAAAAAAAACTATCCATAAAAATGAATCAAAAGGGGGGACACCGATCCCCCCATGCCCCTCCCCCCTTGGATCCGCATCTGACAAACCATCGTGGCATGTTGGAAAACAATACATAATACAAACTCAATAAAAATGTCTTGTCACTATAATGGCCGATGCTATCTCTACAGGAGTACACAGTGCGTTGAAACATGACGTCATCATGGACTCTGGGAACGCTGACTATTCACTGGTTGAAAGCGAGGCTAATAGGGTAGCCCAGCAGGCCGTGACTGCGTTAAAAAGGTCACGTGAACAGTGTTTAGGAGCGAGGTCAGGCGTTCCTACCTGGACGGGTGTATCTGGACTGTCTGGACACTCTTCAGCTCCTAAACCAAAGTAAGACCATAGTATTGAAACAATTATTCTTTGTACAAAGTATGAAGCAATTTTATATAATTAATCTTGAAACTTTAGTCTGCAATTTCCCCTTTTTGCTCTTCCACTTTCTCGCTGGAAATACGGAATAGTATGTCTCTTTTCGAATTATTCAGTTTTATAGATAAAATATGTATGTAGAGAGAAAGTCTTTGTATACTAACGTCATGTCAGCCAAGACAGGAGGCAACAACGAAGAATGGATTTCCTCTTTATTTAATGATTTTAGTCCAGATTCTTGTATTCTACCAACTGTCAAGGCTGCTATCACGTGATGAGCTCGAAATAGCGAATTAATACTTCTTTTGTTATCAGGCTACGATTTGGTAAGAAAACTAATGCAACTACATCACAAGAAACTCCGAAGGTATATCTGTCCGTTTGTATATCTTGGTCGTGCTGTTCTGTCTTATGTTTCAATTAACTAACGTCTCATTTCTCTTCCCAGCTCAAGAAAAAGGGAAAGGAACCCGCGTTGTTCAGTGGCGCTTTCATGGGCATGCAAGCAAATCAAGAAGACTCTGCACCAGTCTCCTCAAGTCACCTACTCGCTAAAATGCGAGCACGTAATTATATCGTACCTGAGGAGACTGATACTAGTGCCCATCCCCCTGAGACTGAACACGATACACTGTTGGCTGAAATCAGTCAGTTTGTGACGTCAGGAGGAATGGTAATAGGGCAGGCTACAACGCAAGAGATACTGGAGAGATTCAAGTCTCAGTTACCGGCAGAAAATACATCCGTGTTCCGTGCCCTGCTGAGACGAATTTGTGATTTTAAACGGGATAGTACTAAAGAAGGCGTATGGAGGCTGAAGAGTGAGTTTCGATGAGTATAGAGCAAGGGTGGATCCTGACATTTTGAGGGGGTGGGGGAAGTGGTGAGTAATAATAAAAAAAGTGTTGATTATCAAGAAAAAAATACTAGTAGAGTGCAAACACTGAATATGTCACTAAAGTTGTCAGTATTTAGTAGTAAATAGCACTAATTAAACAATAGAATTAGCATAAAGTAGCACTATTTAGTAGTATTTGTGTTGCACACTTTTAGAGCGTGCACTCTACTATCCAATCCAAAATATTTCAGGTCTTTCCAACATTGGGGACACCGTCCCCCCTGGTCCCTTCCCGGGATCCGCCTCTGTAGAGTGGTTTTATTTTCTGTTTAAAACCACAAAGAATAGAATTTGGATACGTTTTTCTAGATCTTATTTATTAGTAAAACTGTAGTAAGAGAGATCGGTTTGATCTATCACTATATATCAATGGTACAATATGTTTTACTGGCGAAGGGTTAGGGTTAGAACCACAGCTAATCTGATTGTTAGATTCCAGCTCGTGGAAAATCTATATTTCATGTTACAATTCATGTTCATAGTTAACATTTTACGTTGTAAAATCTTGTAATATAATAGAAATTTTTAATAAAAAACTGTGAAAAAAGCACAGGAAAATAAGAAAAGAATGCTCTTGACTTGTTCAATTCTACATTTGTTAATCTCAATACCATCTTGTAAAGAGTCATTGCTCTTGAAATCCATTATCTCGATCAGTTGTCGATAATCAAGATTATGATCAAATTAGTTATGAAAAGCATTAGTCCATCTATCATTTCTGAAGGTTTGCTATTGAAATGGTTTTAACACTGTGTAGACTAAAGTCGTACATGGAGACAACAAAAAAAGCTTGGCCAGTGATCTCATTGCATACCTTTTACCCATCCGGCTTTATATTGTATTTGATAAACAAATAGGTGGGCGGCAGATGGCGTAGTTTCACCTTACATTGAAAATTTCAAGCTACGATAAAAAGACTAGCCTCCGATGCAGCCGTTCTCAGTACTTCATTCAAATTCGTGTACGAGTTTGAACGAAGTACCGGAAACGGATGCGCAGGAGGCTATAAAAAGACTTCATAAATGACAAACACTCACCATATTTGTGAATATCTGGAAATTAATTGAGGTTTATTTGGTCAATAGTCTTTGAGAAATTAGTTTTCGAAGTCTCACAATTTCGTAAGAAATGTATGACACACGAGCACGAAAACGAATAAATTGCTGCAAAGTAAAATAGTAAATATCTCCTAAACTATAAAAGCAATTGCTCTCAAATTTGAATGATATTCAGAAGAAAAAAAATGGTTTCGGGTTTTGAATCGTTTTCGCCCGCGGCCGCGTCCACACAAATACTTATCAAACTCATTAATAATTCATAAGATTGTAGTCCAATGTAATGCTGTTATCTGATCATGTGACGTTATCTTTAGTGCCAGGTAAAGATACAGCAAACTAGAAGTCGGGGGCGGCTTTGAATATTTTCAGGGGAGTGCGGGGCTGATAAAGCATTAATGAATAAAACATTAATGCTTTATCATTTTTTCATTTTTGATAAAGACCTAATGATTTATTCATTAATGCTTTATCAAAAGCTGCTAGCAACAAAGGCAAGACAACATATTTTTTTTAATTTTCAACTATGCATACATGCTATAGAAAAAAGTACTGAGTTACTATTACATTAGTTAATTATTATACTTACTTATTTATAATTAAATGTAACATTACTAAATGTGCAGTTATTAAGACTGTTATTCTGTATATAGCGACCAAGGTCATGCAAAATAATTTTTTTTAAAAATTCTCAAAAAATTCTCAAATGTAGCCCCAAGTGAACTAATCATGGGAAAAATACTAAAAGGTTTCTTCGATTTTTATTTCGGGAGAAAACGGCGATTTTGTGTTTTTCGCCTATTCAAGGGAATTTCACGCCGTTTTAGCGCACGTCACGAAAAAATCTAAAAAATATTTACGTTAAACAAAAATTAAAAAATAATTGTATCTCTTTATAAAGCGATAGTTTCGCTACGATTTTAGTTGAGAACAGTTTGATTTCCAGCAGGAATGATTATTTTACAGATTTTTAAACTCCGACATTTTTTTCCTTGCGATAATTGTCCTTCACTTTAACATCAAAATTCGCCCCTTGCTACATGGAATCTGATAATGCAACAATAATTTAATGAATCTACAATGTTTGAAGATGCAAAAACTGCAATAAAATTTTTGGGCTACTGAAAAGCAGCAATTTGAGAGCCCTCGTAAAATGCACTTGAAAGGTCAAAAAAAGGTCGTTACGTAATAGCCGACTAGCGAAGGTGTCGACAAGTTAAAAACTAAACATTAACTGTAATCAACTAAAATTGTTTAAAATCTGAATACTGCAGTTCCTGGTTAACAACAAAATATACAATCACCACATTTTCATGAATTTTTTTAGGAAAAATATCGTTTAATAGCATGATTATGTTTTTCTTCTTGTTTACATAGTAGTTGACCAACTGTTCAGACCCGATTATAAATAACACAGAACTTAATCGTTCTCAATGCTAAGACAACAGAAAAAATAGCCACAATTTACCTTCAGTGCTTGTACTTCATTTATACTGGACCAGCTACTGCTCTAGTAAGGCACAATAACGGACTGTTTCGCATCAGAATATTATGTAGCTAAAACGATTTCGATTTTTACTTTGACTTGAGTAGCATTTTGATATGATTGTATCCAACGTACACTTTCAAATTCATTTTGAAGGTCAATTCAATAGATTTGTGTGTTTACTGGATGTTAAAAAGGGAAGGCAAACCCTTTTTCTGTTGCATTGGAATGCGTGTACCAGTAAATATCGCAACAGTTTGCTCAAATCAATACATGAGTATTATGTTACACACAGGAAGCCCATGGTACAAGTTGAAGAACCATCCACGTTTTGCATGTGAATTGTTTACGAATAGTTTTCTATTTTTATGCATATTTGAGCTCGGACAAATCCGTAGAATAATTATAACTCAGAAATTCTATCGCACGGTGGTGTCAGTGGAGTACGAGTAGGCGCTGGATGATGACGCGGACTGCGGAAAGTCAGGTAAACCAAGGTAACATGGGATTATTTTAATTTTTGTTTGTTTGTTTGTTTGTTTGTTTGTTTGTTTGTTTGTTTGTTTGTTTGTTTGTTTGTTTGTTTGTTTGTTGGTTGGTTGGTTGGTTGGTTGGTTGGTTGGTTGGTTGGTTTGTTTGTTTGTTTGTTTGTTTGTTTGTTTGTTTGTAGCCTCTAGTAAGGCTATGCAACGACATTAACGGACGTTTTGCATTAGAACATTATGTAGATAAAACGATTTCGTAGGTTGGAACCAACCAAACAACCAACCAACCAACCAACCAACCAACCAACCAACCAACCAACCAACCAATCAACAAACCAACCAACCAACAAACCAACAAACCAACAAACCAACAAACCAGCAAACCAACAAACCAACAAAAATTAAAATAATCCCATGTTACCTTGGTTTACCTGACTTTCCGCAGTCCGCGTCATCATCCAGCGCCTACTCGTACTCCACTGACACCACCGTGCGATAGAATTTCTGAGTTATAGGTATTCTACGGATTTGTCCGAGCTCAAATATGCATAAAAATAGAAAACTATTCGTGAACAATTCACATGCAAAACGTGGATGTTTGTTCAACTTGTACCATGGGCTTCCTGTGTGTAACATAATACTCATGTATTGATTTAAGAGATCGTCCATATAACAACCAGGCAGAACCAGGCAGGAGGTGATAAACCCGATGTCGCCAAACCTGCTTATATTTGGCTCACATGTAGCACTCAGTCAGCATAGTATGTGGTAGAAGTTTCAGATCATGGTATTGCATAATCACGGAGTTGACCACCCCCCCTTGGTTTTGGAGCATTTTCAGTAAATTTCTGTTATTTTGGAGTGAAATTTTGAAAATTCATAGAACAACAAAAACATATCTGACGGCAATCAACTTTCTGCTATTGACTACTTGGCATTTGGTCTTACAAATTATGGGCAAAACAAAGATGTGAATTGTTTGTGGTTGTCATGACAACGCCATTAAGAAAGTACATTTTTCAATTTTTCAGCTACGATTCATTTTAGTAAACTTTGCACACAAATAAATCGCAAGGCCAACTTGATGATAGCAAAATTGACTTATAACTAATAAATATAACCCTTTGGCTATGTAGAAATGTAATAAAAGTGGTGGGTTTTTTCTTTAAATTTTCTCAGTGAAGCATTCAATATACCTAATATCTTAAAATTGCATATTTTCCATAAATTCAACAAGAAAAATAAAATATAAAGCGAAGTCAAAACTAACAACAATCACATAAAATGATTAATTGGAGATGTGTATAACGAGTTTTGAACCAAGTGGGTACCAAAAAAAAGCATTTTCAAGACACAAACCTCACTTTAAATAACGTCCTATGACCAATTTATGGTTGAAATCGATTCTAATCGTTTCTATAGATTTCGTATATTTATACGACTTTAATATAGCGACAATGCACCTCAGAATGTTCAATTCATTCACATGAATTAATTTTGTGCATTATGTTTGAAAATCTTTGGGGAAAAATGAGAAAAACTACATTTCTTTTTACGTACCGTTTGTTTGTTTACAGCCGCCATATTGAATAACTAAGGAAGCCCACGCGCAGTACAGGAAGCCCACTCACAGAGTCGAATCGACCTGCGGATTTCTACTTTTTCCACCAATTTCAGCTTATCTATTTATTTATATTATTCATTTACCTATTTGATTCACTAATATATTTTCTCATTTATTCATCTATTTAACTATCTTTTTGTTACATTAAGTTATGAATTCATGTATATATATATATTTGTTTTTCATCTCATAATTTGTTAATTGATTCATTCGTCATGTTTTTTATTTGGTTTTTATTTATTCATTTATTTATTCATTCATTTTAAATTGATTCATTCATGATTTCAATGGTTCATTTATTCATTCATTCAATCATTTATTCATTTTTTCACTTACTCAATCATCATAGTTCAATAAATCAATGAATGATTGATCAGGAATGAATCAATGAAGAAATGAATAACGAATAAATAAATAACTGACAAATTAGTAAGTTAGTAAATCAATTATGTATTAAATCATTAAAACATAAATGTATATATGTTGTTTAATTTATGTACCAGTGTCCGTTTTCAAACGCACATTTGTGATCGCTCTAGCAGTACTTTCAACCCCTATTGACGTCAGACTCTTTAAGGGACGTACCATTAAAAATGTTAAGTGAAAAACAAAAAAAATTTAAACACGGTTTTAAAGTAAAAAAAAAATACATCCAAACATACAACCAAAACTTGCAAAACAACAACAACAAAAAAAAACAACAACAACAACAACAAAAAAGAACAAAAGAAAAAGAAAAAAAAGAAAGAAAAACATACAAGCCCAACCATCAGAACCAAAAATGAAAGTCCTTTGAATGTCATACATCTCTTTTGCAGTTTTGCTTATTTTATCAGTGCTAGTATTCAATAATTTCTATGAGCGCAAGATATATTGCCGTTATGTGTCAAAGTAAAGAAATAAATGAATGAATGGATTCATGAATGAATGGATGAATTAGTTAATGACAGAATAAGTGAGTGAGTGAGTTAATAAATGAATGAATGATTAATTGAATGAACAAGTAAATGATTGAATGAATAAATGAATGAAAAAAAACAAATAGTTTAATAAATAAATAAAAATGAAAACAAATTATGAATTAATGACTTGATAAATTAATAGTAGAAAACATAGATAAAATACAAATTCAACAAATAAATAGATAAATTGAAAAATAGTTAACTCAGTCATTCTATCAATGAATAAATAAATTAATAAATGAAAACTTAAATTAATGAATCAAATAAATAAATGAATAAATAAAAACCAAATAAAAAAAACATGACGAATGAATCAATTAACAAATTATGATGAAAAAATCAAATAAGTAAATGAATAATATCAATAAATAGATAAGCTGAAATTGGTGGAAAAAGTAGAAATCCGCAGGTCGATTCGACTCTGCGAGTGGGCTTCCTGTACTGCGCGTGGGCTTCCTTAGTTATTCAATATGGCGGCTATAAACAAACAAACGGTACGTAAAAAGAAATGTAGTTTTCCTCATTTTTTTGCCAAAGATTTTCAAACATAATGCACAAAATTAATTCATGTAAACGAAATGGACATTCTGAGGTGCATTGTCGCTATATTAAAGTCGTATAAATATACGAAATCTATAGGGACGATTAGAATCGATTTCAACCATAAATTGGTCATAGGACGTTATTTAAAGTGAGGTTTGTGTCTTGAAAATGTTTTTTTTTGGTACTCACTTGGTTCAAAACTCGTTATGCACATCTCCAATTAATCATTTTATGTGATTGTTGTTAGTTTTGACTTCGCTTTATATTTTATTTTTCTTGTTGAATTTATGGAAAATATGCAATTTTAAGATATTAGGTATATTGAATGCTTCACTGAGAAAATTTAAAGAAAAAACCCACCACTTTTATTACATTTCTACATAGCCAAAGGGTTATATTTATTAGTTATAAGTCAATTTTGCTATCATCAAGTTGGCCTTGCGATTTATTTGTGTGCAAAGTTTACTAAAATGAATCGTAGCTGAAAAATTGAAAAATGTACTTTCTTAATGGCGTTGTCATGACAACCACAAACAATTCACATCTTTGTTTTGCCCATAATTTGTAAGACCAAATGCCAAGTAGTCAATAGCAGAAAGTTGTTTGCCGTCAGATATGTTTTTGTTGTTTTATGAATTTTCAAAATTTCACTCCAAAATAACAGAAATTTACTGAAAATGCTCCAAAACCAAGGGGGGGTGGTCAACTCCGTGATTATGCAATACCATGATCTGAAACTTCTACCACATACTATGCTGACTGAGTGCTACATGTGAGCCAAATATAAGCAGGTTTGGCGACATCGGGTTTATCACCTCCTGCCTGGTTGTTATATGGACGCTCTCTTAAGCAAACTGTTGCGATATTTACTGGTACACGCATTCCAATGCAACAGAAAAAGCGTTTGCCTTCCCTTTTTAACATCCAGAAAACACACAAAACTATTGAATTGACCTTCAAAATGAATTTGAAAGTGTACGTTGGATACAATCATATCAAAATGCTACTCAAGTCAAAGTAAAAATCGAAATCGTTTTAGCTACATAATATTCTGATGCGAAACAGTCCGTTAATGTGTCTTACTAGAGCAGTAGCTGGTCCAGTATAAATGAAGTACAAGCACTGAAGGTAAATTGTGGCTATTTCTTCTGTTGTCTTAGCATTGAGAACGATTAAGTTCTGTGTTATTTATAATCGGGTCTGAACAGTTGGTCAACTACTATGTAAACAAGAAGAAAAACATAATCATGCTATTAAACGATATTTTTCCTAAAAAAATTCATGAAAATGTGGTGATTGTATATTTTGTTGTTAACCAGGAACTGCAGTATTCAGTTTTTAAACAATTTTAGTTGATTACAGTTAATGTTTAGTTTTTAACTTGTCGACACCTTCGCTAGTCGGCTATTACGTAACGACCTTTTTTGACCTTTCAAGTGCATTTTACGAGGGCTCTCAAATTGCTGCTTTTCAGTAGCCCAAAAATTTTATTGCAGTTTTTGCATCTTCAAACATTGTAGATTCATTAAATTATAGTCACATTATCAGATTCCATGTAGCAAGGGGCGAATTTTGATGTTAAAGTAAAGGACAATTATCGCAAGGAAAAAAATGTCGGAGTTTAAAAATCTGTAAAATAATCATTCCTGCTGGAAATCAAACTGTTCTCAACTAAAATCGTAGCGAAACTATCGCTTTATAAAGAGATACAATTGTTTTTTAATTTTTGTTTAACGTAAATATTTTTTAGATTTTTTCGTGACGTGCGCTAAAACGGCGTGAAATTCCCTTGAATAGGCGAAAAACACAAAATCGCCGTTTTCTCCCGAAATAAAAATCGAAGAAACCTTTTAGTATTTTTCCCATGATTAGTTCACTTGGGGCTACATTTGAGAATTTTTTGAGAATTTAAAAACAAATTTATTTTGCATGAACTTGGTCGCTATATACAGAAAACCAGTCTTAAACACGATATTACTACCTTTACCGAATTCAGGTTCACTACTTTCTTATTACTGCGGGTCTTTTGCCAATCACAAAACATGCCGACCGCCCATTTCGTTACGTATTTCGTATTCTTCGGAATACTTGAGCTCAGACACGCTGCTTCTTCACTTGTCGACTTAGGTTTTCTGAAACGTCGTCTAGATCATTTTATCATATAGAGATTTCTTTAACTTTGAGTCTCTTAGCTTTTTAGCTTTAACAACAGTCTCTTATTCTTAAAAAGCCTCAACAAACTGAGCTTTCGGTATTGTGAATATTTAATTAGACTGAATTCCCTCGATAGTTTTAATTTCGATTCATATATTTACAATAACCATGCTACCTATTGTATCTAATGAATGAAACACATTCAAACTTTGATTTATTGCTTCATCTTTTAAATTCTTTACAGATACTGACACAAATATAATAATGAGGTATTGTTTGAAAGTTCCTACAACTAATTGCATTTATGACCTTACTAAAAACGATAAAATAAGATTTTGCTTTTTCAGATTCTAAAACTGTATGAACTATGAATTACAACAGTTTGATAAGTAGTATAAAGAACTCAAGAGAGTGTTTTATCGGCGCTAAAGATTCTCGCCTTCGGCTCGAATCTTTATCAGCCGATAAAACACTCTCTTTCGTTCTTTATACATTACGCAAAATGGTGCTATGTTCTACGGAAATTATATGAATTAACGTCATCATATTAAAAAATCAGTTCCGTTTTTCGACCGTCCACACGAATACAGTGAGATCATTTTTTTAACAAACTCTCCGCTCTAAAGAGCATATTCAATTGAAATTGAATTCGAGTTGTTGTCGACTTTAAAGTTGACACTTATTTATCTTATATCCCGGCCCATAGCAAATATTACTTATAATTTATTCTATATAGAAGCACTATACTCTTTTTTATTTGTATTGTTAAGTTAGTTTTACGCGGTTATGGTTCAAATAAATTGAACAAATAACAACAAACATGAACACCTGTTAAAACAAAAACAGATGATGGTACTTATCGCTGATTGGCTGTCACTATTGGCAAACATATTATTGACATAATGTTCGCTTTGTGCATACAAAGGACTTAAGGCAATTATTTTATACCAACAATTGCTCAACTATTTCAATATCTGATGTGTTCACTCGACATGCTCTACACTTACAGTTTCACGTTTGTGGTATTGATACCACTTTACGATGAACTAAGGATATGCTGCTAGAAAACACGATATACCAATGGTCGATTTCTGAGCTGAGTTTTGACACTCGAAGAACAAATGCACAGCAAAAATGAAAACTGATCTTTGATGATTGTTGAAGTTCATTTGTTGGAATTAGGGACTGTGGATATCATCGTTATTCGTGGCTTATTGATGAGCCTATACTCTAGAGAAAAACGTTTTGTGTGAGTTCGACGATCTAAAATCATCTAAGTATGTAGAAAAATAGGAGCAAAATCTATTTGCAATTTGTAGAAACATTATGTAATAGCTATATGTCAGATGACTGAGCAAACTGTTGAGAAAGACTGTTCGACGACCGAAGCTGATGTCACATCGTTATAACGTTCAGAACTCAATCCATACTTTCTTTGGCGTTGTCCTGTCAAGAAACATTTAGTTATGCAAGGATTGAGAAGTCTTAAGAAGGACGATTTGGTGAAGTCTGACGACAACTTGAGTTTGGAATAAGTCCAAAATTGTGTTTCATACTTGTATACATTTACATTATTTTAATTTATTGTCATTTAAACAAACTACTATTATACGTCTTGTGAGGTCCGAGTTTAAGTATCAGTCAAAAACTGCAAGAGGAAGACAGATTCTGTATTTTTAACCTAAAAACAATTTACTGATTTGACGTCGTTGAAAGAAAAACGGTGATGGCGAACTATACTTGCCTACAGTTTACCGACTGGTATAATCTAGCTCAAGACTTGTATTCATTTACTATGGTTCTGGTAGTCGTAATCGCCACACTCATCATTCCAATAGCTTTGCTGAACTCTTTGATTCTTGCATCTATCCTTCGAACGTCAAGTCTTCAAACTCCTTCGAACATTTTGCTGTGCAATCTTGCTGCTGCGAATATAGGGGTTGCATTCATCGCGATACCGTCAGGCGTAGCGTGGAAACTCCTTGAGTTGTTTCACTATAACCATACTGTAATATGCAGTACTGCTATGGGAGCTTATATCATCTGCGCAATATTCAACGGTGGTAGCTATTTAACTCTGATATTTGGGACTATTGATCGATATCTTGCATTAGTTCTACACCTGCGCTACCCTGCTTTGGTAACAAACAGACGAATCATGCAGACGTGTACTTATGGATGGCTAGTTTCTCTGAGTCAAATTGTTTTCCTTTTACTTGGAGGTAATATCTATTACATTGCGATTGGAATAGTCATTGGAATTTCTCTGTCTATTCTCGTATTCTGTTACTTTAAGATTTACACAATCATCCGACGTCACAATCATCAAATAGCCTGTCAGCAAGTAACGTCGCCAGTTATGCTTCCAAATATGAAGAGGTATTGTAAATCAGTGTTGAATCTATCATATGTGACGTTCAGTCAGTTGGGTTTCTTAACCCCGTATTTTCTATCCATGATTACACTTGCTGTCTATGGAGCTACAATTGCTTGTCTGCAGTTCTGGTCTGTAAGTGTCTGTATACTTTTTTCGAACTCGTTTTTTAATCCCTTAATTATTTGCGCAAGACATAGAGACTATCTAACCAAACAACCAAACCAGCCAAACCGACCGACCGACCGATGTGCGATCAGGACCAGTGGCGGATCTAGGACTAAGAGGGGTGCAGTGGATACACACACTCTCCTGGAAGGATGTTGAGTCCTTATTTTGTCAAATATTTTTCCAAAATAACCTCCGTATTTCATGTCTACTGGGTAGTGCACCCCCTCCTGACGGTGATGCACTGAGGACTCACAGAACTCATTGAACTGATAACTAAAAACGTACGAATTTAAAAAAAAGCCAGTTGTATATAGAACATTTGAGGAGTTGTAGTCATCTAACTATATGTAGCTGGGGCCGATAAGCTCTGCCCCGGTAACAATCAAGATCAGGTCGTTAGACTCCTTTAGAGAATTTTCAAAACTTAACTCGGAAAATGGACTACTTATTCTATGCAAATAAATAAAGCATGGCAATAATGGTGTTTTGTCTATACTATTATTCTTGCTTGAATGTTGTTAGTCAATTGAATGATCCTGCATGCTGGCCAATAGGCTGCGATTCGTGTGTGAAAAATAAAAACACTTAAATAGCTCCTGATATCTCTATTAAACAATAATATTTCTTATACGCTCAAACTAGCTTAATTTGGTGTCTTATTTTATTAGGTTTAACTGTAAGAAATAATCTACTTTTTCTGTGACAACATTTATTGAAACAGTTTTTTTAAATACCAAAAAACGCACAGCATACAGTATATCAAAGTAAGCAACTCTTACTTTTTCTTTATCTAATTTTACTTTTTTATATATTTCATATCACATCACTCTCAATTGAAATTATTTGAATGGTTCAAAAACCAGAGAACAGTTAACAAAAATCGCCGGAAACAATTATTATCAAGCTTGAATCAACAATTTAGAAACCCAAATTTAGATAATGAATGCCAAATGATTCATTATTTTCTTTTTTATCTTATCTTCCGGATGTGAGAAGTTCAGTCTGAATTATTGTTCCTGGTTCTGAATAATTTAACGTGATAATTAATGGAAGTGAAAGGTGCTGGTCGACGTCATATTTTAATTTTTTGTTTCGCAATATTTCAAATTTTTTTACCATTTTTGAATCGTTGGAAAATACCCTCATCCATTTTTTTTAATTTGAAATCCCGCTTTCAATTATTATTTATGTAGGGGAAGAGACGATGTTAATAAAATGGCTCAAAACGCCTTAACAGGCTTTAAATGGCTCGATTTTTGGACGATATGGTAAGCACATGTTATTTCTTTGGTTTTGAGTTTTATTTATAAAATCTCGGTTATGGAGTTTAATATGCATACGTTCTACATAGATTCTCCTTATGTAAAAGTCACAAATAAATGGCTTGGGTTCCCTGTGGTATATTTTTTCAGAAAAGACCATGCATGCAGATGATTTAATTCTGTGTCCATCTATAGGTTTTTCATTCATTGTTCATGCAGTTTTTTCTTTCATTTGTTCATTTAATCATTTGTTCATCCGTGTATTCAGATCAATTCGTTCATTCTCGCTCATTTTTTATGACTATTTAGATCTTCTGTATATCCTGTATTTGTGGTATTGCCGTAAACGCGGTCTTCAGTGTACAAAGCGTGCACGGTAAATTTTATAATCTCTAAATAAATTGTGCCACCGGAACATTAAAAATAAAATATATTTTTTTGTGACGCGCGTGAAAGGATTTTTTTTTCAGTTTTGCTCCAGAAGGCATCAACTGGTATATATTAACATGTTATATATTCTGAAACAGTTGTTTCCACCATAAATTATTAATCATCAATTTAGATTCTGATCCGTCTGACATGACATTCACTCATTATATGACCGTGCGATCTTTGAGACCATGAATCTCTCGTTGTGACCAGCTGAGAGATAGTACAATCGTTTTCGTATGAGTGTGAAACAGTACTGTATCGTATCGTAACCGTAGTTTCTAAAAAAAACATTCGATCTATCTACTATATCTCACTCATGTTTGAAAATGACTCTATCACAGTGAGGCAATATAAGTAAACGTGTTTACATAAGCTGATACTAGAAAATGTGAGTATTTCTTTCTCTGCCAATCATTACCATCTCTGCCAATCATTACCATCTCTGCAGTACGGGTGATCCTAATGGATAATATTGTTTCAGTCTCAAGCTAGAAAAATATCAAACTGAGAAATTTATGAGCATTCATTGTTTAAAACTATCAATATATGATTCAGTATGCGACTTGTGGATATTTTAATTTCTTTAGGCTTGTTGAACACACTGACTCTTAAAACAAGTAAACCATCAACGGACATACAGGTGAAAATATAACGACTTTCGAATGTAAAGGACGCAATCGAGAAAAAGGGACCGTTGACTATTACAGACTTTTGAAATTGAGAATAAATTAAGAATTATGTTTTGTTTATGAGCGAGAGAGCCTGCCGGAATATATTGCGTAAACCGTGACGTTTAAACCATGCAATTATCCGAACAAGATTGGAAGTTGAACAGTACTGTTTCAGTACAAGTCTTATAGACGGATTGGTTTTTGAGGTACGTACCAGTGTCGTGTTTTCAAGAACACAACCGAGTTTTAATTCACGATAACTGATAAATATTATCTATTTGAACCTGCTGACAATCTTTCTAGGGAACCGAACAATTTGGTGTGAGATTTTGAAGTAGATAGTAGTCAAAGGAGTGTAGACTATGTCAGTGTTTCCAAGAAAACAAATGAAATAAAAATCAATGATTAACTAGCGATTGTATAAAAAGTATATGGATGTCAGGAGACAGACAACAGTGTTTCTTTAACAGAAAATTTAAAATAATTTGGGCAACTAAAAACTACAGCTGTGGAGTACGTCAGTGTTTCTCATAAGAAAAGAATTGGAATACAATGTATAGTAACCAGTAATTGCGGACTGCGTCCCAGTGCAAACACTAAATGTGTGCAATAGTTGTCACTATTTAGTAGTAAATAGCACTAATTAAACAAAAGAAAACAATAGAAATAGCAAAAAAGCACTATTTAGTGGTACTTATCCTGCACAGTTTTAGTGTGTGTACTCTATTTCTAAGACAACAATTGGTGTAACAATCTACGTTAACTAGCAAGTGTGGACTGCGTCAGAGTTTCTACACTGAAATAAAAGGTGCGTTAGCTATCTTTTAAATTGGTCAGCGTTACTTAGAAAAGAATTTTCATGAGTATAGCTAATGTGTACAGTACGTGAACGTTTTTACAAATATCACAAGTGAAAGGAAACGAGCAGATCAAACTCGAATTAATAAAGTGCATTATATTTCTAGCCGGAAATAACTGGAGTAAACATTATCAGTAATCATGATTGCTATAACGACGACAGTTATTTTGCAAAATAACTGAAGGGAAATGAACGATAGAAGAGACTTCAAAGCTTGAACTTTACTGATGTTTTTGAGGAAATAATTAGAATAGTCTGCTCGTTAGCTATTGTTCAGTGAGTGCAAAACATCTCAATGCTTGATAAACACAACTACAACGTGCAAAAGGAACTGCAATTATGGATAGTGTGAGAACTAAATTAGTGAAAAAAAAAACAAAAAACCATGCATCAAAATTGTGTTAAATTGGCAGGAAAGACGGGCATTTTCTTAGAAACAATCGCAGTATAACACATATAATTAAGTCATTAAATGTCCAAAAGCCAGGTGTATGATGATATTCATGAATTAGTCCAGATCAAAGTAAAACTACTACGTACATCAAATGATAATTAATGGCAACATTATCTCGAATTAACGCATGAAAACTTACATTTACAAAACTGATTTTCTTCTTAGGGAGAAAGAATCTACGATTGCTGGCGGATATTTAAGTATTGTTTGAACGATTGGAGTAAACGAATATGTCACCATTCAACATTATGCAATAATGCTAGTAGAAGGATTATAAAACTAGAGCAATACGACAAGACATTCTACAGCATAAGCACTATGCCAAACGATACCAACGAAGAATGTTTCCATTTCAACCACTGGAAACAGTTCGAAACGCTATCTGCTACCTTATACGTACCGCTGTTGTCTATCAATATTTTGACTCTCTTTCCATCCGCAGTTCTCAACTTTGCGATATGTTTAACGATTTACAAGACTCCATCTTTGAGCTCGGTTCCTAGCATGATAATTATCGGCAATATGGGTTTGTCTGACCTGAGTGTTGCTATAGTTGCACAGCCAATATATATCGCATGGACCACCATCGAGTACACCAGACTAGACCATTTCTACTGCGCTAGTTCTGTTGCATTTGGTGTATCTTCGACGTTGTTTGCCGGCGTTTCGCTGTTGACTGTCACCATTTCAAGTATAGATCGTTTTCTGGCGTTAAAACTACACCTTCGATACAACTCTGTAGTCACATCTAAAGCAGCTTTACTTACATGCGCAGCGCTGTGGATTTTTGCTCTGTTAATTGCATGCTCGTGGATAATGTTTGATTTTCTTACGTTTTCTTACTTTGTAGTCATCTCTATGTCTTTATGTATTCCTGCAACGCTGGTCTTCTACGGAGTCATATTCAAAAATCTACGACGCCATCAAAGGCAAATCGTAGCGCAAGAAGGATCACAAACCACGGAAAACAACACTGAACATTATAGGTCTAGATTGCAGAGATTCCGCAAAACTTTAATCGGAACTATTGTAGTCTACGCTGCCTTCTTGATTTGTTATTTACCAACTTTTATAATGATATTGTTGTATTCTTTCCAAGGAACTGCTACTCACAAGACTGTGCTAGGAATCAAAGTAGCTGTCAGTATGGCGTTTATCAATTCCGCTATTAACCCTGTACTATTTTTGTGGAGAGTAAGTGATCTTCGACAAGCCTGCAAAATTACAATGTCCAAATGCTTTCCCAGATCCTAACTCTGCAAACTGTCGCGCAGGCTACAGAGACAAACGTTATATGCCTATGAAAAAAATCGTATTTTAAAAAAAGGTTTTCACGCCTTAAAAAAAAACGTTTCGAGCAAAATTTAACTCGGATATGAGCTTTCAGGTTGTGAAAACAACATGTTCATAATTTTGTATATTACTACTTTAGGTCAATTTCCGTAACAAATAGTATTATTTTTGTAGCATTATTACTATTATAATCATTATTAATTATCAGCTTAACTGCGGTGTTTATTCGGGGGGAGGGTGGCATTTATTACGAAATTACGTTATTGTTCAAACAAGAGGTCACAACAATTGCCCTATTTCACTATGACGTCATGGTTTGTTTACAAGAATAAGAACAGACCTAATTCGGGCTAAATAGTTTTCGTCTAGCACATTTTGCTTTGCACTTGAACGTATATTTTGTTCTTTTATTATAAATAGATTTGAAATTATAAATTAAGCATGCTGTATCCCCTCTAGTGACCATGATTCTTAACGTTGAAACAATAGATTTGTTTTGAGGTGACGTCATAATGAGATAGGGCAATTATAGCACATCATAAGAATGCGAATAGAAATGGTGAACGTTTGCTTGGTAGTGCATATTGCCTGCACAAATGAATATTAACTAAATTGTCCAAGTCCAAAAACTGCATGCTTGCACTAATTTTCGCATTATTCGTCTATTTATATTTATATTTTCAGTTATAAGTGTGGGCGACATTTATTTGAGGGCGCGTTTTTCGGGGGGGGGAGGCGGCTAATTAAGTAAATACATTACTTTTGTTGAACATATCAAAGAATTTCTATAGGCAAATTGCTGTTCGATAAGCCATCTTGTTTAACCATATTTGGTAAATCTTACCTTGTTTGGAAATACGATTTTACTGGTTTTTTGCCGTTTTTCTAAGCGTTTAAGGCTTCAAGTTAAGAGAAAACTGCCAGATACAAAACTCAAAATGTCCGTCACATTTGATCAACTTTGCAGCCTGGGGTTCGTGACAAAAAGCACCGTCATTTAAAAAACACAATCAAAACAAACTAAATATTATCAAATAATAGCTATTTAGTAACTATTTGTCACTACCACACAACCAGAACATTGCTATTTTGTTATAGTGGTCGAGTGATAGTGACAAATTGTTACTAAATGGTTACTATTTGTTATTATTTAATTTGTTTTTATTTCGTGGTTTTCCTGCGTTTGTTCCATTTTGATGTAAGAGTTATCTTACACCAATCATTCCATTTAAAGTAGTGGCAACAGCCAAAGTTTTTTTTATTTATATGTGCTCAGATCTCCACTAAATTAAATCCCCACTTCAATCTCTTCAAGTGTGAGCCTCCTTAATCCATCTGTCTTATTGAAACATAGTGTTGACATCGATAAATGACAATGTTCTAACAAAAATTATGTCTTTACGGAATGTTTAAGATGCCATATAGTTCTTGTGCATATATCAGAGATATCTAAAAAGTAATGTTAAGAAAAGGTTGTTTATTGTTATGATTTTATTTTATTTTTTTAATTAAAACTTTAAAGTTGGTTTTGCACCTCGAATATCAATCAGATCAAAAACGACATTTTGTTCTCGTTTATGTTAGCATATTTTAAAAAGTGCGTCATGAGCAGGGAATTTAATGACCTTAAGGATTTTAATTTTTAATTTGATGCGTTTTTTGGTTTAAAAAGTTAATGGCTGCATTTTAAGAGAAGCAGAGACCTTTTTGGACTAATATGAGAAGTAGAATTTGAGATGCAGTGTGACCAATATTCACGACAAAAAACAATCGAAAATATGAATGGAATTGTAATGTTGGTAAAACTTACTCTAAGACCCCAAAAACTGGATGAAATTTGGTTCAGATTCTTATGACTTGAAATGACCATCTCTTCAGAAGCTCTTTAATTTTTTTCGGGATAACTATATATGTAAAGCATGATTTCAATTGATTTTTATTTTTAACGGTATATTTGTGACTTGCTTCACAACAACAAGAATCTTTTTTACCAATTGGAAAAAAAAAAGTTCTACATTTATACAAATCCAGTAGATTGATCATTTTATTTTGACTTTAAGAAAGCACCTGCTTTAATTATGCATTTAGATTTTAATTATGCAATTTTTATTATTTTATTTTGATGTCTCATTTTATCTCTATATACTTTATTTCTATATTTCAACAAACTTTGTCGGACTGAGCGAATATAAGCAAGTCGATGATGCTATTCTACAATAAAAAGTCCATCGGTGACAGATATGGTTTGTACATGATTTGTAGCAATATTTTGAATAGATCAATCAATCAATCAATCAATCAATCAATCAATCAATCGATCGATCAATCAATCGTTTAATTCATCAAGCAATTATGCAATTAAACAACTGAACCATCTATTTATCTACCAATTAATTTGTATTTTTTCCCTTAGAAAATAACTGCCCATGTTTTCCCATATTTCACTTATTTTTTTAAATAAATTGACCAATATCTATCATGCAAATTTAACAAAATTCAACCTGCAGTTTTCATCTAAATGCCCCCCCCCCTCCAGCAAAATCGATTGATATTGAAGTTTCAATCAATCTCGAAAATGAAAAGTCATCCTTAAGCTATGACGCTTTAAACGACGTCTTAACTTCATCACCACTTAGAACAAAATAACGCCATATAATCATTGACGATCATCATTCACAATTGTGGTATCCTGTCGGGTTCCTTCCACCGTATTATCACATCAAAGCAGTGAGCAGGCTCAACTTGAAACCTTCCCAAAATTCACTCGGCAGGCTTTGAAACGCATTTCAATCATGGCATAAATCCTTGCAACTTTGGGTTCATACTTGTGTCTGTAGTTCAAACAAACGAACAACATTTCGGATGTGATTTCGTGGCATATTTGTACAAACGCCTTCAAACTCTTGCTCTGGTTTGATCACCTGTCCGTAAACGACAAAAATTTCAGGTTTTGAGTTTCGTTGACATTCTGAATAGCTTCGTTGTAGCAGGATAAAACGCAACATAGCAATTACGTATCATGCTTCCTCAAACATTTACTTGTAGAATCATTGAAATGCTTTTCGTCTGAAAGTTGCTTTACTTTGGTTTTGATGCTCAAAAAGACTCGTCAAGTTGGTCATTTTACGAAAGGCGAGTGTGCCTTCACCGTTACGTTAATTATTTTGCTGCTCCATAATTGAAATCCTTTTTCTTCTTAGAAACGGTAAGTCAATAAACTTAATATTAGTATATGCTTTTTAAAGATGTTTATATCTTTAAAATTTTATTTAAATGTTAAAATAGCTCGTATTAGTTTTCTCTGAATATAAAATCTAGTACTATCTATAGATAAGTGAGATGAACATGGATTTTGAAGATGTTAAAATGAATTGAATAGCTCGTATTCATTTTCTCTCTGAGTTTAGAATCTATAGTTCTATCTATAGATAATTGAGATGAGCATGTATTTTAGCCATAGTTTAGGAGAAGTTTTAGTATTGACGCCTCAGTCCTGTTCAATTTGTTTTTAGTTTACTTTTTATTGATTCCTCATTTCGATTTTCTTTTTTGTTTTGTTGCTATTTTGCGTGCGCTTTACAGTGAGGACACTCGAACCGTGAACACTTTGTGCTTTTTTTGACACTTTTTTAACATGTATTCTTCGAGTGAATCTATTTGAAAACATTTGAATTTTGATATCTCAGTGCATTTGAGTTCAGTCCTACTTTTTCAGAGAATTCGAAGCAGTAGAAAGCTCAGAAAATAAAAAGCTAAATAAAGACAAGTGTTCACGGTTCGAGTGCCCTCACTGTAATACTTTAAAACTTTGATGCTGTAAAAGACGATGATACGCATATATTTATTGAATATATCAATATAAATAAATCAATAAGTAGATATATATTTACGATTGGTAAATATATATCTACGATTGGATGAATGAATAACTGAATATTTCAATAAACAAACAAACAATGCAACAAACAATCTAGAAAAAATAAAACACAATCCATACTTAACACTTTTTTTATTTCAATTCAACTAACGGCATCATTTGCGTCATTTTGCGTCACTGGCGTCACTTAGTACAAAATCTAACAATAATGCAAAATGCATCGAAAAGTTTAATTTCGCATTTGATTTTGAGAAACAGACAACATTATAGCAATCAAAAGGTGTATACCATTTTTATCAATCATCTTTTCAATAATTCTGGCAACATTTTAAGACAACATTATAGCCATCAAAAAGTGTATACCATTTTTATCAATCATCTTTTCAATAATTCTGACATCATTTTAAGACAACATTATAGCCATCAAAAAGTGTATATCATTTTTTATCAATCATCTTTTCAATAATTCTGACAGCATTTTATGATAACATTAAAGCCATCCAAAAGTGTATACCATTTTTATCAATCATCTTTTTAATAATTATGCGATTATTCAAAACAGTAGGAATTAATGGAGCATTGATAAATTGTGTGGAACTGGCTCAAGGTAGTTCTTGATAACAAGATATCAGCCTGGCGGGTGCACTGACAATCAATCAGAAAATCTTATCTTTATCCAGTGCATAGTTCACATTCCTAATTTTTGCTCAATAACAATTAAGAAAATTGCACAGAAAACATGAAAAACATCGATGATGTTACGTACAAAAAAAGAAAATCGCTTTTAATAACATCTTTTTAATCGTTACTCATATTAACAGTGCCGACTGAAATTGTTGAAAAAGGAGAACTATATTTGGACGTACGTTAACTCGACATCCTTTTTTCCTTCAAACTCTATAGCTTATATATATTAAAATAAGCTGGAAAAGTGGATGAAAGACCGAATGCTTCCATTCATTCTCCTTTTTACGAAAATTCAAACTTTATTGGGTAAGAAGGAAGTCAAAACGAGGATGGGGTGAGGTCACTGTGAAATTAGCACGGGGGGGGGGGGGGGGGGGGGGACTCCGAGGGTAAACAATCGGTGATGCTCGTCGTATACCTTTTAGGGTTAGAAATTGACGATTTGGTCTCTTTTAGGGTTTAAAAATCCACCGGGGGAAATTAGCTTGGTATACGCCTCATTCCGTCGACGCCCCAATAACGGCTGCAGCCAGCAGTGCGAATCTCTAGCGACGTCTTCTTTGATAACGTTGTCATCATCAAAAGGCAATACGTCATTCCAAGACCACTAGGAATAATGGGTGAAAGTCATGAGAGAATGTAGAATCGTGGAACAAACAGAAGGTAAATCAAGTCATAACTAAATGGCGTGGATTTCTTGTCAACTGGTGAAATAATTATAACAGTAATATTTATACCCACAGTTCCTAGCAGTCTTGGAATGACCTATTATTGTCTTTTGGTGATGACAAGGTTATTTGAAATAGCTATTCAAATTCGACGGAAGTGATGAAAAGTGCCTTCTTTAAACTAGGCCTAAATGTCATGATTATGGAAGAATAACAAGATCGATCTATATACCATCCGTTTTCAGGATACAGATTTGTCTCAAACCTTTAATTGTTTTAGTTCGTCTTTAGAGTTAGGTGTCAGTCTACTTTGGTATTTGCATGTTGTCGTTTTTTCCTTCTTGTTCTCGTAATTTTTTGTATTGTACAGTTTAATTTTGTATATGTCTTGTGAGTATTCTGTACGTATCTGTCCATCGAAATCCTGCTCATAAGTGGAGTTGGCAGACATACACAATGAGATTGTGGACTGAAGCAAGACTGAAATAAATATTATGGGTGATTAAATATTCGATCAAGATAAACAACAAGTAATGCTCGTTAGCTTGTAAGATTAATGATATGTATGTGCACACAAACATTTGTTGTTGTGGTGCAGTTTATTATTTCTTTTAGCTATTTTGACTCCCGTTTTTCTTTTATATATATATATTTTTTTTCGGATCGTTTCTGTCGGATTGACCTTTTTCTATGCTCGGTTTTATGTTTTTAATTAATTATTTCAATTTTATTTTTTTTTATTCTGATTCTGCATATACAGCTGTCATGTTCCTAGTTTTTTGTATTTTATTTTCGTTTCAATCTTCATGAATTGCATTTTTTTATTTTCACTTGTAGTCCCTCTAGCAAAACACGTGGTATCGCAAGAAAACATGGGCGAAACAGCTGGTCTCCATGGCGACCAAGTATCTATTTTTCGTGGAATCGCAAGCGTCCTAGTAACGCTGAACTTAATTGGTAACATCTTAGTGGTGGTCACAATCATGCGCAGTCAATTACTACGAACTCCAATGCACTTTCTACTTGCTAACCTTTCCTTTTCTTACGTCATCGTTTCAATCTTCTTCATTCCTAGTTACGTCATAAATGACATTATAAAATACCCAGATGTTCAGACAGTGGCAGACTTTTACTGCAAGTTTCTTACGTCATCAAACCTGTCATGGGTTGGACTGCAGGCATCAGTGTTTATGCTGGTTACCATGGCGTTTGAAAGGTATTTCGTCATTATTCATCCAAGGATTGCTATTGGTCGATTCACTAAGTCTGGTCTCATCAAAGTGTTTGTTGCTTGTTGGGTTTATGCTATCATGATAAACATGCAATACTTTGTGCACAGTGTTTATGACCGTGACCTGAAACGATGCGGTGCTAACTGGTCAGTGGGCACACGTAGATTCACAGTCTGGGTATGGCTGTTTAGCTGTGGAATCATCCCGATAGCTATCATGGGATTCCTATACGGTAAAGTCTTACGTAATATACACATACGGTGGAAGAGAGAGACGGCAGTTTCCCGTAGAGCGTTGCTAAGGTCACGTAGACGCATGACCAAGACAGTGATACAGTTGGCATTGGCGTACACGATATTATGGTTACCAAATATAGTCGTATGGGCTGTAGGTCCCGGATATGAATACTATGGTGAATTATTAGCTTCCAGTGAAATGTGCCTACTGGCCAGCGGTTGCACTATACCATTTCTATATACCATCAAAGACGAACAGTTTCGTTTGTGTCTTAGTCATATGTTTACCTGTTACCATAGGAACAGGGTTGAGGACTTGTCAAACGGGATAGATCCGTTTAACTCAATGGATGGTAAATCAGTAGTTAAAAAGGTTCGCTTTGCTACTCCGTTTGTACTAGCACCGAGGTTGGATATGGAAACGGCTAACCAAGTTAATTGACAGAGTACCCGGGCAGAGTACTACGTGACTATTATGAAACATCACCCATGGACATAAACCCCGCATATGGACATATGAGAGATTAGGACTATAGAAAACACATGGTGATTAAGATATTGATGAAACTCTATTCTGGACGAAATACTTATAAAAAAGAGAAGAAAAAAGAAAATTTATTATCTTCTAAGATTTAACAAATTGAGGACTCAAGAACGGTACCGATAAAACTTCATTATTTTTTTTATAGAGGCTTTGCATGATGGCAACCATCACGTGACAGTGCAAAGCCTCTACTTTATCCTTACATTGTAAAACACCTATTGTAATTCTGTCCCTATAGGCTGATAGGAAAAAAATAAATGCAAAACACATGATCGAGCACCCAGGGTAGCTCAGAATGGCGGATACATAAATTGTTACCCTGTCTAATAAAGTTGATTGATTGATTAATAAATGTTATATTGGTGACAAATATATATAGATAGTATAAAAATTAGGTAAACCTAACAGCGAAGCTCCGCTATTACCTGATGTTTGTAACTTATAATAAATACGTTTACTGGCGAGATTTTGTTTTTGCGGACGAGTTGTGCTATACATGCATAGCCCGACAGGGCTGACTCCCATGTAATAGTATCGGGCAAACTCTAAGGGGATACATATCTCTAAGGAGTGATAATCGTGCATAGTATTTAAGGGCGTCCAGTTCAAAGATTAAGGCGGATGGGCGATTGTGTATTTAGCGTTTGCTAGCTCAAATGCTCACACATTCATGAGAGGATGCACACTGTAACTGCTGTAGAAAAGGAAACAATAAACCGCTCGAGTGAGATTTTTTTTCAAAAAAAGTTATTTTTACAATGTAGCTTCCCTTTAAAGGTCCTGACTACTTTAGAAAAACAACAACGCCTGAAAAAAGCTAATAATCAAATAGCTTTGATAGTTTTTGAGTAATATTTTTTATGTGAAAAATGCATTTTTCGCCATTTGTTCTTCAAAAATGTCAAAACATGGTTCCGTTCAAAACATTTCTCGAAAACGGGCGCGGGACCATATAGTTTTTTATTCATTTTTTTTTTAATTATCTTTAAAATATCTTTCTAAGAAAAAATCGTGATGACTTTTCGCTTAAGTAATCGGGACCCTTAAGCATGAAATTACAAATTTCCAGTATGTTCCAGAAGAACCTTAAAAAGTTTTTTTTTTTTCGATTTTATTCAAAGTGATAATAAGAATATCAGTTCTTTTAAGTTATCAATTAAATATAGCAATTTATTCAAGAGGATCCGAGAAAACTAATTACAAATGTTCAACAAATGCTTAAAAAATGAACTTTTACGTAAATATTTTTGAGTGTCTTTGTATTTGTTATTTGATATTGTGTAAAGTGCTTTAAATTATTAATGTTATCATGACTTTGAACAACCTCTTTCATTGCATCCTTTTCATCTTCTTAAGAAAAAGTTAAATTTCACATGGATGTATATAAGATAGGAGCAAGGTTTTTTGATAATATCTTTTCAAACGTATTGGTTTAGATAAAAACTTCCTGTTTGGGCAAATATTGTTGATACTTTATGATATGGGAAATAAATAACAGAACCCATCTGTTGCGATGTAAGTAATTAACAAGACAATGATTATCCCGCAGACTTTGACTATCGCATTATTACTTTTTAAGTACCACCACACACGTATGGTATAATCTATAATATAGACACATCCATCGTTACTTACAGCTTTCTATATCGATGGAACAACATCTTTCCGGACATATACTAGATTCGGCGTTTAGAATGCGCCTTTATCACGCACTGATGTTGTCATTTATTCTTGTGATGTACGTACCACAAAGTGCAAGTCAGATCGTTAATAAAGATGATGGAATCCTTTTTGATTATTATGGTGAAAAGAGGCTCTTTCCTCCAAATGATACTCTCAATTTCAAGAACAAGTCCGTAACAGTCCAAGACAAGATGGATTGTGTTTTTTCATGTGTCAATGTCTCTTGGTGTCGTTCAGTAAACTTTCAGACTACGATTCTCGCAAGCGGTCTTCACTTGTGTGAGCTGTTATCGTTGGATCATCGCAATAACACCAAGCACTTGAATGAAAGTAACGTTTTTCATCACTACAGCATCAAGGTATTTACGCAAATTAACGTTTTAGTACAAATGGTCTAGTTTTTCGTTTTTTAAACTTCTCTTTTAATTTTGTTTTCTAAGGTTTTGATTTACTTGTTCTTAATGACTTGACTTTTATTTTAATTTAATTTTAATAATAATAATATATAAATCTATTTTAAAATTAGAAAAAATTGTCATTAATTAATGAAAAATGTTCTTAAAAATGTGTGGTTTCAGATGTTTTTTTTAATTTTTCTAAAGTGTATATTTTAATGTATAGTTTATAATATATATTAATCTGTACTCGAATGCTTTCAGAGTCCTTGTGAAGAAAAGCCATGTTTAAATGGCGCTGAGTGCATTGCTGTGGACAGACAAGGCTATCGATGTAACTGTAAGCAAGGATTTGAAGGACTACAGTGTGAAAAAGGTATCGATAATTAATTGATATATTTAGTTGCCAAATTGCTAATTTCTAGAAACCTTTGTAGACACATATTTGCACTAGAATACTTTCGCGTCGATTTAAATTGTTATGCCAATGTATAAAGTTTGAAATCACTTGGGTGGTACCAACTATAATCTACACTGATCAATTCAAAATTAAAAATAATTTGTCAGATATCTTAAGACTGCTAAAATAGCAAAGAAATGTATTCTTGGGGTACTGGGTTTACCGCAGTTTTTTATGAATGTTTGGAAATTAACTATGAAGTTGTCTTTCTCTTCTCTAGATATCGATGAATGTTCGACTGGTCAACACAACTGTCATGCCAATGCCAACTGTAACAACATCGCGGGCTCATTTACTTGTACATGCAAATCTGGTTACCATGGCAATGGACGAACTTGCACGGGTATAAATCAAATTATAACTTAAATGAGATTCATTTCATAAACTTTTACAGGTAGTGGTTTGATTTGATTTCGATTGTGGCAAATTTCAGTTAACGCTAATTTTGTATCGGCTATTGTAAGCATGCATCTTAAAGAGAAGCTACGGTGGCCCACAAGGGGGAAAACCCCATAAAACAGTTTCCAGCCCTTCTTTTATTCCTAGATGGCCCACGGAAAAATAATCTGAACGATAAAGACTACTTTCATTTCTAGTCATTAGACAATCACATTGAGAAGAATATGGTTACCAAGGGGTGTCTTTCTTCTGGATCAACTGAAGAGGAAATTATTATATACTATTTTCCCAGGGGATTTGAGTATTGAGCAATTTTTACCTTCCTATCTTAATTTCATCAAATCAACATGAGCATCAGAACACTGAAGAATCGACTGCGGGAATAGAATCTGAGAAGAAGACTACCTACATATGATGAAGATTTGGTTCGAGATATGTTTTTCTACTTTTTGCCAAAAAATAACTTCTTTCAGTGGATTTTTTTTGCCGAAAAGGCTTTAAAAGTTTTTAACTATCTTGTTTTCGTTGTTAGCAACTGGAGACGCTGTTGACTCTGGAGTTTAACCCCATTTTGGGTAAAACTTGTAATTGGCACACATCCACGCATCGCACTGATGTACAAAACATATGGCAGCTTCAAAAGAGAGTGAGCTTTGAGTGAACTGTTTGCAATATTTGCAGATTGGACTTCCTGTGTATCAAACCAGTCTTCCCTCAACAATAATTTATGAGACTAGTTTTTTTAGTTCCCTGAAATTGTAGTGTTCTGCGAAAGATAGTTGTGTTTTACGAAAAATTGTTGTATTTCAGATCTGAAATTTAATTATTTCTGTTTTGCCCTTGTGGGCCACCGTAAGAAGCTCGTACATTACCGAACAAAACTGGTTATAACTTGAATACGCATAATCCAAACTTTTAAAAATGCACAACAACTATGCTGAAAACAAATTTTATCAAAAAAATAGATGTTACTGGTCAATAAGGGAGAGAGGGGAGGTTGACTAAATGTGGATACCAAGATTGGCGACATTTGGTTGATTTTGCAGTGGGGCAAATTGCTTCCACTATTCGATTATCTTTCTCTTTTCTAGATATCGATGAATGTTCGACTGGTCAACACAACTGCCATGCCAATGCCAACTGTAACAACATCGTGGGCTCATTTACTTGTAGATGTAAATCTGGTTACCATGGCAATGGACAAAGTTGCACGGGTATAAATCAAATTATAACTTAAGTGAGATTCATTTGATATAATGATTGATACAACTACTTAAATGAGTTCAAAGGTACTGTGGTATAAAGTTGGTTAGCATCAAGGCTTGATTTAAATTCGAACAGATTTAAATTACAGCAATAACCTAGTACCCATTCACTCACCATCTGCTCCAAGTTTTGAGAATCGATGAAAAAGATGGAAAAGATGATTAACAAACATTAGAATTTGCAGTGGAACAAATTGCTTCTAACTATATCCAGCTCTCATCAAAGCCATATTAAGATATGACTAAATATGATTTACTGTAGTCTATTTTGCATCATGTAAGGGAATTCAGCGCAAGAATCAAGATTCCGGATTCCAAAAGTCTAAATATCGGATCCTAAATTCCCATTTCCACCAGCGATTTTTGCTGCGATTTTTGCGCCGATATTTACGGCGATTTTTAGATTATGTACAGAATATTTTACGAGATTTAAATTAAACCGTATATAGACTAATTACAAACCACTTCTCAATCACTTGAGTTTCCTGTTTCTTCCTAGATGGCTCATTTACGGTAAAAATTGCAGCAAAAATTGTCTGAATTCCGGATCCCACGTAGAGGATTTAGGCCGTTCCGAGAGTTACAATGTGGACGTATCCCAAATGACATTGTTTTTATACATGTGTCAAAGTCACCTATGTAGTTGTCTTTCTTTTTTCTAGATATTGATGAATGTTCGACTGGTCAACACAACTGCCATACCAATGCCAACTGTAACAACATCGCGGGCTCATTTACTTGTAGATGCAAATCTGGTTACCATGGCGATGGACGAACTTGCGCAGGTAAATCAACTGAAATGAGATTCATTTGATATATTGATTAATACAACTACTCAAACCAATTGATTAATTTACTGGTTTAAGGTTGGTTAGCATTTAGGCGTGTGATGTATTGATTGAATGATTGATTGATTGATTGTTTTTTGTTTGCAGACATTGGTGTCTCACTGTCAGGAAATTGTACAAACAACGGCATTGACATTAAATCTCCAAATTATCCTAATGATTACGATAACAACGCTAACTGTCACTGGATGCTAACTTCAACAAACAAGATTGCAGTCACTTTTGAGAATTTTAGCACTGAAGCAACAAATGATGTTCTCAAGATCTATGACGGGAATTCACCAACTTCATCAAACCTTCAAGAGTTAAGTGGAGAAAATTTGAATCCGGGAACTATCATAAGTTCTGGTAACTTCTTGTATATGACTTTCACTACCAATGAGGCCATCGTAAAGAGAGGGTTCTCTGCGATTTACCGAGGTATGTTCTGCAAAGCACGTAGCTGTTTGGACGCTCGCACTCACTAGTCAAATCAGTACATCGATTAGAGTTGTTTTCAATGAGTGAGAACCAGTTCTGTATTGTATCGTAACCGTAGTTTCTAAAGCCTCGTCTACTCGGACGATGTTTATGTGGCAATTTCTAGGTGACAATTTTTATTAAAACCGCGCGATTTTTTATGTGGCAACTATAGTTGCTAGAAAGCTGTCGACCTAGCTTTTGTGTGTCAACATAAATTGTCAAATACGCAAAATTGCTCGAAACAATGACTCATCAAATAATAATTACAGGTTTCTCACAAAAAGAACAAATATCTGTCGACTCGTCTATACGTACAAATGTAATTGCCACATAAAAATTGTCACATGATCATGAAATTTGCTCATGCTTAAAAACGACATTCGAATTTAGTGCCGTATCGTAGCGGTACAGTAACCTATCGTTTCTCACTCATACGAAAACACACCGTTCGTTGCACTTATGCACATTGAATTTTGCTCACATGGTTGACCAGAAATTGCTTTGTTTTGTATTTGAAGTGTATTTAATAAATATAAATGAAGTACTTTATGAGGTACTACAATCTCAGGCACGTAATTAGAACTGTACAAGAGAGTATGAGATAAGAGAGCTTATCCCCCTTATTGGGCTTTACACTCATCAGGGGATCTTTTCATCCTCTATTTTTAAATCTGAAGATATTTCTGGAACGAAACGTGATTGGCCAGATTGCAGGAGGCGCGGTCGCATCCTCAAAAAAATCTCAAGACACGTGCGGAGATTGTTAACAAGTTTCTAAAAATAGCACGACGAGTAGAGCCCCTGATAAGGGTCCGGGATAAGCTCTCTTATCTCATACTCTCTTGAACTGTACCATAGGTTGTACTAATTGTTGAATCGTTAATTAGTTTTTTCAATTAACTATACCACCGTTGGTATAAAATGAAACCTCGATTATTCAACATGTAATGTAATGTAGTGCTTATATAGCGCATTTTCACCTAATGTCTCAATGCGCTTTACAATCTTTCATATTTATAGTATGTAATCCGAATTTACAAGCATGAGGTCGATTAGTAATTAGTATGTATTAGTGTAGGCTTATCACCGAGGATGGTCGTTACCTGCGTCCTACAGTTTATCGTCCTTATCCGAGAAGACGCGAACCCTTACAATTATAAATCGAAGAACATTCTCCTCTATTATTTAAAGATCCTGAGTGATGGTCTGGCTGAGGGTTCGAACCCGCAGCCTCCCGGTTAACAGCCAGCGCTCTCCCAACTGAACTAACCTGTTAACCTGTTAATCACATTAGAGGAAAATGGTGTCGAAAAAAATGATGTCTCAACAATTTTGAAACTTGGCGTAGATTCACACGTGCATGTCACCTGATAATAAACAAGAGTTCTTATAATATTCGTTATTAGTTGCAGTTCATATGGATCTCAACTGCTGTAGTCCATCGTTGACCATAACATCGCCATACTATCCTAACAACTATGGGAATCTCACTGCTCTCTCGTGGACCATTTCATCATCACAAAAAATGTCCCTTACATTTGACAACGGACTTAACACTGAGAGAACATTCGATTTTGTCAGAATCTATGACGGATCTTCAAAAAGTTTTCCAAGGCTTGCAGAGCTTACTGGGGAGTACTTGAATCCAGCGACGTTCAACAGTTCTGGAAATAACTTCTACATCACCTTCACTTCTGATAGAACGGGGGTACGCAAGGGGTTCTCCGCAACAATTCGAGGTATGTGATTCTTAGGAAATAGATTCGTTTTTGTCAACTTGAACGGTTCATTATTTAGTTTACTCAGAACATACGTTTGTCCTTACTTATTTGATGAATCTATAGCGGATAGATAAAATATATCTCAAAGGAGCCGTCATGATCAGCCAGGATGCTTTGAGTTAAAGTATCATTGTCTACATGCCAAATATAGCTAGAAATTAAAATGAATGAATTATCTAATAAATAAACAACAATTCAGCATTAAAAGTTCTAAAGTAAAACGGGAAGATTGAGATTTTAAAAAGATTATTAAACAGCACCAATTTTCATTTTTAATGAATTTGGCGTTAAACTTACTTAACACTAAATGCGCAAAGCATTTTGGATCCGGAGACGCCTGCTTTAAGCCCTCATTTGATGAAGACCTTGTCTCGACAGTATATCAGTGGTCATAATAGAGTGGTTCAACGTGTAGTTCACTATGCGAGAAAGCCGTGCGATTATGCTCTAGCTAAGACTTAGATTCAATTTGATATTCTATACGATATCAGCAACATTCTATATAAAAACAAGGGACTTTGAATAACTAATATACCGAAGAAGCTATATAGTTAATAGAGAGTTAAACTGATGTACATTCTTTTTTTCAGCTGCTTAAGAACACTCGCACAAACACGATTGTTCCGCCGTATGTGACTGATGAAGACATCAGCAGCATTTGGACCGATATCTTAATATATCTCACGTTGCACTGAAAGGGGACGATTTGTATTCCTGTAGTATTCTACTAAGTGGTCGGGGGTGTTATTCTTCGTACAAATCTGAAATTAGGCATTTTAGAGGAGGAGAATTTGCGTTTTTTCAGAAAACGATGCATGTCAGGCTTTCGTCGATCAGCTTTGAATTTGAATAAACCGGTTACGATTTAGAACTCGATGGCATTGATTATATATTTCCTTTTTAAATAGCAAATGAAAAAAATAGTATCATAGTATAATTAGTTTTTTAATTCTTTTTGTTGACGTATGTCTGTCTACTCAAGGATGTAATTTGTCTTCAGAAGAAATTGGCAATTTTTGACTATTTTATCTGAAAAGGACACGAATAGGTACTTATGCGTATATAGGACCCATTATTCCCACAGTTTTAACAAAGTTTGATCTTCACAAAATATAACACCTATAGAAAGGAAGTTTCAAAAACCTGAATAGATTGGTAATTAGCTATTTGTTCACGTTTACCGTTTGATGTGGACACAATTAAATTCTATAATAAAGACATCCTGTTTACAATCAAAAACAAAACACTCCACATATATAGCATCTATGAAATACAACTGACGGGCTATATGGTATCCACACTATACTACCCTCTTGACTGCGATGACGTTTTACCCCTGTCTCTAGACTCTAGACCAGAATCCTTTTCACATTGCTTTTGCATGTTAACTAATTATTGCTGTTGTTCCTGTAATCCCTATCTCGGGAACAAAATTCAATATAAGGTATAGAGACGGGGGTAAAACGTCATCTCATTTCAGGGCTATAAGGAACAACCATGCATGATTCGACCGCGCGCTGTGTTTTTATTATAGGGAACCCATAGCTACCGTGCCTAGCGTTTCAGTGTTGGAAAATCAAATTTAAAAAAGTTGTTTAAATTCCGTTAGAAAGGTTATCTTGTTAATTATTGATGTTAGAAAAGGAAGTTTGATTTTGCTGTTTTAAAGTAAGTTTTAAACTTTTTTTTTATCTTTGCTCTGCAATAAAATACAGTGTTATCACGGTCTCCATTTGCAATGTGTATGAATTCTATGTATGCATCTATTTAAATCGGCGGTGGATTAAATCCCAAAATGGTTGTGAATTATGAACCAATTTTTTCAGATCACGATTCTTCGTTTTCAAGTGACGTCATCAAAAGTATGACAAATTCATCTTTGTTATGATACTTTGTCTCAAATAGACTCCTGGAGATTCAGTTTAACTACACAATTCAAAAGCCTGATCTAAAATACTGAATTTGCCTTATTTTGAGACCACTAAATTCTATCCGCCATGTTGGATGATATGAGTCATCATCCAACATGGGGACGCCATACATTTTTACCAAATAACAATAATCTTTGATCGTCAATAGTTCGGTAACTATTTGCTGTAGAAGCTTCAAATTTGGCAGAATTACATTGTTTTGAATGCTCTCAAAGGATATAAATGTAGTTTTTCAGTAAGATTTACAATAAAACTTTTTCCCTGAATTATCACGTGGTTGCAAACGAAGAATACGTCCGATCGGCATAACAAACATCTGATGTTTAACTCACCAAAAACGCTGCATTCATACTCTTTATGAAGATTTATGCCGTCTTTTAAATATTACAGTTATTTCTCTACGGTCACTCTTCCTGTGAAAATTAAAACTTCCTTTCAGCTAATGTTGTTATGAAATGTCTATTTTGATTTGCTGTGTTTTAAGCATCAAATTAATTTTTATTATCATCTTTTCACTCGCATTGATGTGAATATAGTATGACATGTATTATTTATCTCAGTATTCACTTTGCTATACATGTTTATCGAGGGAGCAGAACATCTTTCACGATGAATTCCGTCTAAGATTGCTAAGAATGTGTCTTTGCACAAGAGTCGTGTTGTTAGTTCTCTTACAGTACGTACAACGAAGTGCAAGTCAGATCGTCAATAAAGATGATGGAGTCCTTTTTGATTATTATGGTGAAAAGAGGCTCTTTCTTCCCAATGATACTGACAATGTCAAGAACAAGTCCGTAACAGTCCAAGACAAGATGGATTGTGTTTTTTCATGTGTCAATGTCTCTTGGTGTCGTTCAGTAAACTTTCAGACTACGCCCCTCGCGAGCGGTCTTCACTTGTGTGAGCTGTTATCGTTGGATCATCGCAATAACACCAAGTACTTGAACGAAAGTAAAGTGTTTCACCACTACAGCATCAAGGTATTTACACATTGTTTAATTGAAACGTCCGTTCAATCCACTGGATTTTTTTTATTTTTATCACATTTTGTTAGTCCTTCATATATTTGATTAAAAAAAAAAAAACAACAACAACAGAAGAGAACGAATGCGATATAGTGGGATCGACACAGTAGTATTTTTGAAAAAGTCAAAATCGGTTTTGCTATTAAAAATCAAATATATTTGCAAGAGAAAATGAGCCAAGAGAACCTATCTCCCATACTGTGCTTTGCACACATCATCAGCCACGTTAAGTTTATTTTATTACCGTCGAGGTATTTTAAGAACGGGACGTTGATTGGTCAGATTGACCAGAGAGGAAGTTGAAGAACTTTGTGCTGAATTTCAAATTTGCAAAAGAACTTAACAATGCTGAATATACTAACATGTTCTCCAGTCGTCTTTCACTTACGAATAACGGGTTTTACCCGGATTTGTGACAGTTTAAAAATAGCCTGGTTTCTAAAAGTATATAGCACTAGCGTGGTTCCTGATGGGGTCCGAGGGTAGGTTCTCTTAGCTCATTTTCCCTTGATATTTCTTATAAAATTTGAAAATAAAAGTAAAAGTTGATGGGGAAAAAAGGGATCGCCGTGCTTAGCTCAACGCTGCAAGTGAAAACTATTATGGTATAGAGACGGGGGTAAAACACACTTCAGGGCTATTCTTTTGAATAAAATGCAGCCAGAACGCCACAGCCATGGTTTATTTTTAGCTAGCAAGCAAAATTTGAATGCGAAAACTTGTATCCTTCTTGTATAATGTACACATCCTCACCATAATTAATGTAATCTCTGTCCGTATTGTTTTCAGAGTCGTTGTGAAGAAAAGCCATGTTTTAATGGCGCTGAGTGCATTGCTGTGGACAGACAAGGCTATCGATGTAGCTGTAAGCAAGGATTTGAAGGACTGCAGTGTGAAAAAGGTATCGGTATTTAATAATTTCGTTGTTTTTACAGTTATTGTTTGTGTCAAAGTCACCTATCTTCCTCTTTCTCTGATATATGCATGAATACATGACAGATAAAATATTACAGTTATATATCTAGAAAAATCATAAAAAATGTAGTTCAAGTAGTGCATGAGAGAGTCAGTCTCAGAGAGCAAGATCACTCAATACTTACAGTGATCTCTACGAAGAGAGCTACAGTGTTATTTATCAATTTATCCCAAAATCCTAAACTTATCAGAAAAAAGCAGGTTTTTTTAATTTCGCGACATTAATTTTCGCGTAACATTTTTTCACAATTTTTTTTTTGGGGGGGGGGGGGGGCGTGTGTGAAAAATGGCTTCTCAGTAAAAATGAACTTGTTTGTTAGCTGATGAAAATTGAATGCCTAACGTTTTTTTATCTATAAAAACCGCAACAAATAAAACGAGACTATTGCAGATTTCTTTGCACTTTCACTAAAACGTAGTACCTATGTCTTTCTCTTCTCTAGATATCGATGAATGTTCGACTGGTCAACACAACTGCCATGCCAATGCCTACTGTAACAACATCGCGGGCTCGTTTACTTGTAGATGCAAATCTGGTTACCATGGCGATGGACGAACTTGCAAGTGTAAATCAAATTATAACTGAAATGAGATTCATTTGATATGTTGATTGATAAACTTCTCAAACCAATTGATTTATTTACTGTTTTAAGGTTGGTTAGCATTAAGGCGTGTGATCTATTGATTGAATGATTGATTGGTTTTTGTTTGCAGACATTGGTGTCTCACTGTCAGGAAATTGTACAAGCGCTAGCAACGACATTGACATTAAATCTCCAAATTATCCTAATGATTACGATAACAACGCTAACTGTCACTGGATGCTAACTTCCACAAACAAGATTGCAGTCACATTTGAGAATTTCAGCACTGAAGCAACAAATGATGTTCTCAAGATCTATGACGGGAATTCACCAACTTCGTTAAAGCTTAAAGAGTTAAGTGGAGAAAATTTGAATCCGGGAACTATCCTAAGCTCTGGTAACATCTTGTATATGACTTTCACTACCAATGACGCCATCGTAAAGAGAGGGTTCTCTGCGATTTACCGAGGTATGTTCTGAAAAGCACGTAGCTGTTTGGACGCTCGCACTATGAAATTTATCAAATTCTTCCTTTTTGGTATCTTTTAGGGGTTGAATACCACTAAAACTCATGATTTTGGTATCTTTTAGAGATGAAAAATTTGCGAAGCCACGCTCTTTTGAAAAACGTCAGGCATCTTTTAGTGGTATTTTTGAAAGACTACGACGAGCATCCCCGATTATCCCCGGAGTCCTCCCCTCCCCCGGGGGAAACAGTACGTAACGTATCGTAAGCGTAGTTTCTAAAGGCCGATTTACACGGTACGATTTGTCGTATGCGATTTGTAGTATACGACTAGTCGTAACTTCTAAAACTAGTCGCTCGCACTCTAAAACATGTTTTAGAATGTCCTACGACTAGTTTTAGAACGTTTTGAACCTCACGACTAGTCGTATACTACAAATCGCATGCGACAAATCGTACCGTGTAAATCAGCCTTAAGAAAACATTCAAATTTTCCTGACGTATCCTAGCGGTACTTTATGTAGTATAAAACCTGAGATATTCTCAGTTTTTGATTTAAGAAAATTAAATCAGTCCAAATTTTCAATTTTTGTAGAAGCAAAAGTGACGATATCAACGAATTGTCAATTCCACAGCATCGAAAAAAGTGTTTATTCACCAAACTATCCTAGTAACTATGGTAACAACGCTAGCTGTTACTGGAAACTAACTTCAACAACCAAAGTTTCACTCACGTTTCTAATATTCAACACTGAAGTGAAACGCGATGTAGTTAGGCTCTATGACGGACCTTCAGCAAGGTCGCCAATGCTCAAGGATTTGAGTGGACAAGAACTAAGTCCGGGAACTATCGTTAGCTCTGGCAATTATATGTACATCACTTTCACTTCTGATGGATCAAATGTGATGAATGGTTTCAAGGCACTTTATTGTGGTATGTCACATATTGTTTTCTTTTATTTGTACCAGTCCCAGTGTGCAAGAAAGAACAAACGCAGGTCTTCTCCAGCTTTAATAGCATCAATATTCTGCATATTCACACAAGGCCTTTATCTTCATTAGAAACAAGCTCTAATTTAAAACAAAATTAACACAAGCAACATAAGTCATAAATGATATGTTTATTTGACAATTTTTGTGATTTAAAAGACAAAATATTGATGCTACACTTTTCTCTGGCAACTAAACTAAGCAAGTGCGCGCGCATATATACAATTCAAGCTAACAGTTTGAAAACTAGGACAAAAATTTGTTAAAATTAATGTTTGATGAAACAAACTACAATGAACATTACAACAAGGGGCTATTTGACTAGCTCATTGTATTTATTTTAATATGCGTGTTTGTTTTCATTAAATATAGTTTTAGTTGAGACGTCTCTGAGCTGTTGTGGTTCATCATTGAACATAACATCACCATACTATCCCAATAACTATGGAATCAACAGGGCTTTTTCGTGGAACATCTCATCATCAAAAAGAATGCTACTTACATTCGCAAGTTTCGACACTGAGTCTGACTATGATTTTGTCAGGATCTATGACGGGCCTTCATCAAGGTCACCGAAACTTAAAGAGCTAAGTGGAAAACAGTCGAATATAGAACCTATCCGCAGTAGTGGCAACTACTTGTACATCATCTTCAATTCCGATGAGTCGCATGTACGCAATGGCTTCTTATCGACAATTCAAGGTAAGGAGTGGTTAAATTTGACCGGGCCCAAAACGTGGGGATTAAAATGAAAGCACAATTTTTTTTTTGATACCTAGAAGTGCCGGGAAAAACTTTACAACCTCTGACTGCATGAATAAAACCCCTAAAACAGTCCAAAAAAGCTCGCGGCTTTACGTCCTTATCCGAGAAGACGAGGCACTGAGAAAGTAAAATATCTTGCCTAAGTTCACATCCGGGGGGGGGGGGGGGGGGGGGGCTCCGAGGGTAAACGATCGGGAATGCTCGTCGTATCTTTTAGGGGTAAAAATCGGCGATTTGGTTTCTTTCAGGGTTTAAAAATATGAAATTTGGCAAATTCTCACTTTTTGGTATCTTTTAAGGGTTGAAACCCACTGAAACTCCTGATTTTGGCATCTTTTAGGGATGAAAAATATATGAAGCCACGCCCTTTTGAAAAACGCCCGGTATCTTTTAGGGGTAGTTTTGAAAAATTCCGACGAGCATCCCCAATCGTTTATCACCGATCGTTTATGCTCGTCGGAATTTGTGAAAATGACCCCTAAAAGATACCAAAATTTTATCCAGAAGGGTGTGGTAATACATGATTTTTACCCCTAAAAGGTACCAACTCAAATACGAACAATTGGTTTAATGAACTAAACTTTCCGTGGTTTATTGCTCGTAGAAATTAGTATGTAAATCATGCACTCTGGATCCTTTACATGCAGTTATACTGGACAAATGTTTCCCTTAATTACTTCCTGTTCTCACCAATATTGTTAACTTCTTCGACTATCATCTCGCTTTGGAATAAATGGTAATGTTCTTAATTGGCTAACATCATACTTAGAAAATTGTACACAGTTCGTTCATATCGATGGTGTTTCTTTAAATAAACAGCCATTAGTTCGTGGTGTTCCACAAGGTTCGGTCCTCGGACCATTGCTGTATGTTTTATACACTTCGCCAATTGCAGACATCATAAAACAACACAATTTACAGTACCATTTGTATGCTGATGATACGCAGCTTTACATTTCTTTTAAGGCAAGTTGTACTAAAGATCTTGAGCATGCAAAATCCTTGGTTGACCGCTGTATTCATGACATTGACTATTGGATGACAAAGAACTATCTAAAATTAAATCAAGACAAGACTGAGCTTTTAGTAATATCATCTAGGTTTCGTACTAGGCCTGAAATAGACGATATTTTTGTAGGAACTGGAACTGTTAATGCTAGCAAGTCTTTTAAGAACTTAGGGATGCTGTTTGATAACTCACTCAGCATGAATGACAATGTTAAGCAAATATGTAGAACGTCTTTTTTTCACTTACGTAACATAAGTAAAATTCGTAAATTTCTCAATCAAAATACATGTGAGATTTTAGTTAATGCTTTTATTAGCTCCAAGCTTGATTATTGTAATTCCTTACTTCACGGCCTTCCAAAGTATCTCATAAATCGTTTACAGTCAGTGCACAATGGCGCAGCTCGTGTTGTTACTCTGAGCAAGAAATATGATCATATAACTCCAATTTTAATTGATCTGCACTGGCTGCCTGTAGAATTTAGAATAACTTTTAAGCTACTTTTAATTGCATATAAGGGCCTAAATGGTCTTTTACCTAGTTATTTATCTAGCTTATTAACCTATCAGAATTATTCTAGAACATTACGTTCTTCCAGCAAACAATTTTTAGCAATTCCTAAAAGTAAAACTTATGGAGACAATTCTTTTGCAGTTGCTGCACCTAAGGTCATGGAACACTTTGCCTTTAGAAGTACGCACGTCTCCATCATATCAGTGTCTATTTTTAAAAAAACATTTAAAGACGCATTTATTTAATATAGCTTATAGTTTGTAATTTTTTAAATAGATAAAATATTGCAAATTTTTGTAATCTGTTAGTTTTTTATTATTGTATATATATATTTTATTAAGATATTTTTTATTACTATTTATATTTTATTTATAATTAGTAAGCGTTTTGGACAATTAGTGGAGTTAGCGCTATATAAATAAATATTATATTATATTATTATAGAAATTATTATACTGATAATCATATACATGCATGACGCTGCTATCATATGGTAACTGGATACTTTAAATCACGTGTCTCTTAAACTAAACAATACAAATAAAAAAGATTACAACAAATATATTTAATATTCGTAAAAACGAGATCTTGTTTTTAATACTCTAAAAGGTGCCAACTTTAATTGAGAGTCTGAAAACCTCCCAGAGACGCTAAAAGGTAGCAAATCTCCGATTGTGATCTCTAAAAGGTACGACAAGCATCCCCGCCCTCCGATATATGGGAGTCCCCCCCCCCGGGTGACAGTAGGTCAAAACACAGAATTCAAGGAGAAACGCTAGAGAATATATAATATAAAATAAAGTTATATAACACACACCTCAAACCAACAACGTATATACAGAGGTATTACGACTAATCTTTTACTGCAATAATTTTGAAACAAATGGAAATTAGTTGTGTATCGTTTGAAATATTAGGCAATAACTAGTTTATTTTATTTTATCTTATTTTTTCAGAGGCTTTTTAAAAGGGCTTTACACAACACAAGGCATACGTAGTGACGTAAAAAAGTCAGTAAAAGGACACTCTCCTATCAAGTTTCAATAGCTAGTTTAAGAAAGTATAGCGTAGAAGTCCAGCATAATGAACAGTTGAAAAGTCAGTCCTGCAACAGGCTATTGCAGTCACTGCATGAGTTGCTGGTGTCAGTGCGCAAAATCACTATTTGAAATTAAGCACTTTAAAAAAATGAATAAAACTTAAAAACAAACAAACTAATATGCGAATGAACAAACAGTAACATTAAGTGTACAAGTAATAATTATTAGTAATAAGTGATTACTAATTAGTAATGGAGCTATAAACAGATTTCAGATGGTTTATGTATGTGCCCTAATTCTAATCGTACACGCAAACTTCATAACTGATAATATATAAGGTGCACAAAATTTTCCAAAACACAATCAAGTTGCTTATGATTTCTTTATAATGGGAGTTTTACTATTTAATAGAATATCATCTTGTCTTGATTACTATAACAGATTGGCATGAAACAATTGTATATATATGCACAGTTATATATACATGCGTAAAACTCGTTGCACTGAATGAACCTTCATTTAAACACGGTATATATTATTATCTAAACATTGCTTTTCATGAATTGAAAGCCGTTTAGAAAAAACCGTTACACAATTGTGAACTGTTATATAATATAAACTAATTGAGTACTTAATTGTAATGCTTAAAACTATAGACTCAAAACTGAATGATCGTCAAAATCTGATCCATATAGTCAGTGTACGGCTACTTGTGTATTTGAAACAAGCACTTCTTGACAATTGAAATAAAGCAACACTTTATCACAGACATGTCGTGATCTTTTATTCGGTTGTGTAGCCACCCGGGTGTACCCAGCAGAAAAAGGACACCGGCCATCCCTCGGGCGGATACCGAAGTTTTGAAAGGGGGGGGGGGATTATAATAATAATAAAAAAATGATCCAGAAATTTTGAAAGGGCGGAGGGGCACTAATTAAAGAAATACTGGTTATCAATCAAAAATTCATAGAATCTTCTATTAAAATAAATCGAAAGGAAGGTCCGGTCCCCATTCCCCTCCCCTTGGATCCGCCTCGGCCATCCAGTACCCGTAGAGGCAAGCCCCTGCTAGCCATGTCTCTAGCCTTGCCCGGGACCATTGAATATTTATTACAGGGATGAAGCAACAGGTATTTCAAAGCGTTGTGGAGGGGAGGGTGATAAGTGCCTTGAAAGAGTTTTGACTTATCATGTAATACTAATCCAGAAACAAATGTTTGCACCTCCCTTGTTATAGTGCTGACTGGATCACATAATTCCCAAAACGCTCAAGCTAGCGTAGGTTTTAGAGAGGGTCACACAGATTCTACCATCGGATTCGCAAAGTTTGATGGGGACCCGGGGTGGGTACTACCCTTTATCAACTATACGGGGATGATCCGCTGAACAGGGTATGGTTTTTGATCTTGGTGTCTTAAACAGGGTATCGAATTCTACTCTATTTTCGATTTAATCCAAATTTACTGTCATACACAGGCTGTAGAAAACAAGGGATATATTTTTCATTTAGGAAATCGGCAGAAGAAGATCATTGATTTTAATAAATGACTTGAATATTTGCGATAGATATTTTAGCACAGCAATACAATTCAATCATTTATCATAAACAGGGAATGGAAGTTAGGTACTTTTTGTCATAAACAGGGTACCCCATTCAGGATCCCAGCGGAACACCCCTACCCGGATCTGAAGGGAGTAACCCCCGGGGCTGGGGATCACACTATCCCACTCAATTGTTCAATAAAATGGCATCATTTTAAAACTTTATTTCCATATTTACTCATGTGGTAAAGTAGCTGATGCCATATAGAAAGTGCTCAATACACTAGAAGTGTAGAGCTGAATACAATGAATAAAATGAGACGAAGGTTCTCTGTTACTCTGAGTTTCGTGCTTTTGCACTCGTCAGACAGACTATTTAATGAAGAAACGATTCCTATCTAGTTTATATATATACACGTCTATTGTATTTACATTGTTATCTTAATACAAAGGATGCGGGATTGCGTTACTATTTACAAATGGTGTGAGAGTAAAACAAAGGTTGCGAAGTAGATAATAATAGTGGATAATTCAATTGTTCCTTAAATAAAACTTGTTTTCATGACGGCATTTAGAAATAAGTTCAGATCGTTTGTTAAGTGTATCCTTGGGGTTAGCTTTGATGATCATTAGTTTCTCTGTTAGGCATAAGTCGCATCGTTTGAAGATGTTGCCATATGGTCTTGCGCGGTTGATTATTGTCCATTTTAAAGTCTTTGTTATTGTCGCGTAGGTTCCAAATGTACTTTGATAATTCGGTGCTGTTCGTGTATTTTCTGTGTTTGAATGTTAGTTTGTGCTGCGTATATCGTTGTTTAAAAGTTCCTTCTGTGAGTCCGATGTAGTTCTTAGATGTGTTGTTGGTTGTGACTTGTGCGTTGTAGATGATGCTGGAAGTTAGGCATTTACGGTCGAGTAAACATTGGTCTTTGTTGCGGCAGTTGCATTGTTCGTCGGTGGTTGCGTTGCTGTTGTCATTGGCGGTGTTGGTTACTTTCTTGTTATGTTTGTTGATTATGGATCTCATGTTGTCCATGCAGCTGTAGCTTACTTTAATGTTGTTTTTGTTGAAAAGGCTGTGGTATTTGTGTTGTCTTGGAAAGTGCTTAGAGATTAATTTAAGAAATATTCTGCCAATATTAGTCTTGACGTTTTTGCTGTAGGGCGGGTTGTACCAAATAATATTCCTTTGTCTGTTGCGTCGTCGCGTTGTTGGTTGGCGGTCTCTGTCGAAAGTGAGTGTTGTATTGTATCCACTGTTTTTCAAGGCGTTGTCGTAGGTAGATTTAGCTTTGTTGAATACGTGTTCGTTGCAGGAGTTATCAGAAATTCGTCGGCTGATGGATGCAGGTAGTTGTTTGATAATGTTAGGCGGGTGGTTAGACTTGGTGTTGATGTATTAGAGATTTCCGATTTAGCGGAATAAGCCCATTATATTCCGCGACATATTCCGCCACAGGAAGCCCATTTATCACAATACCACTTCGCTAAAAAATGCATTTTCCATCCCTTCTTCTTTTGGCCAATTTTTTATGACATTTATATGTTAAAAGGAAATAACTATGAAAAAAATTAAAAAAAGGTTTTTGACGATTATCATAACTGTCTTTAATTAATTATAATGAAAATACAAAGACAAAAAAAACTCAAGTTGATAACAAACGATATAAGTTTATCATAAGAAAAAGCCTTGTTGACAAAAGTTTTCTCTTCATTTGTTTCGATATAAAAACATATATTCACTTCAGAATTGCATACAAAAACAAAACAAAACTAATGCCTATTTATAATTCGCTTGCGTCGGTTGGTTAGCATCCACAGGTTGCTACAACTAATGGCTGAAATGGCCTTTGGTGTCTGAAGATCGCTGACGTCGAAATATATTTTAAGTTTTCCAATAGTGTGCTCTATGCGAACAAGCATTGACCTCAAAGCACGACTAGCAGTCTATTGTGTGCCGTGGAGTGATGAGCGGAATTCGACTGGCATAACCACCATCTGCAAGGAGCCTTGCTCTTTGAGGGAGATTACGAAGGGATATTATTTATGACAACCGTAAATGTTGAAACAATAAAGAAAGGGAAAGGTGGAATGTTCATGACAATAGTATATGAATGCTTGTGTGGATAATCTGGTCGAAATGAAATCTATTTTTTTAAATTTGCTGCACGTGCATAATATGATAATCTTGCATTCTTTTCGTGTTACTCTTAGTTACACTACTCATTTCATATCAGCGTTGTGTTGTACAATTCGTTATTGTTATTTTTATTGTTTATTTATTATCATGTCTGCTACATGTAAAACGAGAAAAGGATTTACCAGTGTTGAGGACACAATTTTGTTACAAGCTATAAAGACCGATATTTGATATATTGATTAATACAACCACTCAAACCAATTAATTCATTTACTGGTTTAAGGTTGGTTAGCATTAAGGCGTGTGATATATTGATTGAATGATTGATTGATTGTTTTTAATTTGCAGACATTGGTGTCTCACTGTCAGGAAATTGTATAAGCAACGGCATTGACATTAAATCTCCAAATTATCCTAATGATTACGATAACAACGCTAACTGTCACTGGATGCTAACTTCAACAAAATTGCTTTGTTATGTATTTGAAGTGTATTTATTAAATATAAATGAGAGTACTTTATGAGGCACTACAATCTCATGCAAGTAATCAGAAACAGAACCGTTAATTCGTTTTTTTAATTAGTTTTTTTTAATTAGTTATAAAAAATTAGTGCACCAATGCTTAAAAACTCCTGGACACTACAACCGTAAACCATTATTTATTTGAGGGCCTTTCTATTCACTGAGAGTTTCTGGCACTGATTTTCCGGTTTTCGCCCGCACTCTATACCACTGTCCAGTAAACGTGATCTGGCATTGCAGGGTGGCTCGAGCGGCTTCGCCTCTCGCTGCTCACCGATATGGTGATGGTTCGAGCGTTCCTCCTTAAAGGATTTCAATGGCTTGTTTTGTTTTATACATCCTGAAAACCATCCCAAACTCACATTCGAATTTAGTTGGGACATTCATTATTTTTTAAACCAAATTTTTGATTGAGATTTTGAAAAGATTATTAAACAGTACCAGTTTTCATTTTTAATTAATATGGCGTTAAACTTACTTAACACTAAATGCACAAAGCATTTTGGATCCGGAGACGCCTGCTTTAAGCCCTCATTTCATGTCTCGACAGTATATTAGTGGTTATAATAGGGTAGTATCTCAAGGCAGTTAAGGCCTGGGTCAGGACTTAGATCTCAAAGAAATGTCATTTTTATTTTTTTTTCAAATGCTGGATTAATGATATTGTTATGAAATTTGCACATATGGTTAAGATCGAAAAGTTGTAAATATTTTTGGTAATTTCATTTGTTATAATGTGATCACGTGACCATTGGCGTAGAATTTGTAGGTGTAATATTCAATTAAAAATCAATTAAAGAAAAAAACAAATTCTACTTTAAAACATTGCTTTTAGGAAGGGCTATCGACGTAGGCTTAGATTGGTTGTTCATCATTGGTTGTTAGAGAAATATTTGACAAGAGAGGTCACGTGACCAAATTGGGTTTTTACTAAATCTAATATTTCTCCTTATTTACCAATTTTAGTCAATCAATCTAAGCCTACATCGATAGCCATTTCTAAAAGCAATGTTTCAAACTATTTTTCACTTTTTTCTACAATCGTTCTATATACCCCATTTTAACTTAAAGTTTTAACCAATAAAAAATATCCCTAGGTCACGTGATCAACCCATTACAAATATAACACTATCAAAAAAATTACAACTTACAACGATCTTAACCGTGGGTTCAAATTTCATGAGGATTTCATAAATACAACATTTGAAACAAAACTAGACCCTGAATTCAGGGTTTACTCGTGCCCAAGAACGAAGGTTCTTAAAAACCGAAAACAAAACAAAACAAAAAACAAGAAACAAAACAACACAAAATATGCAATACGGTTTCTTTGCGACATCTCGAACTTTCCTTTAAGCTCTTATAATACCACAGGCAGCCCAAGCAATCTACTCGCTTCGCTCGCAGCAACTAAAAGGCAGGAAACTATCATCCACACCACCTCTTCTTTAACGGCAAAAAATACTCCAAAATCAACAAGAATTACACAAAAACTACATCAGCATAAAAGCTCAATAAACAAGATTTCAATAAATTGCACTTTACTTCAATTTTTCACGAAAAAATACTGCAAATTTTCGCTTTTTCTTTCAAAATTCGGCAGATTTTCCAATCAGTTGAAGCGTGGACCATAGCGAGTGAACATTATTCGTTGTTTGCCCTTTGTTATGTTTCTCTCAATTTCGCAAAGTTCAGCCATAAAAGAGATCATTTTAGACTTGAAAAGTGACCAAATAGTCTCCTTTGGGTAAGATACCAAAAGATCCTTTTGAAATATTTGTCTTTTTTCGCTTTTGTTAATACACATCGCTATAAACAATCGTTCTTCAACTCGAGTGAGCGAACTTCGATATGTATACGTCTACAAGCTCGAAAATTCTCACTTTCGCAATGAATTTCTTGCTACTTTTTTATCTTGTTCACTTCTAATAATTCTTCTTAACAATTCCACGAATTGGTTTTCCTTAAATTAAGTTTTATTTAGCTGTTTTGATGCGACATGGAAGCATTGGTTTTAATTATTTTTTTAACTGTTTTGATGCGACATGGAAGCATTCGTTTTAATTATTTAAAAAATTGTTTATTAAAAAATAACTGATAAAATTGCAAAAGAAAGATTACTTGAGAACAAAAAAAAAGTGAAAGCGCTGGTGCATTAGAATTTCTTTCTTTGTGAATTCGGTCAGACCTGATGGAACATGTCTGAACTTGCCAAAATTTCTAACAGCGAAAAAAAAAAAAAACTGTCTGCAGAACTATACTCGTGCCCTCGGCCTAAGGGCCTGGGCACGAGTAAAAACATATTTTTGGTAGAATTAGAGGATTGACCCAGGCCTTAACTGCCTTGAGATAGTCAGCGTGTAGTTCACATTGCGAGAAAGACGTACGATTATGCTCTAGCTTAGACTTAGATTTGATATATTCTATACGATATCAGCATTATTCTATATAAAAACAAGGGACTTTGAATAACTAATATACCGAAGAAGCTATATAGTTAATAGAGAGTTAAACTGATGTACATTCTTTTTTTTCAGCTGCTTAAGAAGACTCGCACAAACACGATTGTTCCGCCGTATGTGACTGATGAAGACATCAGCAGCATTTGGGCCGATATCTTAATATATCTCACGTTGCACTGAAAGGGGACGATTTGTATCCCTGTTGTATTCTACTAGGTGGTCGGGGGTGTTATTCTTCGTACAAATCTGAAATTAGGCATTTTAGAGGAGGAGAATTTGCGTTTTTTTAGAAAACGATGCATGTCAGGCTTTCGTCGATCCGCTTTGAATTTGAATAAACCGGTTACGATTTAGAACTTGAAGGCATTGATTATATATTTTCTTTTTAAATAGCAAAAGAAAACAATAGTATCATAGTATAATTAGCTTTTTATTTCTTTTTGTTGATGTATGTGTGTCTACTCAAGGATGTAATTTATCTTCAGAAGAAATTTTTGACTATTTTCTCTGAAAAGGACAAGAATAGGTACTTGTGCGTATATAGGACCCATTATTCCCACAGTTTTAACAAAGTTTGATCTTCACAAAATATAACACCTATAGAAATGAAGTTTGAAAAACCTGAATAGATTGATAATTAGCTATTTGTTCACGTTTACCGTTTGATGTGGACACAATTAAATTCTATAATAAAGACATCCTGTTTACAATCAAAAACAAAACACTCCACCACAGGCGGACCAGGCCAATTCCCTGTGGCTATTAATCGAAGGGTCACGAGATCGAGCCCCAAAGAAATCACTAAAAAACATTTTCAGTCTATTTCTTTCTTCTCTTCTTCTTCTTTAGATTAAAAAAAATCCCTGTGTTGTAAGTAACTTTTTTTCTGAAAATTGGCCTGGTGCGCCTGTAACTCCACATAATAGCATCTATGAAATACAACTGACGGCCTATATGGTATCCACACTATACTACCCTCTTGACTGTGATGACGTTTTACCCCCGTCTCTGGACCAGAATCCTTTTCACATTGCTTTTGTTAATTATTACTGTTGTTCCTGTAATCCCAATTTCTGGAACACAATTGAATATAACAGTATTCTGAAAACTATTATGGTATAGAGACGGGGGTAAGACGTCATCTCATTTCAGGGCTATAATGAACAACCATGCATTCGAACACGACCGCGCGCTGTGTTTTTATTATAGTGAACCCATAGCTACCGTACCTAGCATTTCAGTGTTGGAAAATCAATTAAAAAGGGTTATTTAAATTCCGTTATCTTGTTATCTTGTTAATTATTGATGTTAGAAAAGGAAGTTTGATTTTGCTGTTTTAAACTACCTTTTTTATCTTTGCTCTGCAATAACATACAGTGTTATCACGGTCTCCATTTGCAATGTGTATGAATTCTATGTATGCATCTATTTAAATCGGCGGTGGATTAAATCCCAAAATGGTTGTGAATTATGAACCAATTTTTTCAGATCACGATACGTCCGATCGGCGCTATCAAACATCTGATGTTTAACTCACCAAGAACGCTGCACTCATACCCTTTATGAAGATTTATGTCGTCTTTTAAATATTACAGTTATTTCTGCGCGGTCACTCTTCCTGTGAAAATTAAAACTTCCTTTCAGCTAATGTTGTTATGACATGTCTATTTTGATTTGCTGTGTTTTAAGCATCCAATTAATTTTTATTGTTATCTTTTCACTCGCATTGATGTGAATATAATATGACATGTATTATTTATCTCAGTATTCACTTTGCTATACATGTTTATCGAGGGAGCAGAACATCTTTCACGATGAATTCCGTCTAAGATTGCTGAGAATGTGTCTTTGCACAAGAGTCGTGTTGTTAGTTCTCTTACAGTACGTACAACGAAGTGCAAGTCAGATCGTCAATAAAGATGATGGAGTCCTTTTTGATTATTATGGTGAAAAGAGGCTCTTTCTTCCCAATGATACTGACAATGTCAAGAACAAGTCCGTAACAGTCCAAGACAAGATGGATTGTGTTTTTTCATGTGTCAATGTCTCTTGGTGTCGTTCAGTAAACTTTCAGACTACACCTCTTGCAAGCGGCCTTCACTTGTGTGAGCTGTTATCGTTGGATCATCGCAATAACACCAAGTACTTGAACGAAAGTAAAGTGTTTCACCACTACAGCATCAAGGTATTTACACATTGTTTAATTGAAACGTCCGTTCAATACACTGGATGTTTTTTATTTTTATAAAACAAAACAAAAACAAAAAACAATTAGTACTGGAAGAGAACGAATGCGATATAGTGGGATCGACACAGTAGTATTTTTGAAAAAGTCAAAATCGGTTTTGCTATTAAAAATCAAATATATTTGCAAGAGAAATTGAGCCAAGAGAACCTATCTCCCATACTGGGCTTTGCACACATCATCCGCCACGTTAAGTTTATTTTATTACCGTCGAGGTATTTTAAGAACGGGACGTTGATTGGTCAGAGAGGAAGTTGAAGAACTTTGTGCTGAATTTCAAATTTGCAAAAGAACTTAACAATGCTGAATATACTAACATGTTCTCCAGTCGTCTTTCACTTACGAATAACGGGTTTTACCCGGATTTGTGACAGTTTAAAAATAGCCTGGTTTCTAAAAGTATATAGCACTAGCGTGGTTCCTGATGGGGTCCGAGGGTAGGTTCTCTTAGCTCATTTTCCCTTGATATTTCTTATAAAATTTGAAAATAAAAGTAAAAGTTGATGGGGAAAAATGGGATCGCCGTGCTTAGCTCAACGCTGCAAGTGAGCAATTATTTCTAGCCTTTTATCAAAATGATTCTTGTCTGTCGATATCAACATTGTGTGTTTGTTTTGTCAGAGAAACACTGCTGCCCAGCCCCAATCAATATACTCTCAGCTAAGTTTGATCTTCAATAAGCCTGAAGCGTGATGACGTTTTACCCCCCGTGTCTAGAGCAGAATCCTTTTCACATCGCTTTTGTTCACTGATTATATCTATTTTTCCTGTATTCTCGAAGGATTATAAAAATTTGAATATTAAAAGATCGAAAAAACTATTATGGTATAGAGACGGGGGTAAAACGTCATCACACTTCAGGGCTATTCTTTTGAATAAAATGGAGCCAGAGCGTTACAGTCAGTTTAATTTTAGCTATAGCAAGCACATTTGAATGCAAAAACTTGTATAATGTACACATTGACCCTCACCATAATTAATGTAATCTCTGTCCGTATTGTTTTCAGAGTCCTTGTGAAGAAAAGCCATGTTTTAATGGCGCTGAGTGCATTGCTGTGGACAGACAAGGCTATCGATGTAACTGTAAGCAAGGATTTGAAGGACTGCAGTGTGAAAAAGGTACCGGTATTTGATAATTTCGTTGTTTTCACAGCGATTGTTTGAGATGAGATTTATTGAGATTTATTTGAGATTTTAATGAGATTTATTTGATATATTGATTGATACAACTACTCAAAGCAATTAGCTGGTATAAACTTGGCAAGCACCAAGGTTTGATTTATTGATTGTATGATTGATTGATTGATTGATTGAGCTTAAAGAGCTCAAAGCTTAAGAGTTAAGTGAGAAAATTTGAATCCGGGAACTATCATAAGCTCTAGTAACATCTTGTATATGACTTTCATTACCAATAAAAGCATGTAGCTGTTTGGATCGACGCTCGCACTCATTAAAACCCTATATCCATATCGTATGAGCGGGGAAACAGTACGTAACGTATCGTAGCGTACTTTCGAAGAAAACATTCAAATTTTCCTGCCGTATCGTATCGGTACTTTATGTAGTATAAAACCTGAGATATCTTCAGTTTTTGATTTAAGAAAATTAAATAAGTCTAAATTTTCAATTTTTGTAGAACCAAAAGTGACGATATCAACGAATTGTCCATTCGACAGCATCGAAAAAAGTGTTTATTCACCAAACTATCCTAGTAACTATGGTAACAACGCTAGCTGTTACTGGAAACTAACTTCAGCAACCAAAGTTTCAGTCACGTTTGTGAGATTCAACACTGAAGCGAAACGCGATGTAGTTAGGATCTATGACGGACCTTCAGCAAGGTCGCCAATGCTCAAGGATTTGAGTGGGGAAGAATTAAGTCCGGGAACTATCGTTAGCTCTGGCAATTATATGCACATCACTTTCACTTCTGATGGATCAAATGTGATGGGTGGTTTCAAGGCACTTTATTGGGGTATGTCACATATTGTTTTCTTTTATTTGTACCAGTCCCAGCGTGCAAGAAAGAACAAACGCAGGTCTTCTCCAGCTTTAATATTCTGCCTATTCTGACAAGGCCTTTATCCTCATTAGAAACAAGCTCTATTTTAAAACAAAATTAACACAAGCAACATAAGTCATAAATGATATGTTTATTTGACAATTTTTGTGATTTAAAAGACAAAATATTGATGCTACACTTTTCTCTGGCAACTAAACTAAGCAAGTGCGCGCGTATATATACAATTCAAGCTAACAGTTTGAAAACTAGGACAAAAATTTGTTAAAATTAATGGTTGATGAAACAAACTACAATGAACATTACAACAAAGGGCTATTTGACTAGCTCATTGTATTCATTTTAATATGCGTGTTTGTTTTCATTTAATATAGTTTTAGTTGAGACGTCTCTGAGCTGTTGTGGTTCATCATTGAACATAACATCACCATACTATCCCAATAACTATGGAAGCAATATGGCTTTTTCGTGGAACATCTCATCATCAAAAAGAATGCTACTTACATTCGCAAGTTTCGACACTGAGTCTGGCAAAGATTTTGTCAGGATCTATGACGGGCCTTCATCAAGCTCACCGAAACTTATAGAGCTAAGTGGAAATCAGTCGAATATAGAACCTATCTGCAGTAGTGGCAACTACTTGTACATCATCTTCAATTCTTATTATTTCCGCGGTGAACACAATGGCTTCTTAGCGACAATTCAAGGTAAATGTGGTTAAATGTGACCGGGCCCAAAACGTGGGGGTTTAAATTAAAGCACAATTCGTTTTGATACCTAGAAGTGCCGGAAAAAACTTTACAACCTCTGACTGCATGAATAAAACCCCTAAAACCGTCCAAAAAAACTCGCGGCTTTACATCCTTATCCGAGAAGACGAGGCACTGAGAAAGTGAAGTAACTTGCCTAAGGAGGGGGGGGGGGGGGGACTCCGAGGGTAAACGATCGGGAATGCTCGTCGTATCTATTAGGGGTAAAAATCGGCGATTTGGTTTCTTTTAGGATTTAAAAATATGAAATTTGCCAAATTCTCTCTTATTGGCATCTTTTAAGGGTCGAAATCTTTTAGGGATGAAAAATATGTGAAGCCACGCCCTTTTGAAAAACGCCCGATATCTTTTAGGGTTATTTTATAAAAATTCCGATGAGCATCCCCAATCGTTTATCACCGATCGTTTATGCTCGTCGGAATTTTTGAAAATGTTCCCTAACTGAGGTACCAACTCAAATACGAACAATTGGTTTAATGAACTAAACTTTCCGAGGTTTATTTTATTGCTCGTAGAAATTCTTATACTGATAATCATATACATGCATGACACTGCTATTATATGGTAATTGGATACTTTAAATCACGTGTCTCTTAAACTAAACAATAATATAAAAATTAGGTGAACCTAATAGCGAGCTCCGATTTAATGAAATGAATTATTCATTCAATTGTTCATTCGCTACCAATTATCAAATTGTTGATCAATCAATCAATCAAAAATGACTATAGATTAAAAAGCAAACAAATAAATGAATGGATGACTGAATTAATTAATAAATCCATTTCAAATAATCATGAAAAGAATGTAATAATTTTCGTTTTATTCCAATACAATAGCAAATCAAAGAATCTAATACAAGAATGCAATTAAAAACAACAACAAAAACACATAAAGATCTCAGCAATGGAGAAATATCTTGCAAAAAGAAGTAAATAGCTTGCAGGAATTATTGGAAACAGTTTTTATATGTGGATGGTAAAAAAGAAATTAATTAAAGTAAGATCGGCAAAAAATGTGAACATACCGGCGCCACGTTTGTTGTCCTGTACTGTCACTTTTCCACTGAAATTTTCGTTCTCAGTTCTGTTTACAATAAGCTTGTTGATGTTTTTTAGAACTTTAAAAGTGAAAAAAGAAAAAAAAACATTTTCAAATGCGTGTACCATTCCGCCATTCGTTGTTGATTTTTTTCCGAAAATTGAATAAGTGTGAAAAATGGGCTCAATTCAACTTCAAACATTGAAAATTATCTCGAAAATTCGATCATTTCCTTTTTTGAAATAAGAATTTCAATTTGTGGTCATCTGATTTCCATGTTTTTAAACTTCAGAAAAACAAAAATTGATTCGTGAAAATTGACTTTGCAATTCAATTTTCGTTTTTTCGTCGACGCGAAAATGGATGACGATTTACAAGCTTTTGACGAAGCCACCCACCCACCCTTAGGAACTAGTCTGTATCCTAAAGTCATTGAAGTTTTCCCCCTCGCGATATTTTTGTGATAGTAAGCGGCATAATTTCTATTGCAGTAGCACTCAACCGCGAAAATTAAATTATTGTAATATCGGCATCGTATGGAATGTAAACAAGGCACCGATGACCAAAACTTTCTTTTCGTTCTAAAGAAATGTTTGTGGGAAAATGGCGCTATTAATTCGCCTTGATTAACCAGTAGACCTTTTATAGCCAAATGGATCAATGCAGAAGAGCTGGCGCCATTTTTCAGCACGAATTTTCACAATGCAGGTAAAATATGCAGCGTGATGTATGCAACTACCAGCAGTGAAAAGCAAACAAGTGAAAGCAAATGTTTAAACTTTTTATCTTATAACTTTTGATTTTAAAAAAATTATCGAACTAAAAATGCATATAGAAAATTTACTGAACTCACAAGAACTTGTTTTGACAAAAAAAGTCTTTCATATCATCAGGTTATAATAAAGAGGTTGTGACTGAGCAAATGAACAAAATTTTGAATCTCGAAGGGATGCTCTTGAAAGAAAAGTCAATAATTGAGACACTACAACTAAGGCCAACAAGCTAGTCAACAAGAGGTGGGATCTTCTACAAACGAAAAGAAGATTGCAAAAGATATTTAATAAAAGACCTTTAATTGCATATCGAAGACCAAATTGATTGATTGATTGATTGATTGATTGCGGACATTGGTGTCTCACTGTTAGGAAATTGAACAAGCAACGGCATTGACATTTAAATCTCCAAATTATCCTAATGATTACGATAACAACGCTTCTGAGTAATAAATGATATGTTTATTTGACAATTGTTGCGATTTAAAAGACAAAATATTGATGCTACACTTTTCTCTGGCAACTAAACTAAGCAAGTGCGCGTGCATATACACAATTCAAGTTTGAAAATTTGTACAACAATTTGTTAAAATTAATGTTTGATGAAACAAACTACAATGAACATTACAACAAGGGGCTATTTGACTAGCTCATTGTAATCATTTTAATATGCGTGTTCGTTTTCATTAAATATAGATTTGTTTGAGAAGTCTCTGAGCTGCTGCAGTAAACCACCATTGTATATAATGATGATGTATCCCAATAACTATGGAATCAACATGGCTTTTTCGTGGAACATTTCATCATCGAAAAAAATGCTACTTATATTCGATGATCTCTACGTTGAGTCTGGCTTTAATTTTGTCAGGATCTATGACGGGCCTTCATCAAGCTCACCGAAACTTATAGAGCTAAGTGGAAAATGGTCGAATATAGATCCTATCTGCAGCAGTGGCAACTACTTGTACATCATCTTCAAACCCGATCCGTTGGTTGTATACAATGGCTTCGAAGCGATAATTCTAGGTAAGGGGTGGTTAAATGTGACCGGGCCCAAAACGTGGGGGTTAAAATCAAAGCAAAGTTTTTTTTTGGTACCTAGAAGTGCCGGAAAAAAACTTTACAACCTCAGCCTGCATGGATAAGACCCCTAAAAGCGCCCAAAAAAAGAAAGTAAAGTATCTTGCCTAAGGACACATCCGGTGTGTGTGTGTGTGGGGGGGGGGGGGGGGGACTCCGAGGGTAAACGATCGGGAATGCTCGTCGTATCTTTTAGGGGTAAAAATCGGCAATTTAGTTTCTTGTAGGGTTTGAAAATATGAAATTTGCCAAATTCTCACTTTTTGGTATCTTTTAAGGGTTGAAACCCACTGAAACTCCTGATTTTGGCATCTTTTAGGGATGAAAAATATATGAAGCCACGCCCTTTTACTATCTTTTTGGCCCAACTTTTTGTGCCAAAAATATTATTAATGACATGAATATGAAATTAAAGTTTTTTTGAAATTTGATGGAGTATTCTCCAAAGCGCAAATGCAGTCTGGGACAAATAAAGGACAATATGAAGACGAAAGAAGTCTCGTATCACTGTGTCCAACACGATGGACAGTAAGAGCAACCTGTTTTCGGCGCATTCTTGACAACTACACCCCGTTAATGGAAGCATGGAGGGAATCCCTATCTGAAAAGCTGCAGCCAGATGTAAGAGGACGGATAGTCGGATGTCAAGCTCAAATGCAGACCTTCGACTTTTTCTTTAGGCTAAGTCTAGGTCTATAAGTTCTGAGAGGAGAACCCTGCACTGAAGAGCTCGAATACACGAGATCATACAATGACGACCTGAACGTGGAAACTTTAAAGACACAGCTTCAAGTCCTGCGCCAAATACTGAAGGATAAGGATACAATCTAGTGTTTTGATGACATCCTCTTTGAAGTAAAGAAATTATCTAAAGCAGAAAGAAGCTTAGTTCATGAGGCCGTGACGCTTTGTAAGTTGTTGGCCGTTAATCCTTCCACGGGCGCATCATGTGAAAGATCATTTTCAGCAGCAAGACGGGTAAAAACATGGCCGAGGTCAAGTATGACGCAACAACGATTCACCAACCTCACACTACTGAACTGCCACAAAAAAGAAACAAAACATCTGAACGTTATCGACATAGTTAATACCTTTGTGGGATGCAGTGACAATAGACAGAGAAAATTTGGATTGTTCACTAGTAGATGCTGACCTTTGAATATGAGTTAAATTACTGTGAAATGAAGAGGAACTGAGTAACTGAGTGAGAACAGAGACAGTTGTTCAATATCATTGTGTAAAACGGTCATGTTAATATCATTGTGTAAAACGGTCATGTACTACTAGACAAATGTAAAGTACAAGTGTGATATGAATGAACAGAGTGAAACCATCTTCGGTGACTGTGTTGCTTTTCACCTCTTTTGAATTGCTGTAAATGCACGTTTCTTTTGTTTTTATGAAATCTTGGTCACCGTCGTATTGACTTTTTAAAGTAGACTAGCAGTTTCCATCGGAAATAAAATGCTGCGAGATGTTTTTGCAAAGCTAAAATATTGGTTTGTCTGGTAATGTGATACATTGAAATGTGAATACAGTAATTAAGAAATGTAGATAACATAGGTACACCAATGACTCAAGGGATGGATGGCTTGCAAATAGTGTAACAGTTTTAATTGATAAAAACGATATGCAAAGAGTATACTTATTGTATCTGTAATATAACTGCCACAATTTTGCACAATTTTGTACAATTTGTACAGAGTATAGCAGACTAGACAATAGAAAGCAAAGTCAATAAATATTATCTATGTTGGAATGAATGTACACATCTGATAGTTGTAAAACTTTGTTCTTTTTATAATAATAATAATAATAATAATAATAATAATAATAATAATAATAATAATAATAATGATAATAATAATAATAAACAAATCTGGCTGTGGATACAGAATTGAGAAGACGAAAATTGACCACTTGTTTTATATTGATGATCTCAAGTTATATGCAAAAGATGACAACAACTTAGAAACACTACTTCACACTGTACATCAATTTAGTAATGACATCAAAATGACATTTGGTCTGGACAAATGTGCTAAAGCATCGTTCAAGAGAGGAAGATTGACAAAGTCTGCTAATGTACAGCTAGACGTTAATACAGTCATTAAAGAACTTGACCAGGAAGAGACATACAAGTACCTAGGAGTTGACGAAAGTGATGGGATACAACATTCCAAGATGAAAGAGAAAGTACGACGAGAGTATTACAGACGAGTGAGGCAGGTACTACTCAGTGGAGCCCACAAGATCCAGGCTGTCAACACGTTAGCTGTCCCTGTAGTAACCTACAGTTTTAACATCGTAAATTGGAAGTTATCTGAAATCAAAAGGATTGATAGTAAAACACGAAAATACCTCACTATGCATCGCATGCACCACCCAAGAGCAGATGTTGACAGATTATATGTGAAACGCATTCAAGGAGGTCGGGGACTTGTTCACATCGAGAATTCTTATAAAACATCTACAATTGGCTTGAGTACGTACCTTGAAAACCACCATGATCCTATTCAACGTTTAGTATACCAACACGAAAAAAAGAAGAAGATGTACTCTATACCTAAAAAAGCCAGAAGTTTAAAGCTCAATGTGACGAGGTTACTGTATTAGAACCACCAAACGATCACGATAATGAGACAGAAAGGGCACGAAAGACCAAGAAGAAATATAAAGAAGAACTACAGAGGAAACTGATTGAAAGATGGCAATCAAAGGCCATGCATGGGCAATACCCAACCCAGATCAGTAAAGATGATGTTGATAAAGAACGTACTCATGCATGGCTGAGGAGTGCAGGTCTAAAAGCAGAAACGGAAGGGTTGGTTATTGCAGCGCAAGACCAATCTTTACCAACTAGGTACTACCAAAAGAACATAGAAGGGAAAGATGTAGATGCAAAGTGTAGAGTATGTGGTCAATTTGATGAAACTATCGACCATATTGTGGCTAAATGTCCCGTGTTAGCAAAGAAAGAATACACCGACAGACACAACAAAGTTGGCAAGTATCTCCATTGGAAGCTGTGTCGGAAACATGGATTTAACATCAAGGACCGTTGGTACGAACATGAACCAGAGAAAGTGATGGACAATGAAGAAGTAACAATTTTATGGGATTTTTTAAAGGCTAATAGGCCAGATATCATTATAAAAGACAGAAAAAACAATCAGTGTTTATTTGTAGATGTTTCAATCCCATCTGAAAGGAACGTTTCTTTAAAACAAGTCGAAAAACTATCAAAGTACAAGGATTTAGAAATTGAAGTACGGAGGATGTGGGGCATGGAAGTAAAGACCATACCTGTAGTAATTGGAGCGCTAGGACTAGTCAACAAACAACTTGATCGCTATATTCAAAACTTGCAGGGAAACATTGACATCAGAGAATTACAGAAGACAGCCCTGCTAGGAACAGTACATATCTTAAGGAAGACATTAATGATACAATGATCGAAATTACTTGTTAACTCTTATTCTACTTAGGTTCAGTGAATGAACTCGTAAATAAGTTGTAAAAATGTTTAAAAAATGTGAATAATAATAATAATAATAATAATAATAATAATAATAATAATAATAATAATAATAATAATAATAATAATAATTTATTTCTTGTTAAGCGCATCCCAATATTTCTCGATGCGCTTAATCATATATACAATAATTATAATTATAAACTATCATATTAAAAACAGTTGAAAAAGAGAGATCATGAGAGATTGCAACAAAATGTTTATGAATGTGATAAAATGTCAAGTATTTTGTGTTTTTGCATGAGGTAGTAAATTCAGGACACTTTTGAATACATAATGGACAAGTTGATAATCTGCCACTACAGTTGTGCATTAAATGTAATTAAGAAAAGTCTAAGATTTATAGTTACAGCCAAATTCATTGTATTGCGTCCGGACTTTTCATAAGTTTGTTTGAATTTAAACTTTTCTGGACTATTAATCAAGTTTAGGGGTGTAGTTTATTTGAACTGAACTAGACGATCAATGATCGCTCACATCGGCTCCCAGTCCTGAGAACATGACATTCATCTAGACTGTGAAAAGGAGAGCATAACAATACGACAGTAATATCACGAGAGTTAAAAAAATTGTGCCGTAAATTCCCGAGTATATAAAGTAACAAATACTTTCAAAGCGAATATTTAATAGATAATCACTGAGGCACACAGCATTCGTGGGTATAATGCAGGCAGCTGAGGGCGCAGCCCGAAGCTGCCTGCATTATACCCACGAATGCTGTGTGACGAAGTGATTATCTAGTATAATTATTGTTCTTATCGTTGTCTTATTCGTTTTCGTTATATTGACTGCTAGGCGGAACTCGCTGCATTATTAAAAATAATGCTTTTAGCTAGAAGCATTATTTTTTATAATGCAGTTTGCTGTTTGTTGAAGTGTGACCTAATGCATTCGTTGGGATAATGCTGAGTAAAAACAATGGATTGTGATGAGAACAGTGATTATATGCATATTAATACTCACTGCATGGAATATATTTAGTAAGTAGAAACCTCGGAAAACGACTTTTAGACGATAAATTATCCAATATGTCGGCTTTCTTGACCTCAGCTAACTAATCTTCGGTAGGGTAAGTTTCGAGATTTTTGACGTCAAGTGCATCTAATTTCTCGACTATTTCAGCATACATGCAGTCAGTCTTCATGTCAGTTGTGGTAGTTTTGACAATAATATTGTACTTGTCAGTGATATTTGTGACCGCGCACGGTCTAGGTTTCGGTCCGGGAGGGGGGGGGGGGGGTACTCCCTTCAGATCTGGGTAGGGGTGTTCCGCTGGGATCTTGTAGGGGTTACCCTGTTTATGACAAAAAATACCTAACTTCCATACCCTGTTTATGACAAATTACAATTGTTTACGAGCATTATATGATTTGTATAAATATATCAATTCAGACACACGTGCTGCTCTTATCAACGATCTTATTCCTGCCGATTTCATGAATGCAAAATAATTTTTCCCATTTTTTGGACCCTGTGTATGACAGGAAGTTTGGATTAAATCGGCAATAGAGTAGAATTGGATACCCTGTTCATGACACCAAGGTCGAAAAGCCATACCCTGTTCAGCGGATCATCCCCGTATATTCAATATAGGGTAGTACCCCCCCCCCCCCCCCAGGGTTTCGGTCTTGGGGGTATGTAGGTGTGTATGTATGTATATTGCAGAGTTTTTGCCTTTCGCACGTGGTCCACAGGAAGCCCATATCCTTTCGGCACTTAGGTCACGTGGCGAACAGGAAGCCCATAGAGAGCACGCGGTTCATTTCTTTATGATGTAACACTATAATATCAGGGGGGGCACCATGACAGGGGGCCCCTGAGCAAGTACGCATGTCAGCACAGTCATGGTTTTTGCTTCAAACGCTTGAAGATGGCTGTGTTTGCTCCAAGCTCTCGAAAGACGCTCAAAATGCATACAAATCCACACGCCGTTCGCGGTAAACTCACTCTAAAAGAAGGCGAATACACAAATACTAACTCTCTACTATATTCATGATGAACTGCTGGACTTTCTCAAGCCACCGAGATCACATTTTATGTCAGAAGCTGGCCTTGTTATCTTACGATAAGTTTATTGTGTTTATGTATATTGATATTTTATCCATCAAACAGTTTTGTTCATAATATTTTGCTCTCTATATTGTCAATGGTTGTCGTTAGTCTATTATTTTGTGCGTTTAGCAAACGAATGTTGTTTGTTTGAAAAAGCTGAAGATTTGTCTATCCCTGTATACATCGCTGATACTACAAAAAGAGGCGAATTGAGGTCTCGTTACGCCAAATTTCTTGCTTCAGAGTACCGATTGCATAAGCCTTGAGTCATTGCACGCGATCGAGAACCGAGCAGAATTCCAGCTAGTCAATAAACTCACACGAATTTTGAATAAAAGCAGGATATTACGAAGGCAACTACATATTTTCAATAATAATTTTTTTTTAAATTTACATACATGTCTTTGTTTCGTGTGCACTTTAAAGTCGTTTTTTAATACCCTGAGATAGTTTCTAAATTAGTAATCAACACTAATTTCATTCTGTTTTATAAATATCACTTTATTTTTTTTTAACTCTGCAGCCTCATTTACCACAGGTCCCCAAAGTTGTAAAAAATTCAAAATACAAATTAATAAAATATTTTTAGCCCATCTTGACAAGATTCTTGTTTATTAAAACTTACTTTGTTTCTTTGTTTGACGCCTTCCCACTTCCAAGGATGAATGACTTAGTAAACGACATTGCACAGTACCGAGTCTTCAGCACAATTGATCTGCAAAGCGCTTATCATCAGGTTCCTCTCAAAGACGAAGATAAGCAATACACAGCCTTCGAAGCACGTGGCAATCTCTATCAGTTCACACGTCTCCCCTTTGGCGTCACAAATGGGGTTGCTTGTTTTCAACGAGAGATGATGCAGTTCGTCGAACAGAACAATCTCAATGCAGTTTTCTCTTACCTGGATAACATCACTATCTGTGGGAAAGACCAACCGGAGCATGACGCAAATCTTGAGCAATTTCTCTCTGCAGCTATAAGAGGAAGAACATCTGTTACAATGACTCGAAGAGTGTATTCTCAACCCGGAGACTTGCAATTCTCGGATACGTGATTGAAGAGGGTATTATTCGTCCGGATCCTGAAAGGCTGAGCCCTCTCCGCAACTTACCTGTACCTCACGACTCTAAATCACTCAACAGGTGCCTTGGCTTGTTCTCTTACTACTCTCAGTGGATCCCAGAGTTCTCTGACCGCATCAAGCCACTAACAAATTCCAGGACATTCCCTCTATCACCTGAAGCTGTTACTACGTTTAACAACTTGAAGAAAGCTGTAGAAGAAGCTTTTGTGGCCGCTATTGATTAAGTCATACCATTCGAAGTTGAAACTGATGCGTCTGACGTCGCCCTGGCAGCCACACTCAGTCAAGATGGCAGACCGGTCGCTTTCTTCTCTCGCTCACTACAAGGAAGCGAACTTAAACATGCTGCCATAGAAAAGGAAGCACAGGCTATCATTGAAGCTATTAGGCATTGGAGGCATTTCCTGACGGGATGACACTTCACTCTGAAGACCGATCAAAAGTCGGTATCGTACATGTTTGATCAACGCAACCGTGGAAAGATAAAGAACGACAAAATCATGCGCTGGAGACTTGAACTAGCATGTTATAGCTTTGATATCATATACCGCCCAGGAAAGGAGAATGTCCTCCCTGATGCATTGTCCAGAGCAACCTGTACTTCCTCACCTCAAGATTCTCTGTACAACCTTCACGAGGCACTATGCCACCCTGGGGTTACCAGACTCAACCACTTTGTCCGTAGTAAAAACTTACCTTATTCATTGGATGAGGTAAAGCGTGTCACAAGCCAGTGTCGAATCTGTGCTGAGTCTAAGCCTCGTTATCACAATCCAGAGTAAGTCCCACTCATTAAAGCGACTCAACCCTTTGAAAGAATCAATATAGACTTCAAGGGCCCATTGCCTAGCAACAATGAAAACAAGTACTTCCTGAACATAGTAGATGAGTACTCGAGGTTCCCGTTTGTGTTCCCGTGCTCAGATATATCAACGTCTACAGTAATCAAGTGCTTAACTACACTATTCTCGCTATTCGGCATGCCAGCGTATGTCCATTCTGACCGGGGTTCATCCTTCATGAGCCATGAACAGCAAGCTTTCTTAAAGGAAAAAGGTATTGTAACAAGTCGGACAACAAGCTACAACCCTGCAGGAAACGGTCAGGTGGAACGATATAATGGTATTGTGTGGAAGGCTGTTGAAACATCTTTGAAATCTAAGAATCTGCACATCAAGTATTGGCAGGTTGTTCTACCGGATGTCCTCCATTCCATCCGCTCATTACTTTGTACTGCTACAAACGAGACTCCTCATGAGCGCTTCTTCAAGTTTGCTAGACCATCATCTTCTGGTGCATCGATCCCTACTTGGATGGCAGAGCCAGGTGTAGTACTCCTCAAGCGTCATGTTCGCACAAATAAAACTGACCCATTAGTCGAAGAGGTGGAACTTCTCCAAGCAAACCCACACTATGCCTTCGTACGCTATCAGGATGGCAGAGAGACAACAGTATCAACGAAGCATCTTGCTCCCAAACCTCCATGTACAACTCAAGTTCAGATTCAGCGTCAAGATGATGAGTCTGGAACCACAAGTGAAAGTCTTTCTGCACCACAAGAGGTACCAACAGCTACAGACCAAGCTAGTATACCAACTAACACGGTACCAACAGCTACAGACCAAGCTAGTATACCTACTAACACTGAACTCAACCCTGTAAGGCGCTCTGAGCGAATCAGACGTCAAGTAGATAGGCTTAACCTTTAAAGGACAGGGTGAATGTCGTAATAAACGAACTTCATTCCAATGGACATTTAATAGGACATTATATAGATTTCGGATTCCCTGTGGACTATGAGCCAGTTATTGTTATTGTCAGCGGTCGATTGTATTGTTAGCCGCCATATTGTACACTGAGCTGGTTTATTGCTGATTAAAGCCCAACGTGAGGTCAATTCGTAGTTAATCGTTCACTACAGAAACAACACTAAAACGACCATCGCCTTGATAAATACTTCCTCGAGTATGATAGAGAAAGTTTGCATTATGGTTTTCGTAGTGTTTAGTCTTACCCGAATGGCATGATTTTAAAACTCTGCCAGAACCGTACCGTCTCTCAAATGCCTCCGTCAAAAACTTCGAGTTGCAACCACGTGGGGAATATGGGGCAGAGATGGCTTATGGGAAATCATTCATCGCTATAAAGCTGAAAACTGATCGAGTTTTCATCGAGTTGACCCTCGAGTTTGGGAACGGCAATACAAAAGGCCCAGTGCTCATGTGGTCATTGAGTAAACAGCAAGCCCGTCAAGATTAGTGTTATTATGCAACGAAGACTCCACGAACTCGAAGAATACGGCCTTTTTTACCATCTTGTAAACTTGTCAAATAAAATCTTCCAGAAAATATAACTTCCAAAATCTCCATCTTTGGATTTTAACAGCTCTGCACTGATGACTTCACATTATCGGCAGGACACTAGCGTTTTGAGCGCCGAGTTAATGCCCGCGATATTTTTGTGATAGTAAGCGGCATTTTTATTGCAGTAGCACTCAACCGCGAAAATTAAATTATTCTAATATCGGCATCGTATGGAATGTAAACAAGGCATCGATGACCAAAACTTTCTTTTCGTTCTAAAGAAATGTTTGTGGGAAAATGGCGCTATTAATTCGCCTTGATTAACCAGTAGACCTTTTATAGCCAAATGGATCAATGCAGAAGAGCTGGCGCCATTTTTCAGCACGAATTTTCACAATGCAGGTAAAATATGCAGCGTGATGTATGCAACTATCAGCAGTGAAAGTCTTTCATATCATCAGGTTATAATAAAGAGGTTGTGACTAAGCAAATGAACAAAATTTTGAGTCTGTCTCGAAGGGATGCTCTTGAAAAAATAATTGAGACACTACAACTAAGGCCAACAGATAAGTAGCAAAGCTAGTCAACAAGAGGTGGGATCTTCTACAAACGAAAAGAAGATTGCAAAAGATATTTAATAAAAGACCTTTAATTGCATATCGAAGACCAAATTGATTGATTGATTGATTGATTGATTGCGGACATTGGTGTCTCACTGTTAGGAAATTGAACAAGCAACGGCATTGACATTTAAATCTCCAAATTATCCTAATGATTACGATAACAACGCTTCTGAGTAATAAATGATATGTTTATTTGACAATTGTTGTGATTTAAAAGACAAAATATTGATCCTACACTTTACTGTGGCAACTAAACTAAGCAAGTGCGCGCGCATATATATAATTTAAGCTAACAGTTTGAAAACTAGGACAAAAATTTGTTAAAATTAATGGTTGATGAAACAAACTACAATGAACATTACAACAAAGGGCTATTTGACTAGCTCATTGTATTCATTTTAATATGCGTGTTTGTTTTCATTTAATATAGATTTGTTTGAGACGTCTCTGAGCTGCTGTAGTCCATCATTCAACATAACATCACCATACTATCCCAATAAGTATGGAATCAATATGGCATTTTCGTGGAACATCTCATCATCTAAAAGAATGGTACTTACATTCGAAAGTTTCGCCACTGGTCGTTACTATGATTTTGTCAGGATCTATGACGGGCCTTCATCAAGCTCACCGAAACTGATAGAGCTCAGTGGAAAACGGTCGAATATAGAACCTATCCGCAGTAGTGGCAACTACTTGTACATCATCTTCAATTCTTATTATTTCAACAGCGGTGACCACAATGGCTTCTTAGCGAGAATTCAAGGTAAGGAGTGGTTAAATGTGACCGGGCCCAAAACGTGGGGGTTTAAATTAAAGCACAATTCGTTTTGATACCTAGAAGTGCCGGAAGACTTTACAACCTCTGACTGCATGAATAAAACCCCCAAAAGCGTCCAAAAAAGCTCGTGGCTTTACGTCCTTATCCGAGAGGACGTGGCACTGAGAAAGTAAAGTATCTTGCCTAAGGACAAATCCGGGGGGGGGGGGGGGGACACCGAGGGTAAACGATCGGGAATGCTCGTCGTATCTTTTAGGGGTAAAAATAGTCGATTTGGTTTAAAAAAATTTTTTTTAGGGTTTAAAAATATGAAATTTGCCAAATTCTCACTTTTTGGTATCTTTTAAGGGTTGAAACCCACTGAAACTCCTGATTTTGGTATCTTTTAGGGATGAAAAATATATGAAGCCACGCCCTTTTGAAAAACACCCGGTATGGGGTAGTTTTGAAAAATTCCGACGAGCATCCCCAATCGTTTATCACCGATCGGTTATGCTCGTCGGAATTTTTTAAAATGACCCCTAAAAGGTAGATCTAGTAGGGTGTGGCAAAACATGATTTTTAACCCTAAAAGGTACCAACTCAAATATACGAACAATTGGTTTAATGAACTAAACTTTCCGTGGTTTATTGCTCGTAGAAATTATTATACTGATAATCATATACATGCATGACGCTGATATCATATGGTAATTGGATACTTTAAATCACGTGTCTCTTAAACTAAGCAATACAAATAAAAAAGATTACAACAAATATATTTAATATTCGTAAAAACGAGATCTTGTTTTTAATACTCTAAAAGGTGCCAACTTTAATTGAGAGTCTGAAAACCTCCAAGAGACACTAAAAGGTAGCAAATCTCCGATTTTGATCCCTTAAAGGTACGAAGAGCATCCCCGCTCTCCGATATATTGGAGTCACCCCCGGGTGACAGTAGGTCAAAACACAGAATTCAAGGAGAAACGCTTGAGAATATATAATATAAAATAAAGTTATATAACACACACCTCAAACCAACAACGTATATACAGAAGTATTACGACTAATCTTTTACTGTAATTGTTTTGAAACAAATGGAAATTAGTTGTGTATCGTTTGAAATATTAGGCAATAACTGGTTTATTTTATTTTATCTTATTTTTTCAGAGGCTATTTAAAAGGGCTTTACACAACACAAGGCATACGTAGTGACGTAAAAAAGTCAGTAAAAGGACACTCTCCTATTAAGTTTTAATAGCTAGATCAAGAAAGTATAGCATAGAATTCAGCTAGCATAATGAACAGTTGAAAAGTCAGTCCTGGGACGGGCTATTGCAGTCGCTGCATGAGTTGCTGGTGTCAGTGCGCAAAATCACTATTTGAAATTAAACACTTTTAAAAAAATGAATAAAACTTACAAACAAACAAAATAATATGCAAACGAACAAACAGTAACATTAAGTGTACAAGTAATAATTATTAGTAATTAGTTATTAGTAATGGAGCTATAAACAGATTTCATGGTTTATGTACGTATGTGCCCTAATTGTAATCGTACACGCAAACCTCATAACTGATAAAATATAAAGTGCACAAAATTTTTCAAAACACAATCAATTTGCTTATGATTTCTTTATAAAGTTTGACTATTTAATAGAATATCATCTTGTTTTGATTACTATAACAGCTTGGTTTAATAACTTTCGGCAGGAACAATTGTATATATATGCACAGTTATGTATACATGCGCAAAACTCGTTGCACTGAATGAGCCTTTATTTAAACACGGTATTATTATTTAAACATTGCTTTTCATGAATTGAAAGCCGTTTAGAAAGAACCGTTACACAATTGTGAACTGTTTTATAATATAAACTAATTGAGTATTTAATAATAATGTTAAAAACTATATAGACTCAACAATGATCGTCAAAATCTGATCCATATATTCATTGTATATATAAAATGACATGAATAAGTGTACGGCTACTTGTGTATTTGAAACAAGCACTTCTTGACAATTGAAATAAAGCAACACTTTATCACAGACATGTCGTGATCTTTTATTCGGTTGTGTAGTTACCCGGGTGTACCCAGCAGAAAAAGGACACCATCCCTAGGGCGGATACCGAAGTTTTGAAAGGGGGGGATAATAATAATTATAAAAACGTGATCCGGAAATTTTGAAAGGGCGGAGGGACACTAATTAAAGAAATACTGATTATCAATCAAAAATTAATAGAATTATCTATTAAAATAAATCGGCCTCGGCCGTCCAGTAGCCGTAGAGGCAAGCCCCTACACACACTATTACATTATCCCACTCAATTTTTCAATAAAATGGCATCATTTTAAAACTTTATTTCCATATTTAAGTCTTCAAACCCGTTTTTGTCCTTCAGTCGATTGCTTTTAGTACTCCGACGAAGGACTACACTAGTATTTTTTGGTTTTTATCTGACTTTTACAGTCTGGAAATCTCGAAAATTGTGTGGGCTTCCTGTGGGAAAACTTTTTCATCTGGTGTAGTTGGGCTTTCTGTGCTATCTTTGGGAGGTCACCAAGTGATTCGAAATTTTTAAGTCTGTGTTTGAGCTACAAATAACTGTACAAAAATGACCTTACATCGTTCCAACGTCAATCAAAGCGATGTACAAGTTCTCATACGCAAATGTGCTCTTTTCTGTGTTTGTTTCAGTGTTTTTGTAGCTATAGTTTACGTAGTTTGGCCAGCTAGACCAAACTGCTCCCACTCAACTGACCTTGAGTTCAATCCATCGAAGAGCATCGACTACTATCACAGATCAGGGTTATCTACAAAATTCAACGATACTTATCCCCTTAGTAAACCAGAAAAGACAGCAGAAGGGATGAGATACAGGATAGGAGTGATTGCTGACTTAGATGAAAATTCTAAATCAACAACAAAGAAAAATACGTGGACCAGTCATTTCAAACGAGGCTACCTTACTGTCAGTCCCGGAAAAAAAGTTAGTGTTGAATGGGACAAAGATATCGTTGTTCTCTCAGCTACATTATCACAGAAAGGCCGTGGCATGGAGCTATCTGAGCTGATTGCCTTTAATGGCAAGCTTTATGCTGTCGATGATCGTACAGGTGTTTTGTTTCAAATCATGGACAATCATGTTGTTGCTTGGGTAGTTCTTCCTGATGGTGATGGCACTGAATCAAAAGGCTTTAAAGGTGAATGGTTAGCTGTGAAAAGCAAGACACTCTATGTCGGAGGACTTGGTAAGGAATGGACGACAACTGCAGGAGTGTTCCAAAATCACAATCCCCAGTGGGTGAAGAGTATTGGTGCTAATGGTGATGTAGTGCATCATAACTGGGTCCCTAGATATAATGCTATGCGTGCCGCTATGGGTATACAGCCCCCAGGCTACATTATTCATGAAGCAGCCAGCTGGAGCGACAAACATCAACAGTGGTTCTTTCTCCCTCGGCGAGCCAGTCATGACATGTACAATGAGAAAGATGATGAACATAGGGCTACAAATGTGTTGATCAGCTGTGATGAACACTTCAAGAGTGTCCATGTTCGCACTGTTGGAGAGTTGAACCCAACTCATGGCTTCTCCTCTTTTAAGTTCATCCCAGGTTTTGATGATGAACTTATTGTTGCATTAAAGACAGAGGAGGATAATGGTGTGATTAGGTCTTATATTCTTGCGTTTGACATCCATGGTCAAGAGTTGATGAAAGAAACATTAATTGGTGATAACAAGTTTGAAGGAATTGAATTTATTTAATGATAATATCTGTTTTAGCTCTTTAACAACAATTGTTATGCAAAGTTGCACTATTGGGTTATGAGTAACTTGATGGGCTGCTGCTTGATAATCTCTATAGCCAATCAAACATCAGCTCTAACTCCAGACTGTGCATGTTTTACTATTTAAACTGTCAACTGTTGATCAACTGTATCTTTCATCACCCCTGTACGTTTTGTATCCAATAGGCGATCTGCATTATAGCGTCATATACTACAACTACCAGAATGCTTTGCTTACTTTCTTTTGTAGCGCAATTAGCAGAAGTTGTTCTGTTAATCTCCAAAGGGATTAAGAATATGTAAGAGAATTTGCAAAAAATGCTGGAAGTCATAGTAAAATGACACCATCATGCAGATCGCCTATTCTGTCAGTTTCCCTTGCTGCCCATCAAATACTCTGTGGGACCGAAAATATCATTCTAAGCACTTAAATAATTTATTGTAACATTGTGAATATGTTATTGATGCCTTTGAATATACTTGTATAGCAATGATTCCTTTTGAACAGGTTTTTTCACTTTTTTATTATAACATAAAATAATCATAAAAAGTCTCTTGTAACTGGATGTTTGTACCAATTCTGTTGATTACAATTAATAATAAGTATTTCTGGACTGTTGTTGAGAGAGATAGACTTAATTACTATATTTGTGTCGTAATAAACAGTCTATTTTGGATATTTTCAATTTATTGTACATAAAATCTTCAGAAATTTAATTGTCTCTTTCGCAAAAGCAGTCTCCACATTTCCATGGGCCGTAACTTAACAGCATTATTACACCTCTTCTAGGTAAAGACTGTGTAAAGGAGAATCTGAAACTGGACTTTTAACTGCAGTTAAATTGATAAACCTTGTACATGTACTTATTCATAAGACATCTGTAATATAAATCAAATAAATGTCCAAAAGAAAAGAATCTATTTCATTATACTTGTCTAACAGCATATATATGGACAAATTACAGCCAAATTTGTTGTATCGCGACCCGCCGTTTCAAAACTTGGTTTTGACTTGGTCTTTTCTAAACCGGCAATCAATTTTAGGGGCGGAGTTTATTTCAAGTTAACCAATGACAGAACATATTAGGTCAAGCTCCGCGCTATGAAATTGATTGACAGTTCAGAAAGTTTTGAAACAACTGGTCGCGATACAATGAAATTTGGCTGTAATGCTTTGTTGAAAATTAAAGGGGAGAGGAAAAATGAGGTTTTCACCAAACTTTTTAAAAAATAATAGAAAAGGATAGATTGCATAGAAACCTGAAAATCAGGAAGAAGATAGCAACAGAAAAACATATGAAAGTAACCCTGTCATTCTCAAAAAGGTTGAAATTGATACAAATTGATTGATTACTTCACTTGTTGTTCAAATAACAACACCTAACCTGACCCGGTCACATTAAAAACTGAAGAAAAGCAGTGTTTTTAAAAACACGGAAATTTACAAGAGACTGCAAGTACAGCTGACTGCCAAAGCAATGTCAGTCAGTCATCTTAAATTTTAGCAATTTCAAGAAAATCATGATTCAACTGTAAAGCCTGAAGCTCAAACTTTCGGAAAGTCTTGAATTTTGCACAGTCTCTATCTACAGTTCATTTTGAGTGATATTGAATTTTTTTTTATTATGATTAGAGTATGTGTCTTCATTCTGCAAAGAGTGTATATAGTGAGTAACATAAATGAGCCTTTTAGCACATTTTGCAGTGAGGGCACTTGAACCGTGAACACTTGTCTTAATATTTAGCTTTTTATTTTCTGAGCTTTCTACTGATTCAAATTCTCTGAAAAAGTAGGACTGAACTCAAATGCACAGAGTTATCAAAATTCAAATGTTTTAAAATATTGTCAAAAAAGCACAAAGTGTTCACGGTTCGAGTGTCCTCACTGTAATTCATTACATATATATACCACTAGTCAAAGTTCACATACAGTAAAAAATATGTCTGGTCAACTTTGTTGACTTTTATACAATGAATGTCTGACCAAAGAATCATTAGTTCAACTTGAATGGCTACAGCATACTTTATATAAAAAAATCCCAAAGATTGGTTTTGATTGCAACTTCTTGAATTAACAATTTGAATGAGAATATGAAAGTTGGACATTTTGCTTGGTTGGCTATACATTTCCTTATAAATTTTGGATTTTTTGGACGCTTGTAACTCAATCATTGTAATTTTATTCAATCAAATCAAAACTTTTGGATATTACTAAACTTGATGGTGATCAGTTTGTGAAAGTCAACAATGGGAGAAAATAATAGGAATAAATTTCTTTGTATGTAATGTTAAATTTTGTTTTATTCCCTTTGCTTTCTTTTTGTCGTGAGTTCCAGTGATTTTTGGAAAGGGAGAAGATAATGCCCCTGGTTGCTATAGCTACTACAATTCGGTGCCCCCTTAATAAGTTGACTTTCGTCCTTCGGACTGCAATGCATCACGGGAAGTTCTTGCTCGCTAGATCGACGAAGACGTTCAAGATGTTGTCGGCTGCAGCATTGTTGGATGAGCTTATGGGCTCAGATCGGGATCTTGCTCCCGATCAAAAAGGAAAATCAACTCACTGGTCTGACTCTCAGGTAATAAACTAACTTTCTATCAGCGGAAAAGATATTATTTCTAGTTTTTCAATGAAATAATTGTGTTTGAACTTCATCCTCGTGGTTTTCAAAATGGCGCCGGCATTCTGAAGCAATTCAAGGAAAGAAAAGCTGTAAAAATCCCGTTTTGTGCTTTTGTCTTGTAGGTTTGTAAACACCATCTTTGTGGATTCTGTCCATCTGAACTTTTTATCAATACAAGATCTGATTTAGGTAAGTGATAGAGTGGGTTTTGTGACGAGTGTGGATCGTAGCGAAACAGCTTTGTTGTCATCTCTCGATGTCATCGCTAATCAAATTTTGTACGTTTTATTTCACCCCTTTACTCTTTTAAATAACTGTGCAAATATCGCGTTATATTCGTCAAAATTGAAAGAAAATTAATTTATGCATACTAAAAATCTATTTTTTGTTTGAAAGTTGATGAAAAAATGATGTTTTGTTTCAAACAGTGCAAGCGAAGCAAAATATCAATGTAAAACCGCCAACCTGAATAAGACCTTATCTTCTTTACCGATTCAACGACAGATTCAACAGACCTTGTAATATTTGACGAATTTTCCAAAACTTTTTTCTAGTCTAAACTCAGGAAAAAAGGTCATTACTTTAATGAGAAGATAAAAAGTGTAAAGCGGAAATGGGAAATAAATATTGTCAGTTGATTTAGAGTAATGATAATAATTAGTATTTATATAGCGCAAACTGCAAGTTAATATGATCAAATTAATGCATTTATACACATCCTTGAGGGTTTTTTTGACTGCCAAGCATCACTACTTTTTTAATGGAGTCCCCTCCCCAGGTCATAAATACTAACGTGCAAAATATGATTTTATTGTAGGGCCTTGTGAGAAGATTCATGACGATAAGCTCAAAACAGCGTAAGTATATGTACCTAAGAAAGTATAAAATAAGGGCCATTACATTTTTTTTTTTGGGGGGGGGGGGACAATTGTGGTTGGTTTGTCCATAGTTAAGCATGCTTTTTATTCTCCTATTTTTTTGATATTTTTCTTGTGTTGTTGTTTGAGGCTGTGCTTCAGCTTCTGATACCCAAGTCAAGATGACTTTTCAAATACATTTTAGGCCAGTCATTATTGAAATGATGATAATTTTGCAAAATAATTGTTTCTAAATAAATCTACAAGATAATTTTCCCTTTGAGATATGGCTGGACTACTTGCTCTTTCAAAATCTAATTTGTCAACTCAAGTAATTAACTTAGGGAGGAACATTTTGTCTAAAATTTGTCCCTTGACTAGCGCTTACAGTATTTTTTAATATGTAATAAATAATATTGCTTAAATGTAGGTATGAGCAGAGTAGTCGTCGTGGTCAGATGGGTTATGAGGAAGATTTTGTACGATATCTACAAACTATAATGACTGATGTGGACAGGAGGATAAGAAGGGGACATGCAAGACTTATCCCTAGAGAAAAGGTAAGGTGATCAATAATCACTCCTCATTTTGTATAATCATGCAGAAGTAAAGAGAATGTTTGTGTAATATGTTATATTCCATATGAAGTTTATTTTGTACAGGTTGCAATGCAAGAACTTTAACATAATGCAAGATTTTCATATTTTAAATACTTCAGTAATGATTATTGTTGCTATTTTCATCAGGAAGCACCGCCTGGAATTAAAGTTGACAACGAAAAAGAAGAAATGCTGACATCCAAAATTAACTCTCTTGTGGAGCAGGTAAGAAAAACATTAGATAACAATTGTTGGTCATGATAAAAAATAAACTATTAGAAATTTATCTGTGTAGTAAGTGTATGCTGATTTGAGGGACCTTCAGATTTGAACCATTTTCTGACCATTATTACAATATGAGTGTCCTGTCAATTTGTTTTTTTTAAGAACTGGTTGAGCTAGTAAAAAAGATGATTATTCAGATTTACTCTCCTCTGTACACATTTATCAATGTTTATTGTGGATAAGGCAGTATATTAATTGGTTCTGTTCTCACTATTTTAGGTAGAGGAACTGGGGTCTGAAGGTAAAATAGAGGAAGCCCAGGGTGTGATGAAGTTGATTGAGCAGCTTAAGGAAGAAAAAGAAACTCTTCTTGGGGTAAGCACCCAGTGATTTACCACAGTTTTTCCATTTTCTCTAAGATCCCCACCGCCATCACTCCCATCAATCAAAACTCAATTACCACTGAAATGAAAACTAACCACTCGTGATAAGTGTCTTTATGGTTGATGGGAGCAAAAGTAACAAATGGAAATAAGAGTGCAAGTGTTTAAGTTTTCAGAAAATGACAACTGCAGTAATTGATTTATCTATTTATTTGTTTATTCCAACACAACAATCAGGTAATATTATTTGCTCATCAAGTTTCATTGTAACAGTAACCACTAAGTGAAGTTGTTCGTCAGGGGACAGTTTGTACCAAGCATGGATAAAGCTAACCATTCAATAAAAGCTATCCACTACCTAGGATTTCTTTATCCACTGGATTAACGCTGTCTAGGCTTTCTGTTACTGGCTCCAGATTCATGATTGGTGTATTCTTGAATATAAAGCAAAATGTCCATGTAACATTCTTATTGACATTGTTACTTTGTTTATACTAGAGAGGTCGTGATAATCACATGGTATCTCAAGAGAAACAGATGGAGGTTTGCGAAGTATGTGGTGCTTTCTTGATTGTTGGTGATGCACAGACCAGAGTTGATGACCATTTACAAGGGAAACAACACATGGGATATGCAAGGATCAAATCTACATTAGAGGAAATGAGAGTATGTGTACATTATATTTTAATAAGATTGCAATGATGAATGTGATGGTGAAATTGTCTTCATGTACGTTGTGTAAATTCATGTTTCTTTATAGAGTCGGCCATGGAAAAAACAAAGAACAGATAAAGAAAGTGACCGTGATCAGGATGCTGAAGATCGTGTCAAGAAAGACCGAGATCGGGATCGAGACAGGGACCGTGACAGAGACCGTGACAGGGACCGTGATAGAGATCGTGACCGCAGCAAAGGCCGCGACAGAGATCGTGATAGGGACAGAAGGAGAGATAGGGATAGAGATCGTGATCGTGACAAGAGACGTGACAGGGACAGAGACTATAGAGACAGAGATAGAGACCGAGATCGTCGTCGTGACAGAGATAGAGATAGCAGGGAGGATTCGAAACGAAATGATAAAGATAAGTCCAGACGATCCCGCAGCAGGTGAGTTGAGAGTTCTGTGAACTCAGTAATAATGAAGGTTTTCTTGCAGGTACAAGAGGTATGATCATCACCGCAGAAGTAAAACTGTTCCCTTTAAGACCACTTCTTTATTAAACTTAAGACTTTTAAGAATTCAAGTGACTAGCAACCCTGTGTGATCAACATGTTAACACTTTATAAGTGAAAATTGTGTGATCAAATTCAAAGTTCATTCACCAGTGAAAAAATAAGCAGTTGAAACAAATTCACCAACGGATTTGCTAGATAAAAGTAACTACGGCACACTACTTCTACGTCATGGCGATAACTTCATCAGGAGTGAGCAGGCTTCATTAGAGGTATATGAATTAATCACTAGTGATTCTATCAAGACAAAATTTTTAGTTCTTTTAGAGATTTTTTGTAGTGAATTTAGGCTTATTTCATACATAATGTAATATATGTCAAGACCACGGCATTTGATCAAGCCCAAGCAAACTGGAGCTAACAAGGTACAACAATATTTTCCTTTAATGGTGAATGTCGTGTTTTTACTTTCTTGCGGCTTTTGTTGTTAACTCAACTCATGTTCCAGTGAAAGATCTCTGGTTGCATCAGCCTGTCAGCCATCTAATTACAAAGGTTACAGTGTCGTAAAGGTACTTCAGTCAGGTATCCGATTATCTCAACATGAACTTTGATTGATGGGTCATGTTGGTGGGGTTATGCTATAATAGATATTAATTACCATAATTTTTCACAACTACTAGTGCTAACTGGTTAAATAGTTTGAATGGATGTTGAATGCTTTGCAATGTGGAATGAATTAAAATATTATAGGAAAATTCAATGGATGACGAGGGAATTCCACATTGAATTTCACGAGAAAAACGATATCGCACGAATCGATTGAGATGTGGGATTCTAGTTAATATTGTTACTTTAGACTTGCATGTATCATCAAATCGATTGTAGTTTGTAGCCAGCATAATTGTGGGTTATTTCAAAGAAAACTTTGTGATTTTTTTTTTCACTGATATTTTTCAAAAATAAACATAATTGAAGGTTCCATAGTGAAAAAGGAAATGTAAAAGCATGAATGTCTCAGCATGCGACTCTTTCAAATGAAGTCTTCATAAAAATAATTGGACTTTTTTGATTTCCATTTGTTGTTACTTTTTTCAGGATCACAAAAAAATTAAATGGAGATTTTTATACAAGTTTTTTTTTCTCTTAATGCATTGAAAGCATATTTTGAGTCAAATTACACATTCAGATTTGTAAATCAATTTTTGTAAATTTGATATTACAATGTTGACTATGTTCCAGTTTCATATTGCACCAATTTCACACTTGGAATAAAAAACGTCTTTTTTTTCATCTGTAATTCTTTCAACACTGTGCTTGATTGTATTGTAATTCTCAATTTCTTCATTCATGGCATGCCAATCTAATGATGCAAAACTTTTTCAGGTCCCGTGAGAGATCAACCACCAAAGAAAATGAAGAAAACAACAGTCGAAAGTCTGGTTCTCCTCAGCCCAAAGACTCCCCTAAGTAAAGCAAAAAAACTCTTCTGGTTGTCCAGTCTTGATGTTGATTAGGTTAGTCAATGGAGTGGAGTGTCTTCCAACTATTGCCATAGGGCACGTAGCAAAAACAATGTTGTTTAGTTCCAGAAAGTAGCTACACCCAACTGAAGAAAGATTTTTTCATAAATTTGATACTTAAGGGGTTTATAAGGAAGAACAAAGTTAAAGAGTTTGTATGAAATGAAATAGGAAATTGCTCTTGATAGGAGGGAAGTTCAAAAACCTTCTGCAATTTTAGGGTATGGTTGTTTTCTGTAACTTAACTGTAAACTTGAAGCAACGTACATAATTCTTTTATTGCTCTAGTCATTTAAGATTTGTGGTAATAGGTCAAATGATTTTGTATGCAATGGTAAACTATTTTCTTGTATTTGTAACTATTCAGTGATGTCGTTTAAACACTTAACAGTCAAGGGGCCAGTTAAGATGGTTCTCCTTTTCATCACTTATTTGAGATATCTTGGTGTTGCTGATTTAGTTTTGATTTCATAGTTGATACAAGCACCATTAGCAACTGTCAGTAGACAAAAATACTTGATAACACACAAATCCTAGTCTCTTTTGGAATAAAGATATTTCTGACTCAAAAACATTAAAAAGAAAGGTATTCTGGTACAGACAGGCTGTTGATGTGTATACACTATGAAAAAGTGGCCCATAGGATTCTAAGCACAATTTTGATTATTATTTATTGATTCTGTTAGCTCTCTTTTCATGTAAATTCATCAATGTATTCATCAATAAAGGTAAATTTCATTTTATCTGTGGTGCTGTGTGATGTTAGGGAAGGGATGAGTTTGTCAAATAGGTATAGGTAATTTGCATGACATAGAATACTATCACTACCAGAATGCTTTGCAGACTTTCCTTTGTATTGCAATTAGTGCAAATTGTTTAAATAATCTCCACAGGGATTAAAAAGAATTCAAAAAGCATTGCTAGTAGTTGGAGCAAAATGACATCATAAAGCAAATTGGCTGTTTAAAGTGATTATAACCCTTAGAATAATTTTTAGAAACAAAAAAGTTCTTCATTGCAAAGGATAGGAATTTTCAGGTTTTGACAAATGCTGCACCCCGGGGGGTATAGCTGTGCTAATATATCTATCACAAATATTAATTCAAGTTGTTTAAAAAAATCAATGATCTTAATTTCCTAAATGCAAAATATTTCCCTCATTTTCTGGGCCCTGTGTATGACAGTAAATTTGGATTAAATCAGAAATAGAGTAGAATTGGATACCCTGTTCATGACACCAAGGTTGAAAAACTATACCCTGTTCAGTGGATCATTCCCATATACCAATAGTCGATAGGGTAGTACCCACCCCGCGTGCTGCACAAGTGTTTTGTTATGGAAATTCCATGTTAATTTTATCCAGACATACAACAAAATAGATCAGCAATCACTGTTAGTATAAATTATGTTTTTTTGCGCGATCTAAATTTGATTATCATAACATCTTGTGGTGTCAGTGATCACCACCTATTAAAATAAAAACAACAATAGACAAACTTGAAACAGCTTACAAATTTATTGTAGTTCTGTTATTTCATTACAAATACCAATGTATGCAAAATGATAATTACTAATGAGTGTGACCAGTTCTGACAATGTGAAAGTTTCTGACAAATAACTTCACTCTCCAAGTCACATTCCAACAGTACTGTTTCAGCCTGTCTTTAAATTTTAATCTTAAAAATTATTGAAGTGCTAGATAAAATGTGAATGGTATGTTGCTTACCATTACAGATATAAGGTTGAATAAGATATAAAACATTTAAATGAAAAAAATGTTTAAATGAATTTTCAGTACAAACTAAAAGACCGACAAACACAAAAGGAGTGCAATAGTTATGCAAACATTAAATGCATGGATCACTGGTGTACAAACACTAAAGCCATATTCTATTGTTTTCTTTTGTTTGATTAGTGCTAGAGTGCAAATACTAAAATAAATGTGTGCAACAGTTGTTGTTATTTTAGTAGTAAACAGCACTAATTAAACAAAAGAAAACAAAAGAATTATCAATTATTGCACTGTTTAGTGGTATTTATGTTGCACACTTGTGTGCACCCTGTTTACTACTAAATAGTGTTGACTGTTGCATGCATTTAATGTGTGTACTCTATACAATATGATTGGCATAACACTACTATTTACCGGGACTATTTTAATGATGCTGCGTTCACAGCTCAATGTTTTCAGTATTAAGAAATAAAAAAAGGATAAGTACAAAATCTATTAAAATTCCTTGGGTGTCATTACGTCATGTTACTTTATCTGAAAATAAATGAAATCAAAGTTAGCATTGGTAAGGATCATTGAGTAATCTTTGATTATGAACTAATTTCCTAAATGATTTGCTATTATCTTTTTTAAATCACTCGATATATATTTTTTAATTTTAACCACATTTTTGTGTAAATTGCTGCTTGTGTAGGTCTAATGAAGACATTTTAATAGGTTAATATTCAGTTTAATTGATGATTCATTAAGTTCTTTTTGCCCAGTTTATTTATTTTTTGTCTCTTATGTATCACGTAATGACATGCTCTCGCCCCAGGTTGCAAAAATCTCGGTCGGTTCTACTACATCAAAAATTCCCTAGCCAAACATCACTTAAAATTCCTTTTACAGTGCCGCTATATTCTGAGAAAGCGCGTTTTTAATTTCCGTATAAGTGACTTAAAACACTTTTTGTCGCCCAAAGCTAATATCAAGTAAATATGTTTCGCCACAGTAGGGAACAAGTCGCGGTAGGGTTGATAGTTGGACCCTTGCTGTGAATTTTATACTAATCGAACTCAGCGTTAGCCTACATTCGCGTACGCAGACAGATTTTTTGGGCCACTGCGTGGTCAGAACTATACGATAAATAGCTGAAACAACAAAAACCCCTCTCACTCTGCCCAATATCGGTTTTGTTGTGGTGAAGATGAACATAAAAGTATTTAAACATTCAGGTTCAGGGAGGGGGGAGAGGGGTAGTTTTCTAATGTTACGAGTTCTATGCATTTTCTTTGTAATTTGAATTTGTTTCAATAGTTAAAATTGCACACTCGCAGTTTACTTGTAGGTCACTTAGGATGAATAAACAAACACGTTATAGACGAAAGAATGTTGAAATGATGCTAATAAAATGCTGCATGGAATATAGTAACTTTTGTGATTCAAAATGACGTCGCGTTGTGACGGTTTTGGAATGCAATTTCTTTTGCCGATGTGCAAAGATCTAAAAATATATTTAAAACATATAAACTGAATTGAAATCAAATATACTACAAATAAAGTGTTTCAGTATTAAAAACGTTCCAACTTACTTTGATTTTCTTATATTTAATTAGAAGTCGGGTTGTCATTCCTAGAGTATGAAAATGAATTCTAATTTTCCGGTTTGCACCTCAAGCTCCAAGCAGTATCACAAATAGTCAGCATCAATTATTATCTTAACAATTTCCATGGTTTAAAAATATTTTTTTATTCACAATTTTTTTTATTTTGTACCTCGGTCAGAATCAAATGCCGCAAGCTTTTCAATTGAAGGGTGGTATTGAAATAGTGAGTTTTAAAATGAATTTATTCAGATTTAGCTGAAAAGCAGTTTTTTGTTTCAATGTTAGGAGAATCTAAACCATTCATGCTTTGATTTGATATTTACTGCGCCCATGTGCTACTCTTTCATAGCTTGAAGCAGATGTTGACTGGAAATGAAAAAGTTCGAATAATTGACAACATGTAAACGAACTTGTGTTCGGCGAGACATTTTCAACTTTGCTCATCGTTTAAAGTAGTTTCACTTTCTATCTGTTTTCACAAATGTTCTTGCAGCTTTTTTAACTAACACCCTCTAAATTAAAGCTGAAGAGATAATCTATTCAATCGAACAACAACAGCATGTTTTTTATTCACTCACCGTAGAAAAATGCGTTCGTTTACAGCTACTCTTTCGTCAACGCAGGCTTCATTTTATGTCCACGTTTGTGTTTGCGTGTATGTTTTTCTCTTTTATTCATTCCTCTTTTCTTGTGCCCTTTGGCTCTCTTGTGCTTCTTGGCTTTCAATTTGAGCTGTTTAGAAAGTCTCTTGAATTGCTTTTTGTTCACTTTAGTGAGTTTCTTTAAAGCAAGCTTCTCTTTTTTAACTTCTTTACCATCTCTCTTCAGCTGCTTCAACTTTTTCCAAAGTTCCTGTTTTCGCTTTGCAAATTCCTTTTTCAGCATGTGTATCGTCTTGCGATCTTTCTTCATGTGTTTGGCTCTGGTTTTTACTCTGTTTAACTCATTTCTAAGCTCTTTTAAAACATCGTGAACTTGCGTCGATGAAGTAGCTGTTTTCTTCTTCAACTTCAATGCCACTAACTTCCCATCGTCGACGTCTTTTGAGTCTGTGAGTTTTTGTGCGTTCACAACCAACAATACTGCTGCTAAAACCGCACAGCACAAAATGATTTTAGACATTGTTGGTCGAAATTGACTATGCGATTGAGAAATCAACAGGTTTTATCAGAACCTTTCGTCGGTTGGTCTTGTATCCAAAGCGTTGTTAACCGCGATCGCTGAGACAAAATGTGATTATAAAGCCCACATACTCTCAGTCAATTGAAGCGTGGCGTAGAGTGCTCATTTATATGCATAAACATTTCGACATTGGGCATTCTTGGCGTTATGATTGGATAGACACGCCTATACGTAATGGATAAATATGTACTTTTAAATTGACTTGAGGGTGTGCTAAAAAATCAATCATTTGTCAAGGGCCTTTGAAGCGCATAACCTGTTGCTTTGAAGAACCAATAATTGAGTCAATTCAAAACAACCAGAATATCATATTCAAGACCTAAAAATCAAGAATAATTAAATTGATGTTAACAATATTTTTTTCAATAGTGTCCTTGCATGTGACGTCAAAGCAACCCAGAGGACAAAACAAACGATTTTGCTCTCTTGGGAGCTGAAATCAAATGACAATTAGGGCAAAAAGACATGAATCCAAACGTAACAACAAAGCAACTTAGATTTAGGATTGTATTTGTCATATAATCCTGTTCTTTTACCATCGATGAACGCATTAAATGTTCAATCCTTCATGAGAGAAAAACCTGTGCTCAAGAAAACATATATTCTATATTATATCTGTAACCAATAATTCAAGAGTGCAAATAAACTGATTGTTGTTGTTGTTGGAAACATTCAAACTTATACTGATTGAACCTGTTGTTGTGAAATTCTGTCTTTTTTGTTTGTCATGGCCCATATCACGGTATTTTGGGTATCGTCTCACTGACGGCCACCTCTTGTTGAGACGGGAGTCACCGGACTTTGCTATGTGGGTGCATTAAGACTAGTGTGAACGCGGTACATTAGCATTACTACCAAACTATGATTACAAGCAGGCTAACAGACGAATTCGGTGACTTGGGACGTAGTCAACCGGTCACCGGCGTCAAGTCTTCGGTACTTTTGAGTGGATGAATCCGGCATACTACCTTTTAATTTTGTCGTAAGTTTCCCTTTTTTGATAAACTAAAGTTCACCATTAAAGTTCTTAGTTTAATTTTTTTTTGGAGGGGGGGGGGGGGGGGGGGGAGGATTGTGACTGACTTTTGCATCAAGGCGTTTGTTTTGCGCGCGCGCCGGTTTTTACTTTCGCGGCATCATAACCAATGGTGCGCAACACGTGGTGCGCGTTGCTTGTTTATCTCTGTGGCATGTTTGACTGTATCCCGTTCCGTCGGTAAATGAACAAAAAGAATATGATCCTGAAATCGTAATGGATGACATGGCATTTTCATATACATGTTTCTTTGCCGCTGTGTTTTCAAACAATCTTCTGCTGGCATCATTTGAATTGAGTTATATTTTCATTGACTGTTTATGACGACGGGCGCCCTTCAAACATATATCAGCGCACATAGGTAAGTTCCACCTATACAGAAATCGAATTCAGTCGAAGAATTTACCAAATAAAGAAATATGTATATACTGATATGATCTACTAAGAGTAGCGACAAGAACAAGAATGGTGGCGTATCATCCTTCATAGTTAACTCTGACCATATGCTGTGACATCGCGCTATGAAAGAGGGCGGTGCGCGTATATTTTTCTCTCGTTCTCTTCCATCAATTATCTTAGTAACGTATCTCGATCTGACACTGACCGATAATTCGGGATACCTTTTTGTTTACGATCGACGAAGAACTGATTTTTTTAGGTTTCGTATACGTATTATATAAACGTATATATGTATAAACAATTCAAACGAGAGCTGACATGATGCACTTATCATCAGGATAGAAGTAGGAGTGCCCACCTCCTCGTTTGTTATCGCTTGACGACGTGCCGAAAAAAGATAACATAACTCGTTGTACTGATTACATAATTACAAGACGCTCCTTCCTTTTTGATGTGGAAAAGACGTCAGAATACTTTGAAATTCCAAGTTAGTTAATACCCCATTTAGCTTTTGTATGGTGAAGTATATATAAATATTATGCATGATACTAATTGACTAGATTTTACATTTTCGCTCATAATTGTTTATTATTACGTACTGTTTCGTGCTCATTTACTGGCCCGTGCGTGATAAGTTGTCTGTCACGATGTACTCGCGCTCCGCAAACATGCCAACTTGCGTGTACATAATGCAGAAAATTCTCTTCGGAACTCAAACAAAAAAATACATTATGAATGCAGGTGTGAAAGACTATATGATAAAAGAGATGGCAAAAACGACAATTCCAAGGCGTTTTTCTTATGAATTGATTGAATGGATCCATGACGCGCAAAATAACAGATGACGCGATTCTGTCACGAGTTGGATCAAATGCACCTGACCTCGGTTGATCTGCTAAAAAAATCTCACTTTAAAGCATGTAAAGGGGAATCAACTTAAAGTGAATAGTAAATTATGCTCCTCCTCTATGTTTATATTATGTTTATTATGGATATTTTCGTAGCATTTTGAACATATGTAGATGTGTTGAGCAGCCACAAATCACGTTCTCTTGTATCACGGTCACACAACTCTGTCACGTAACGGTTATCATTACAGGAAAAACAAGTTTTTGCGGTCACGTGCTAACTGTCAAACAAAGAACAATAGTATTTCAAATCAAAGAAGTCGCAAAGAAAAAGAACTTATCATTGGAAAAAGACTGAAATAGTGACTTAATCGAGGACACAAATTTAAAGGTATGAATTTGAATTATTTTAACTTTGATTTTGGAGAGCTCATTTCCTACTGCATTACACCACCTGACGGACTGCGGGATGTGAATTCGAAACTCACAAAAACTCAAATAACCTATCTATAAGACCTCAGCTTTTATTGAATCCACGAGGGCTAAAATCAACAGAAATCTTGGATGGGTCTTGGATAGCTGACGATGGTGAGATGTGATCGGAATGGACAAGTCTTTGTGTTTTGTTATGCTTGACCGCGCTATTGACAACGTGACCAAACACCAACTACAAACAAGTTTACAACTGGTTTCGTGAGCTCGTGAGCTCGTGAGCTCGTTTGCATAAACATTTTCAAATCGTGACTGTCCATTTCATTACAAGATATTAAACGAGAGAAAGTTGGAGTAATTTTGAGTTCAATGTAATTTATTAAGGATATTGTTTCGTGCTATTGAAGCCATGTCTGTTTATTCTTGGAAGAAATCGAGATTTTGTCAACTTTCGTCGTCAAAATTCGCAGTAAGTATAAACTCTTGAAAATTTCAGATATCTTCATTTTTCTTCGAGCCATCAAATACATTTATCTCCTGAAATTCCTAAATCTTTGCAATTTATTAGAGTAATACGCTCAATATTGCTCAATAATTATATATAATACTAGTATATCACATTTCGCCATCGAAGCTGCTGTCTTACAAGTGCTCGGAAGGGAAGCGACAACGTGAACTTGACGTGAGTTTGTTTTGGTTTGTGTTGTGATCAGCATGTAGTCAGTGCACAGCTCTAGAGGACTATTATGTAACTTTTCCTTCAGCTGTTTTAGAAAAATATATATTTTTTTTTTCAAGAAGTGAGGGACATCTCTCAACACAATACCTGAAATTTCTGTAAAACGAAACTTTGTTTTGATAATTTACGGAGCTGCGGCTCGACATCTTGCTCTTAGTGCGAGGCGAGATCGATCGGTGTTGAAAATTGGTTATTTCGGGGTTCTATATGTCAATATTGTGAGGAATATTCAATTATGCTTTACCAAATTAAGTTTTCAGTGTTTGTCGAAAAATAATTTGACCTTCTTTAGGGACCGTTCATTTTTTGTCGGGAGGGGGGGGCTGGTGGTTTTGAGGGGGGGGCCACCTATTTTAAAACCTTGCTAGAGGGGGGGCCAAACAAAATATAAAGTATTGCAAAGGGGGGGCCACAATTTTATTTCTACATTTTTTTACAATCGTTAAAGAATTGGTTTACAAAATAATGAACCAATCAAGGCAATCAATTTGTACTCATATTTCATCATTATGATAATAAATTGCTGCATAAAAACATTTAAAACGTTGATTTGATTTCAGTACAAGCTGTGATTAGCGGTCATTGTAATTTGATACCACTGAATACTTCTTTCTGAATTGTACAAATTTGTGAGTACTGTACTTAATAGATACATTCATTCTAATATTTAAACTGGAACTATGTGTAAATTGAAATATATTAACGGCAAAAAAAAAGAGATTATACTAGGCCGGTTTGTTAAAAAAGACTGATGAAACTATCATTTAACTGAGGTTGTAATGACAATTATCAAAGCATGTTTAAAAAGAACGTTGACGACCATAGAGCTTATCATGCAGGAAGACATTTATACTAAAGGTGGCATGGACTGACTGCATTTATAATTCTTCATCATCAACAGCTCTGTCTACACTAACCCTAACCCTAAACCTTAATGTTCACATGAAAATGTTAATGTTCAATGTTATTAATGTAAAGAAAAATCAATAGCACTTAACGTAAATGCATATTTATATATGTATATATATAAATATGGGGGGGGGTCATGGGAATAAGGCAGGGACGAGGGGGTGGGCCACTAAATAAAAACTGTTCTCAAGTGGGGGGGCCATGCAATTTCCCCCGAAAAAAATTCAAAAACCACCAGCCCCCCCCTCCCGACAAAAAATGAACGGTCCCTTAGATACTTTTGTTTTGACTGCAAAAGAGTTTGATAGCGTTACTCATGATCATGTGTTCATTTGAATAACAAAAGACAAAATAAGGATAGGGAAATGCTCATGAAAAGAAAAACAAAGCTAGATAAATCCAAAATGTAAAAACTATAAACAACAGAATGAAGTTTTAAGCATCAACAAACAAGAAAGAAAAACAGAGAATTGTACAGAAAGGAAAATAAAAACAAGAAAAAAACAAGACTGGACAAAAAAAAGAAAGAAAGAAAGAAAAAAAGAAAGAAAGAAAGAGAAGAAAGAAAGAATGAAAGAAAGAAAAAAAATGAAAGGGAAAACGTGAGAAGAATAAGAAGATAAAAGTTGAATTATCAAATGAAGGAAGCCCCTTAGCATTTCTCTAGAAAATGCATTTCAAAAAGTTTCTATTTTACAAAGAATGAGAAAAGTGATTAGTAGCATTTATAAGGCAGGGCTCAATAGCAAATCAAATGCTTCATCTTCTATATTTTCATAGGGGTTAGTTGTATTAGGGAATGATTGAGCAATTAACTAAAATGACATAGAAACTAGAACTAGATAGAAAGCAAACTAGAGTGAGAGATACCATACAGAAAAAACGTCTGATTCCCACAATAGGTTTATTTTGATTATCGTTGGGAAAGTGATACTAAACCCAACATTTGGTTCAAATTTACCCATATTTCCCCCATTAAATGTGAAAGTTTTCCATGCAATTCCCATCTTTGGAGACTTGGAAATTCTTGCATAGTTTATTTAATTATACTTCAGTAATAGGATTTTTGTTATTGGTAATAAAGTGAAAATTATGTTTGTTAGTAAACAAACAACCTACTCCAAGGATCCTGTCATCTCCTTTTAGGACTTTGTTTTTCTTGTTAGTGTGAAGTTGAAGGGTGTGACAAGGGAAGTACTCCATGGCATGCAGGAGTAGGTACACTCCATATTTGCATAATACAGATGCTTGCAATATTTTTGGATTTGTAAAATTAGTACTTAGTTGTCTGCTACATCAATAGATACTTGGTGGGGTTGGAGCAGGTAGGGGTGAGGAAAGGGCCACTTTGCAATCTTGTTTTCTTGTGTAAAATATTTCATAGCTTGGGTTTTTGTTTCTGATTTTTAACACAAGATTACTTCCCCCCTCCCCCACCCCACCCCCTGACACACACACAGACCCTGGCAGACTAACTGTCATCAAATCAAATCATATCAAATAAAATGATTAACTTGATTAGTTCAAGGATATTTATGACACTCAATCTTTTCAAAAGTTGATTTTTTTTATATTTTAGGAGGTATATATTGTCAAAGCTTTTCCTATTTTTCTTTTAGTGGTTCGATTTATTTGAGGACTGGTATGTTACCATGGCGACAGGGAATATGACAGTTACCATGGAATCAAAGACTTACCCAGATGGTGATTCAGATGATGATAATGTACAGTTGGGCTATATTGTAACGGCGGGTGTGATATGTACTGTTGCTATGGTGATTATCATTGTTTTCTTGACTTACCGCTATTTTCACAAGCGTTCTGGACCATTATGGATTACTAAGGTAAGGTAGATTCACAAAAATGAAAAAAAATATAGAAACAATGTACATGAATAAATGAAAGCTACAATTCGACAAACAAAATAAAACAACAGCAACAACAACAAAACAAAGAAAATAGACAATAAGCAGCCTTTTTATTTCTCTCCAGAGTTAGAGGAAGAATTTTTATTGAGGTTTTTTCACCCCACTCGCGCCTCTCCTTCACTTCACTTTCTTGATCATCCATGGTGTATAGAAGATTGATTCCTTTGACTCAGAATGGGAATAATTAAACTAGCAATTAAAGTAAATGCACAGATGTATGTATGGATTGAGGAAGAAATAAATAAATGAACGGAAGAAATGTGCAATGGAAATTGAATGAATGAATGAACGGAAAGATAAATCAATAAATCAATGAAAACGAAAATGGTTACATAGATGGATAAAAATGAATGATTTAATGTTTGTATAAATACTTGATCGAATAAATAAATAAATCATTTATTGAGTGAATAACTCAAGATATGGATAAACTTATACATAAGCGAGCATGGAGTAATGATAGGATAAATGGTAGACAGCAAGAGGGTTTTTAAAAAAGTATTATTTGAATAAATGAATCAATAAACAAGCAAGTGCAAAAAAAAAAAAAAAAAGAAAAGAAATTGCGCATGATGATTTTTTTAATCGTATCCGTCCGATATCTTTTCGCAGTTATACTTAACCCTTATAAATGTGCCAATTTCTCAATAACAGTAAAGCATATGAATAGGTTTATTATCTGTATTCAAACTTTTACAACATGAACAATTATTTTTGCGTTATCAAGCCTACCGGTACCGCACAAGAACAAAAGAAGACGAGTGTTCAGACCCAAGTTTCTTTTTCCGTTGCGTGGGATGACAGCAAATTTGATGATTGTGAACTTTAAATGTGTAATTCAATTTTCAAAAAATTTCCTTTAAAATGTTCATCGTCTGAGCGTTGAAGTTTGACGCAGTCTAAAGCAGCAGATCCTCATCTGCAGATCAAAAACTAATGCTCTTAAATGGGGTTAACAATTTAGAGGTTTTAAAGCTAAACTGCAATTGAGCAGCGCTCTTTACAAATATTGTTCAGCAAATTTAAGAGTCTGAAATTCGATAAGCTTTCCAGCTTGCATTTAGGAATAATCACTGATTTATTGAGTTGCGAGTAAATCGAAATATAAACAGCGCAATGCTTTCGTTCCGACGCGATTTAAAGGTAAGCTCGTGAAAAGTTTATATTTGTGGTTTGTTTTTATTTACTGGTCTAACTAGACGTTTCAGGGTGATTTCAGTTCTTGCCTTTTTTCTGCCGAAAAAAAAAAAAAAACACACAACAAAAAAACTATAAGATTTATATAAAGAAGACTTTATTTTAGATACAAACGAACGAAACATTATAAGACAGGGTTCTGACATTTGTTTTTTTTTAATAAATAAGAACTTTTTCCGAAAATGTCATTTTATTTATGTTTACCAATCTGATCGCATCGTTGAATAGATTTCTCGGACAATCAAAATTAATGTAGTGGCTTCAAATTTGAAAATGTAGATATGATTGCTTCGTTGTTGCAGTTTTTCGAAAGAAATTGCGCTTTTCTGTTAAGAAAATGTTGAATTTCTCGGCAAAAAAATTTATTGTGAAAATGTATCGCCGTGTTTTCCAGTTAATTTTTGGTAATTTAATTTGGTCGTGTAAGGTTAATTAATTTTTTTATCGAAATATTTATTTAACTTTTCTATCATTGGTGTTTTGTTTGTGCTATATGCCACTGCGATGCGATGTTAGGAAAAATCCGTTCCTGATCGGTCTATATCCGTGCGCGCGCTGGCAAAAAGCATTCCAAAATGGCGTAGAAAACAACATCTGAATTCGATTCTCTCAAAATTTGCGATTTTTTTATGTACAAACATCATGACTTTTTATTTCATTTTTATTACAGTTTTATCACCAAGATCAATACTCTACAATGAAAAACGATGAATCAAAAGAAGATCAATTTATTCTTGGGTTTTCAAATCCAATAATGGACTCAGACCAAACAGACAACACTGTCAAACCATTGGCTTATCGGCCACTAGATGCTGACAAACAACCTGATGACAAAGGTAAATTTAGAGTAAAATAGCCAACCATTTTCACTATCACTGTTTGATTGGAAAAATCAAATTGACATCCTAGCAATGCCTTTCTTTAAATGAATAATGCAAACGTATTTTCTCTTTTCACGATTGTAATTTTTACGTTAGCATGTTTGTGTTGATTGGACTTCAGTTATCATTTTTAGATGAAATATATTCCTTGTTTTGTCCAAATTATCCGGGTCGTATGTAAATTCGTCTGTTTTTCGTCGTAGTTTTTGCATTCAATCGTTTTAATTGTGAATCAATATCTGTTTTCTACCATTGACTGTCAAGATCAAACTACAATTTTTTTCGTGGTCAAATTGTTCAGTACTTTTAGCCTTTTAATATTGAAAAGAAAAACACAACAAAGCCTCAAAATGAACGCAAAAGGTTATGCAAAACGTTTTAAATAGATTTAATGCAGATATATAAACTACTTCCAGATCAACATCTGCTGCAATACAAGTTCTTATTTCCAAGAGAAAAGCTGACATTTGGAGAAGTGCTCGGTTCAGGATGGTTTGGCAAGGTAAAAAGAAAACATGTCAATTTATACTTAGCACTTAGAGGCTACGTGACGTCACCATCGCCATCACCATCATCAAAGTCATCATGTTAATCATCGTTGATTGTTTTAGGTTTTTGTAGGCGAAGCCTCTAGAATAATTCCAGGAGTAAGAAAAACAAAAGTTATTATAAAGGTAAAAGGCCAGTAAAGTATCGTATTTGTAAACCATTTAACTGTTAATACAGGTTGAAATAATATGACTATTTTTGATGAAGGAAGCCGTTTAGACGTAAAAACTAACAAATAAAACTTTTCATATTCAATATTTTTTTTTAATAACATTTTATTTTTGTTTATCAAAAATATCTCGGCGATAAACTGCGAATGTTTTCTGCAGTTTGACATGCTTATTCCCCGAGAAAATCAAGACACAAAGATATCGTAGTAGTACATGCTGTACCATAAACCATGGATAAATAGATATATATTGTTAGGGTCCACCAAATGAGGTAACTTGAAAACGATCGATCTTGTTTTACTTTCCTCTTTACAGAAACTTCGCGAAGATTCAACTTCAATTGAGCGAAAAAGATTCCTTGATGAAATAGCTGTTTACAAGTAAGTTTCTTCGAATGTTATTAACTTTACTAGTAACTGCCCTGCCTGTTTTCTTCATCTCTCCTTTCAGAAGGTAAAGGAATGCTTTTCGCGCATGCTTTATTTTAATTCAATTTCTTACGTATTTCAAATACATTGACTTGTATATGTAGCTATAAAAAATCATAGTTAGCAAATAAAGCAGCGGTGTTTGATTATCGATTTTCCTGCTACAGATCGTTAAGTCATGAAAATGTTCTAGAAGTGCTAGGTGTAGCAGCTGAACAACAACCTTACATAGTTGTATTTGAATATTATCCATTGGTAAGTATAGGACACTGCCAAGTCTTCTCTTCTCTTCTCTTCTCTTCTCTTCTCTTCTCTTCTCTTCTCTTCTCTTCTCTTCTCTTCTCTTCTCTTCTCTTCTCTTCTCTTCTCTTCTCTTCTCTTCTCTTCTCTTCTCTTCTCTTCTCTTCTCTTCTCTTCTCTTCTCTTCTCTTCTCTTCTCTTGTCTTCTCTTGTCTTCTCTTGTCTTCTCTTCTCTTGTCTTCTCTTCTCTTGTCTTCTTTTGTCTTGTCTTGTCTTCTCTTCTCTTCTCTTCTCTTCTCTTCTCTTCTCTTCTCCTTTCTCTTCTCCTATCTTGTTATTCTATTCTAAATTGTATTATCTTAGTCTCATGCTTTTGTTTTCAGGGGAATCTAAAAGAATACCTATTATCTCATCGAAGCGATTCATTATCGACTACAAAACGACTAAATCCGTTAAAAATGTCAATCGATATCGGTTCGGGTCTGGAATTTCTTCATTCCAAATCATTTTATCACAGGTGTGTTAATTGTTAGTTCTTGGATGAATACAAGTGTTTGGACATGTTCAAACAGCCCTCTCCACTATTGTTGTTAAAACAAATAAACAGACAGACAAACTATAGACATCCTATGTAGTCTTCGTCACAACCGGGTTTTTTACCGTTCGAAAGACCAAATACAACGCAGAGTACATTTGACGCAAAAATTGTGAGATATTATGACATTCTTTTGTTTTCAAACTCATTGTGTTCTTTATCGTTAGTGACCTAGCCGCGAGGAACTGCATCGTTAACTCAGACCTTACAGTGAAAATAGGCGACTATGGGATATCACGTGATTTGTACCAGGTAAGTCACGTGACATCTAGCTGATAGTCAATCGGTCACTTTGAGCCATTTTCAAAAGAGGGCCCATTTTTGTGCATAGTAACATACTGTAGTCTGTATATTTAAAATTTCTAAAAGGTATCATTCTGAAAATGGAGTGCAATGGATCTCTTGGATCACTGCCTGGATCCGCCAGTGTATAGGAGGGTGAAAGTTGTCATCCTATAAAGAAATTATACAGAGTGATTCATTTGTCTTACTCTTTGCACTAATCTAGTAACATGCCCTCATTCAAGTTATTCATACTGTTTCTTCTTTTGATAGCACGACTATTTCAAGGACCCAAAGTCAAATAATGAGTCTTTACCGATACGATGGCTGGATCCCGAAAGCGTTAGCGTTGATAAAGACAGCGGTGTCTCAGTGAAAACTTCAACAACAAAAGAGAATGTTTGGTAGGTAGTAGTGACTTTAGACGGTGATGATGATAAATGTGTAATGCAGATATTGACGGTGGATGATGCTGATGGTTATGATGTTGATGAAGATGAAAATAATTTTGATGGAGGAGTGTGGTGATAATGAAGGTATTCTCATTATGATGTTGATGATCATGATTTTGTTGACGATAATGATTTTGATTATGACGATAGTTGCGATAACTATTGTGTTAAAAAAGAGTAAATATACCGTAAATTAGTCTCCTCCGCAGGCGTCTCTTTTTAGCCAGGTCTCTCAGTCGAGAGAGCAGCAAAGGAACAAGTAAAAAAAGCAAAAAAGGGCTGAAAAAGGGTTGCCTGAAAAGGAGGCTAACCGTAAACAGTAATAAAAAAAAACACCTTGAGTTATATTTCGTTTATAATTGTCTCAGGTCGTTTGGTGTGACCGTATGGGAGATTATCGAGTATGGTCGTCAACCATATGAAGACTTAACCGATGAAGATGTTTTACAAGCTGTTATAGTGGACCGTCTGTATCAGCTCCCAGAACCCAAAGATACTGGCATATTAGCGATACAGTTGTGAGTAATAAACCAAGAACTTTTTCATATTAAACTTAATGCAGATGCGGATCGAGGGGGGGGGGGGGGGGCGGAGCATGCGGGACCGGTGCACCCTTTTTGATTTTTGTTGATGATCAGTAATTTTTTTATTGGTGTCCCTCCCCCCATCCCTTTTAAAAATTTCTGGGTCATTGTTTATTAGTGTCCTCCTTTCAAAATGTTTGGACCCCCCCTGTAATTCTCTATACCGCTCTAAAACTGTTTCTCTTTTAAATTTCAAGTTAGATTAGGCGATTCTATATGCCTGATAGATAAGTCGTGATGTCGTAACGGAACGGGGCATTGTTGATTCTTTCTCAGACTTGAAAGTTTGATGCCGAATCATTAATGTTCACTTAAGTTTGTCTGGAAGTTCGGGTTTATATGTTTGGTTTCAATTCATTTTATAGATACGACATGATCAAGTGGTGTTGGATGGAATCCGATAGACGACCGACAATGGAAGAAATGTTATTCTTTCTTAAAGGACTGTCGGAAAACATCGATGAGTTATACGCTGAAAGCGAAGAACATGACAAACACGATATTCACTCGACGCCTCATCAACCGTTAGATACACAGCCGCTGCAAACTCGTCCCAATAGAGAGGAATTACAGGATAAAAATATCAGTAAAGTGAATGATATTGTAGAGGCTTCGAGTTGTAGTACATCTAAGGTATCCGAGAAGGAAAGAAATACAGCTGAGATTTCTGAGAAAATAAAAGACGATCTTGAAGTCACCGCGATCGTCGATGAACACCATGACATACCTGTAACGATAATACTCTCCGAGTCATCACAGGAAAACGAATTGCGACGAACAGTTATTAAAGACGATTTAGATCAGGAACATCACGAATGGTCCACCCCGATTACTCACATCGGTGGGCCATCGGACGGCCTCACGGAATATGAGGAAAGATTAGCACAAGACGTTCAAAAGATTTTAGAGCCTTTAAGTTCAAATAGCGATAGTGTTATTATCACAGAATGTGCACAACGATTAACAGACGATACTCAAAAGTTTGCAGAGCCGTCAAGTTCAAGTAGTGATAGTGTTATAATTGAAGACTGTCCCAGTGGCTATGTGGTTCTACCTGGTGAACGATTGAGAAGAAAAAGCTCAATAAGAAGAGCGCACGCACAGGTGAGATACACGTGTTAAATGAACGGTCTTACATTTCCCATTCCAGGTACAGGAGAACTGACATTTTAAAATATCTGCACGCATTACTAAAAATGGAAAAAAGGAAAGAATCCAATAGTTACGTACGCAGACCGTTAAGTAGACAGCAAGTTCGCGAAAAGTTTTCCTTGTTCGTTTCAACATCAACATTTACAAGCTTTTCATTGCATAGAGGTAAAAACTAGTAAAAAAAATACTAGGCAGGACTGCGTCGGTGTTTCTAGAGAAACAGTTGTAAATGTAATCATAAGCTGGACACCGTAGAATGATGGTCGAGTTAGTCCTTCGTCGGAGTAATACTCGTGAACTTACTTTCACTTTCAGTGCTTTCATACAGCTACATGTCTATGGATGCTACTGCATGTGTTTATAAAATCCCATAACTCTCATCATTAAGTTAATTCACTTCCCCCATTCTGTTCCGCTTTTAAAAATCCTAGCAGATTTTTACGTTATAGAGTTGAATGTTGTTATTATTCTGGCTGTTGCAATTTATTTAAAACTCTCAACGAAGACGTTTTTTTATTGATGTCATGATTTGGCACCACACAAATGTATCCTACACACGGTTGCATTTTTCTGAAATAGTTCGTATGTCAATGATATTGTTCTTTTTATCGACAGTCGAGAGGTCATACCGTTCATTTCCCAGCAAACATTCTGGCCCTACGAGTCGTCCATCACTACCATCCAGAAGAACAAGTACAAGAAGATGACGAGGAGGAGGAAGAAGAAGAAGAAGAAGAAAATATGGAAAACACTGAAAACCAAAACGATGGAGAATCCAAACACAGCAGTTCTCCACCATCAAGTGACACTATGTTCGAACTACCTAACAGCGATGAACGCATTTCTTTAAATACGGAATCTTCACCAGTACAAGACGAGACAGAGTTAGGCAGTGCTTTGATACTTGATAGACCCACTTCTCCTGTTGAAAGACGAGTGAAAAAAGCAACACAGCGTAAACCGCTAGGTACAAATACTGCGGATGAATGGCTGTTTAGTATAGAACAAGATCGTGAATATCCTGAATGAACTGAACTAGGCGTGTGAACTTTGGTTTTGAGTAATGGTTGCGTTTCTGTTCGTGCTCAGTTAGAACCAATGTCTTGGCATTGGCTCTAAGAAATAGTACCCAGGGTACCAGAGGCCGCAAAGGGCTCCTCTCTTTCTTTCTCAGGCTCTCGCGGCCTCTGGTACCCAGGGTAATGAAATAGCAAGTCAACACATTTAGTGCTCTGGTTTGAACATCAACTTAACATTAATAACATAACAAGTACTTTAGAACATACAAATTTAACAAACGCTGTCGAAATGAAACATAATAAAAAATAAAGAAACATAGATTAAATTCATTTACTAAAAGACCCTAAAATTAATATATTAGTTTTATAGAGGATATATATTTTATAGTGTTATCAAACTTATTAGAATATTAAGAGTTTCTATGAAAATGATCTATTTACGTATACAGATGATGTACTTTCATTTTCTATAAAGTTGCTTATTTCAACTACCAAACTATGATGACAAACTATTGTGCTTACACTGTGTGGCCTGGCGTTTTGAGCTAGCTGCACAAGCTAACCATGCTTAAGATCCTGATGTTAGTAATTGGGATCATAGTTGCTCAAAAGAATGGTTAGGAAACCTATTGTTTTACGCCTTTGTTCAGTTTTGAGGTTGAACTGCTCTTGACTGTGCACAGGTTTTTAGTACAAGAGTTTCCTAACCATTTCGCTCAATTAACCATGTTTCATGCAATAACTGGGTTCTAATGCAATGCAGTAATACCTACTACATGGAAGAGATGTTTATTAGTCATTATATTTGTATTATAATAATATGTCATAATCTTTAAATGATCATTATTTACAAGCTGGAACATATCAAATTTATTTTGTGCCCCCATGGCAATGTGTGCATTAATTTTTTAAATCATACAGAATAAAGAAAAT